>CM056946.1:5675631-5999371 GCA_029856935.1 Cyclocarya paliurus | reverse complement strand
ATGGCCATACACTAAACCCAAAAGTTCATTACATGTCTACAAAAAAAGATGATTCATAATTTTCAAAATAAAATTGTCAAAACAAATAACCACGACATCGAAATCACAATAATCAAACTTGTTTTCTCAGTTTTCTCTTACGTCTCTTTAAATCAATTTTTACTCGATGTCTAATGGTTTGGATGTCCATTGAGGCTTGTATCTTATGAAGGTCGGTTTTTAATCGATGAATTGTCGTTATGCCATATGCTAGTATTTCAGGATCATACAAATAGATAAACTCACAAGATTGTTCAGTCTGCACAGTTGACAAGTATTGAAATTTGTAAATGGCCCAGGTACGGCATAAAAAAATACCATCAATAATTTACAAAATTACCTCATAGTTTACACAATCGAAAAATCGGCGACATTCATTATCCTTAGTATGAGTAGTTTGTCGAGATGCTTTAATACTACAATAACATACTGGATATTCATATTGACGATATTGAGTGTGAGATATTGCTATTACTACTACTTGACCCAGGCATTGGATAGTGTTATTTTTTGTTTTGCTTCAAGTTTATAGATAAACAGTGAGCATTTCCATTCTCGACACTCAACTTTCTCTTGTGAGACCCCCAAATATAAACAAATCATTAACTCAATTGTGTGATTATCACAGCCGAGGGATACACAACCAATATTATACCAAATAAAACAAATGGAGAACGTGATTTCGCTAGTTGACTAAGGAACTGAATTGTAACATATAGGAAATTTGGCACCCTCGAACGGCTACAACAACCGCCCCTAGAGATTATTTGCACCCAAGGGAATTTGAACCTTGAACCTGGGGGAGCATACCCTCAAGCTCAAGGTCTCTACCTCTTGAGCTAACCCTTAGGGGTTTGAATTGGGCACTATTACCATCTTATACTTTTATTACCTTTAATAAAGGGGATTCTTAAACAAAAATGTGGCTTGCAACCCATTTTAAGTCATATTGAAGTTCAGAATTTTAGATAAGTATTATAGTCATAAAGAGATGACATAAAAATAAACTCATAAATTGATATGATTTCATATGATACGTTAGATCTACTTTATAATAAAAGTAGTTTTATAATCTAATATACGATATCAAATCACGTCAGTTAGTAAACTTATTTTTGTGAAATTTTTTTATATTTAAGGTATTTTTCAAAATTTTAATTAGACCAAAAATTGATAGATAAACTCAACATCGAGATAGCCAAACCATAGCGTTGACTTTTGAACAGTACAATAACATAACAAGTCGTGCTACACATCGAGAAAGCCCCACAAAATTTTCTGAGAACGCCAAATGGCTTTTTATTTATTTATTTATATTCTTAAATATTTTAAAGAAAATTCATAATATTATTAAAAAGTATTTCTTTAATAATCTATCAGAACTCGAAACCATTATAGGTGAATATACTCCATAACATCTACTCCATTATTATTTGTACATAATTTATACACAGCGAGTAGAGGGTGGACTTTTTTTTTTGGACAGAAAGTTTCCCTTCGATAATTGTATATGTCCCAACCAATTACAGGCAATAAATTCATTTTTGGTCAACGTCCTGAATATCAATATTTTAATTTTTGTTTGTAACCTCCAGACCTGTGTCGATTGCATTTTATTTTATTTTATCATTTCATTCTTCATAAAAAATTATAAAATTATAATGTAGAGATCTTGCCTTCCACATTAATATTATACAACACCATCTATTTTCGCTATTTTAATATTGATAATTTGATGGATCGTGTTGTTTGCCAAACAATGATAATTAAAGATGCGATCATGTTTTCAAAATTGATATGTTATCATATTACAAATTGGGTATAAGTGGGAGGTATAGAATATAATTTTCCTTTTTTGGATGAAAAATATTCTAAAGAATATTTTAAATGAGGAATTATCCACATTATTTGCACCGTGAGATTATTTGTCAATTCATATTAATTCAAACGGCAATTGGATATGTTTCCGTTATTGTTGGTCAAGGTTTGACCTCATGAACTAATTTATGGGTGAGGGTTGAACAACAATGGCCCATACTCGCTTGCCAGTTGAAGCCATTGACTCGGAGGGGGCAATAGGCAGAAATTCAGGCCATAGACAGACGGATTAGTGATAAAATATTAAGAAATGTATACCAAAGACACAAAGGGAATCCTACAAATTACGCATTAGTTAAAGATTCTTTCTTCTTATTTTTCTTTTCTTCTCTCACTTCCCCATATCCCAGTCCCTTTGCTCGTTCCTTTCCTTGAGCCTCCCAAAAAAATAGCCGTTCGCCAGTCGCCAACAACACATATCACTCTTTGTGTTTGGTTGTTGAGAAAATAAAAAATAAATAATGAATTTACAACTTGTTCTTTGTTTGATGTTGAGAATATGAAAGAAATTGCAAAGAAAAAACATTGAAAGGGAGAGGGAAGGGAGAAACAGTGGGGAGAAAAAACGGTGTGCACCTACCGAAAAGGAATAGGAGTGGCAGCAATGACATTGGTGAGGGACTGCTGCAGGGCTGGGCTCGAGGGAGCGGGAGCGGGAGCAGGAAAAAGGGAGGAGGGGAAGGGCACAGAAAAGGAGGGGAAGGAGGAAAATGAAAAAAATTGATGTGACAAATGTCACGTCAATATGTGGCATCTCTTTATATCTCTAATCACCCTCATATTAATAAATTGAAAGGACTTAGATTTTATCCATTCAGTATAAACTTGTCTCCACTAAATACAAGATATCATCTTCAATAATTAAAAACCATTAAAACCTAGCAATTTTTTTACCCTTTCATTGCCATCTCTTTCTCTTTCTTTCTATTTCTCACAACACTTGTAATTCCTCTTCCTCTTCTTATCCTTCTATCATTGTTGTCCTCCTCGCCTTCATTATGATCTTTTCTTCTTTTGTCCTTCTCTTTCCCTCAATAAAATCTTAATTCTACCTTAGCGAGCATCCATCTAAGACTGTTTGTAACATTTTGTATTTCAGTGTATTTTAGTAAATGATTATTTTAATTAATTTAAAGATTAATTCTCTTATTTTAGAATTTTGAGAGTTTTATAATATTATTTTATAATATTTTAAGTTGTAAAAATTATTTTTTATTAGACTTTCTTATTATTAATTATTATTTTGGATTTAAATTGATCTTTAATTTAAATTTGTTTGTTTATGGGTTTTAAAATTATTATTGTTTTATTAAAGCATTTCACTGCGTTTGATTAATTTTAACTAGTGTTCTACAATTTAATTACTTTTTTATTTTAAAGAATATTATTGTTGGAGTTTAATATTTTACTTTAACTAGTTTTGAGTTTAAATTGATTTATGTAATTTACTATTTTAAAAATAGTAATTTTAAGGATCAGTTGTGACCCAAAAATTGTGAAGATTGGACCTTATTTTTTTCCCCATCTTTTCCTTTTCTTCTTTTTTTCTTTTTCTTTTCTTTTTCTTCCTTCGTCTGTTTCCCGTGTAGCCTATCTCTCTCCCGTTTCTTTCTCTCTCCTCGTGCAAACCGGATATCTCCTCCAGCCACCGCCGCTGGCCGTCTGTGGCCCTCACCGCCGGTGCCTTTCGACTCCCCAGCCATCGGCGACCCAACACCTCAAATCTCAGACCACCCCATGCCGGCATTAGCCTCCGCTAGCCGTGCGAAGCTGCGGCCTTCCTCCTCCCGTTCTGCCGCCGTCCGGCTACCATTAGCCACCATTTTTTCACCACATCATCACCGGCCCTCTAGCAACCCAATGGACCCAACCCCGGCCCCGATCCGTCACCAGTGAAGCCCAGCCAAGCTCTTTTCTAATTTGACCTTTTTGGCCTTCCATCGCCGTTTCGGCCGCCACCCAGTGCCAATCGTCGATTCCACTAGCTTCACCACCTTCTATAGGCTCTACCCTACAATTTTCTAGATTTCGTTTAACCCCGTTGGAATTTGGGTATACTGTGTATTTTGGCCACAGTGTTTTTACATTGTTACGTTGCCTTCCAGCCGCCTTTTGCACCTCCGTGATCCTCCTAAAATTACTTTTTAACGCTGTAAGTATTTCTCCAAAAGAATTTTAAGACTTAAGTATATTTTTGCACTAACCTGTTTTATAAACTGTGTTCTGGTTGGTTTCCGGACTGAGTCTGAGGAGTTCGGGGGTGGATGGATTTGAGGACGGAGTATTTGTGTGTTAATTATATTGTGCTCTGTTTGGTAATTGGTCGATTTCATGGCATTGTGCACCCATGCGTGGGTGTGTGTTTTGAAATTGTGTTTTATGTGAAAAATACTTTTTAGATGTGTGTGTATCACCCCCAAACCGAGATGAGGTATTATCTCGGTGGAGCTCTTTTGGCACTTGGGAGCGGAATATACTGAGTGTTGTCCTCTGGGGCTGTTGCCCGGGACTTGGACGAGATGGTAGCGCTCTCGATCTGACTCCGTGGCCCCTCGTGCTGGAAGGGGTCAGAGGATGCTTGGCTATGTACGCGGTGGGCGCAGAACTAGGTATCACTCGTTATGCATTACTCGCACGGTCATTACCCGTGGAGTGACGAAGGGAGTCAGGGTATGTGGATGGTCCCTAGGGGAGGTCATGGTGCATACGGTTAAAATTGGAATTAATGAATTTATTCTTGAATTTTAGTTTTGTGCTAAATGGTGATTTTTGGTGTGCGTGGAAAAATCGTGATTTTCGAGAAATGGTGTTTTCTCGGGTTTTGGCGCTTTGGTCATCATGTGCATGCATAGTATTAGTTGTTTTAATATATTTATGTCTTGGAGCATTTTGGGTTTTACTTACCTACGGTACCACTTTCTGGTACCGTAGATTTTGATGTTGATGATGTAGATGCAGAGCCTGAGGATTTAGTTCCGCCGGAGGAGTGATCTAGGATCACTCGGGTTTATTTCTTTTCAGCCTTGTATTATATTTTGGGGACATTTGGTTTTATGCTTTTAAACGTTTTGTATTTGGGATATTTGTATTAAACTAAAATTCTGGTACTAGTGACTTATTTATTATTATCTGCTGCGTATTATTTATTTGTGCACTATTTGTTTGTTGCACACACTTTGCACTTGTCGTTGGGATGCGTGACCCGTGTTATCATCATCCTGACGTCACGATTCTCGTATTGTTTTGTACGTGGGAGTTGGGGCGTCACACTGTTCATCCGGGCCAGATTTTTTTCCGATCCGTTCAGAAAACTGGGTACCCGGATTATAAAATCAGGATCTATACGGTCCGGATGCAAGTTACTTGTGTCGTTTGAATTCAGAGATAAGTTGAGATGATTTGTGAATAGTAAAATAAAATATTTTTAGAATATTATTTTTTAATATTATTATTATTTTAAGATTTGAAAAAATTGAATTATTTATTATATTTTATATGAGAATTTGGGAAAGTTGTTTTGAGATTTAAAAAAAAAATTATTATATTTTGTGTGAAAATTTGATAAAATTGTAATGATTAATATGAGATGAGTTGAGATGAGTTGGGGAGACTTGTGAATTCAAACAAGACAAAGCGGGTTTCGGATTTATACGATTATAATGTTTTCACTCTCTCTCTCTCACACACACACACACACACAATTTGCCTTAGAGCATTCGCATTGGGTTCCTTAATTTTTTTTCTAAATTTTAGCTAAAAAGGACACCCCTATAATATTATCTTAAATTTTACTCATCTTCAAAAAAATTTCTACATCTCATTCTCTATCATTTCTATATTCTATTAAAATAATATTCTTCTATTCTTTCTTTATTATTATTTTTCTCTCACTTCCATTTACAAACTTATCTACTCAATATTTTTTTTTATGTTTTGAACTATTACTCTAGTGAATATTTTAAATAAAAATTTAAATTATTTTTTTATGGGTATGATAATATTTTTAAAATTAATTTTTTTATATTTTAGTAATTATTTAAATTATTTTTAAAATTATTATTTAAAACTATAATAAATACGAGTATAAGAGAAATTATAGATGATTGGAAGAAAATTTTATTTTATTTATTAGAATAAAATATTAATAAAAGATGATTTAGGAGATGAATATTGATTTCCTATATTTAGAGAACTACTGTTTATCCCCCAAATCAAAATCCTAAAATAGAGAATGGGATGAGAGATGATTTTTAAGCTTTTCCTCAAATTCTTCCATATAATCTAGGGATAATAGTGATATAGAGCATGGGATGAGAATGCTCTTAGCCCTTGGGACTTGGGTCATCACTGTCTCCCTTCTCTCTCTCTCTCTCTTCTCTTCTAGTTTCTCACTCGTGGGCCGTGACTCCGTCGTCTTCCTCTCTCTCTCTTTCTCATGTTGAAACCCTAGCTCCTGTCACTCTTCCTCTGCCGCTCGAAGATTTGTTCCTCATGGTTGTCTTCTTCTACTTGACAGAAACCAAATTATATTTTCTGTGTTAGTTCTTCTTGACAAACCAAAGGTTTGTATTTACACTTCCAAATCTGTTTCTTTTTTCATTGTTTTAGATCTGTAAGCATGTGGGAGTGGATTATGATCTGTTTTGGGTTTTTTTTTAACGTGGGGTTTTTTCATTTATTTGGGTTTGTTATATGCTATTATTTTGTTAGAGCTGCTATTTTTTGGTCTTGGCTTGCTTTTTGTGACTGGATTTTTGTTCTCTCTGTTGATTTTGGGTTTATTTTGATGTGAATGTTTGAATGGAGTAATTTTTGTGTAGTGTTTTTATGGGTTAGATCTGGATTTGTGAGACCTAGTAGGGAGTAGTGAAAATATCCCTAACCACAAAGTCTCCTAATAAGATCTGGATCTGAGTTTGTGAGATCTAGATCGTGGGCATAAGTTTTAGATGATGTTGAACCCATTTTTTTTTATAACAGATTTGATACTAAATTCGTATGTACTTTTATTTAAAATCATGATAACTCTTCCAATCAATAATAGAGCACTGTAGTAGAAATTGGTAATTATTTTCAAGTTCTATCTTCTATCTTCTTTAAAAATATTGGAGTTATTAGAAGTTGAAGATTTTAAAATGCCCGCCATAATAGATCCTTTTATTGGTTTCAATAACCTATTCAACGATTGTTTCAACTAAATATAATATCAACTTACCTATAAAAAAATGATACTTCTGTAACTTGATAGACAACACAAGTACTGACATATTGTTGCTCTGCTGATGGTTTAGATATATATTGGACATCATTTTAAGGCTAATCTTTCATAAAGCTTTTGTTTGCTGTCTTGCAATATATTGGACACAATCTCAATTAAAACAAGAAAGAAAATTATGGCTGAGAAAACAGGAGGTTTTATACTTTGAATTAAATGCATTTACTTGGTCAATTCTGAACAGAGAGAGCAAAAAGTTCAAAGTTGCCTCGCTAGCTGTTGCATTAATTGAGTCATGGATTCCACATTAGTTTTGAATAATACATCATTCTTATTGAATCAATGTGTATTAATTTCTTCTCTTATATATTGCAGCAAGAGTACTCCTAGTAGTAGTAGTTGTTGTTGTTGTTTTCATCTTCATGATTATGACTGTAATATAAGGGTGATCAAGACTCAGATCATTGCAGATAGCATACATATATATATATATATATATATATATATATATATATATATATATGGTAAGCATTGGATAAGCATTTAATATTAGCATCCCACTAGCACTTCGACGGGATTGGCTCCATTGTGGGCAGAGGTCATTATACCGAATAGTGAGTTGTGAACTTATTAGTCTTGCGCCTTGGACAGGATTGGCTCCACGATCCATCTGATGTACCTGTTAATGAGCCTTCCAGGGATGGACGGATTGCTGGCTCACTCTTATATAGCCCGAGGAAACAAGTGCCATTTTTCTGCTCAGGAATCGCAACAATGAATTGAGCTCTGGGTTCTTTGGCAGATTGGAAAAGGATTTTAATTTCTTCGTGTCCTTGTTGGTGAGCTAGATACCTTGGGGTCCTACCATCAGGGTCTGGCTTGTCAATATCAGCGCCTTGATGCAGAAGGAATTGGACTATTTCAATGTTGCCTTCACAAACTGCAACATGAAGAGCTGTGGTTCCATTGCTTTTAGGAAGTGTGACATCTCCTCCATAACGAATTATTCCATTAAGCAATGCCAAGTTCTTTCCCTCAGCAGCAGTGCATGCAAATTGACCAATGTCTCCGTGGTGTAAATTTGCACCAGTGTCTATTAGCGCCTTGATCACAGATTCATGACCAGCCAGCACTGCTTCCCATAGTGGCACATTCCCATCAAAGTCTACATACACGCAAAATTAAACTCATCATTTTTATGCTAAATGAATCACTCAGCAGAGCAATCCCTGCCAGATATCAACCTTAATTCCAAAAAGGAAAAACAGTGAACCAAACCCCATGTAGATCTGCACATATAAATATTCCCACAAATGTTACAACAAATCATTATCCACCAGTTTTTATACCAATAGTAACTCTATATAAAAAAATAATAATAATAAAAAAAAAACAACCTGAAGAAGTTTGTGAATGTAATCATGGCTAAAAGTTACAGCAGTCTCAGGTCTAGATCTACTAAAACGAAACCTTTTGAGAGAAGTATAGAAGAAAAAAATAGTGGAGCTAGAACGTAGTCCAATTTTCATATAATCAAGTCTGGAGCACTCAAAAACCACTTTTAAAAAATAAAGCGGCATGGTGAAAGGTTTAAAAAAGAGGACAAGCAAAAGGGCAAGTGATGATAATGACGTTTGAATAGTTAAGCACAATGGCCATGAGCATTAGTACTGGTATATACATATATAAAATCATCTCTTTTACATATTTATTTTATCATTCAAGCAAAACTTTCACATTGACTTATACATATTTGAGACAAAATTATTATTATTATTATTATTATTATTAATTTTTTTCTAAAATTAATTTTTTTTATATATATTTTACAATTAGCATCCACAACATATATTTAACATTAATAATACAAATGTAATAATAAAAAATATAATTTTTTTATATATTATATTAAAAATATAATAAAATGAAAAAATATATATAATATATTATAATAATAAAATGAATATACAAGTGAAAGTTTGTTATGTTGTTGAGGGAGGGAGAAGAGGAAATGATTGAGAGAGAGAGAGTGAGAGGAGAGATAAATAATTAATAAAATAACATTTGAAAAGTGAATAATGGATCTCTAAATTCGTATAGATACTATTCATAATTAACTAAATATTTGGATATTCATAAGTCAATATAGAGGAATTTAAGCTCGTATTATGTAAATATGATTTTGTATATGTATATGCATAGACCAATATGAATTCTCTTAGAGCATGCTTCTGGTAGAAGGTACCTCTACTGTTAGGATCTGCTGGACCATTTTACTATTGTCATCGCTCATATAGGAATTTTTTTTCTTTTTCATATATATATTTTTTAACAATTTTGTATATTCTTTAAAAAAAATCATAATATTATTAAAAATTATTTTCTTTATCACTAAGTAAAAAAATAAAAAAATCACAGCATTAGAAATTAGAATTGAACGGTAGAATAGAACGGTAAGTAGTATTTTCCAAGTTGAAAACAGACATGAGTGAATATTGAAGGGTGGTTTTACTCTCACAACTGGAGCTCTCGCTGCTCCTGCTAGCTAGTTTTTTTTTTTATATATGTATTTTTTTAATATTTTTAAAATTTATTTTTCAAATAAAATTTATAATATTATTAAAAAAATTTTATTTAATCATTAAATAAAAAAAATTTTAAAAAAATCCAGCAATAGCCTCCCCCGCGAGAGTTACCAGCGGGAGTAATAGCTTTTTCCGTGAATATTAAGGGTGTAAATTTAAACTGAAAAATCAGTATACCAATCCGGTTCGGACCGGTTTTATCGGTTTTGAACCGGTCTGGTCCGGAACCGGTTCTTATATTTCATAAATCGGCCGGAACCGGTCCGGTTCCGGTTTTGAGATTTTTCAAACCGGACCGGTTGATAAAATATATATAAACATTTATAATTTGTTTGATCATATGCTATTAATATAATTATATATAAGATAAATGTTATTATAAAATAAAAGTTTAATCTTAAAAATGAAAATGTAATTGATCATGTATTATATAGCTATACTAATATATAGTTTATAACTAATACTAATATATACTAATATATAGCTATCTAATAGTCTAATATTATACTAATATCAATTTTACATTTTAAAAAAATCGAAAAACCAGACCATATCGGACCGAAAATCGGTAAAACCGGAAGTACCGGTTTAGAGGAGTAACCGGTACGTAATCGGTTTTCAAAAATACAAAACCGATCATACCGGTTCAGTCCAAGATTTTGTCCAAAACCAAATCGGACCGAATCGGTTACCTCCCTAGTGAATATATATAGCGTCTGTAACAGTACGAGGGGGTCAAATCACACACGCTATCCCCAACTTTCCACACTAGAAAGGACCCACCATGTACAACGATGCTTCCTCGAAGCAGCAATGCATTTTCCTTTTCTTTGCTTATATTTTAAAAAAAAAAAAGGCAGTCCCAAATTGGAAGTGTAGAAATTAATGCACGAAGTTGGAACTGAAACCAACGGCCCACCAAATTGGTCTCGTGAATGAAGAAAGGAAAACACTATTGCCATTTCTACCGAAATTTTTTTTATTTTTACTTAATAATTAAGTAAGTGTTTTTAAATGAATATGTGATTTTTTTTTTTAATATCTAAATACTTTTAAAAAATGGTGAAAGAAAAAGTAAAAAAAAGAAAAAAAAGAATTGAAGTGTTCGGTGGAGAATTTCTGTTGAAATTGAGTTGTGTTCTATAACAGCAGTAATGATATGAGCGATGCAACTCCACAAGGTTCCTGGTTCAGTTACCGACAGGCACTGATTTCAAGACTGACATCTAGAACATAGTCGAATTTTCATATAATCAAGTCTGGAGCACTCAAAAACCACTTTTAAAAAAATAGAGCGGGATGGTGAAAGGTTTAAAAAAGGAAATAATCTACTCAACCTCCTACTATTCACACCACACTCCACACTCCATCTTTTTTTTAATTTTTTTTTTAATTTTTTTTTATCAAATATATTTTTATATGAATAGTGAATAAAAAATTATAAATAATTTTAAAAAAATAAATTCAAAAAAAAATTTAAAAAAATATTAAAAAATATTAAAAAGTGTGGAGTGTGGAGTGTGAGGAGGTTGTGTAGCAAAACTCTTAAAAAAGTGGACAAACAAACGGGGAAGTGATGATAATGACTATTGCATAGTTAAGCTTAATGGCCAGTTTATGGGCATGCTTCTGCTAGAAGGTACCTCTACTGTTAGGATCTGCACCATAATCAAGTAGTAGAAGCACACAATTCTCACTTCCTCTGGAAGCTGCTATATGCTGATTTTACATGAAACAAGGTCGACATTTGAAAAATAAAATATTAGCATTCTCATTTCAAGAAGAGAATAAAATATGAAGTAGATGCAAAGCACAGACCAGAGCGGTCCTGCCACTGTTGTCCGATTCATTTGGATCGAGACCCCGTTTCAACAACAGATGCAACAAGAAGTCAGCCCCCCTCAGAACTGCAAAGCATAGACTAGGATAGGTTTGGAAGCTAAGATTTTTCAAAAATTCTCATCTCATCTCAACTCATCATTACACTTTTTTCAAATCTCTATATAAAATATAATAAATAATTCAACTTTTTCAAATCTCAATACACCTTTTTCAAATCTCAATTCAACTTTTTCAAATTTTAAAACTAAAAAATCATATTTTAAACTCTAAAACAAAACACAAAAATCTCATCTCACCTTCCAAACATATCCTAAGAGGTAGGTCCATTCTGCAACAAACTAGAATGTTCTCAGTCTCCACCAGAACTTCTGACATTAATGGGTGATTAACGTCTTTCAAATGCTGCCCACCAAGAAGAAAAGGCATGTAGAGCAGAATATGTTAATCTTTATTGTAAATATGATCAGAACTATATTTCACAATAGCGAAATGCTTGTATTCTACAAAACCAACAAATGCTAAACAAAAATTTGATTGACTCCTCGGAAAATGTGAAAGCTTACACCAATTTGTTAGAAAACACAGCCAATTTAAAAGAATTTCTGCATTGATGAAGGATTATAGCATTAATTTAAGTTTACAGACCTGAAGCAGGTTATTAATGATTATGGTCCCATCTCCAACATTGGACTGAACAATATTTAAGAATGTGGTACGGTTCACTCGCAGTAGCTGGCTCAACCTTTTGGTCCGGACTGTAAATAGTTGTGGCCTGTAACAAAGTACTCCAATCTCTCCACAGACATCACCAGTTTTTGCCTCTCCTACAACCTGCAACCATTTCCTATGTTTTCAGTATGCGTATTGTATATCCGGGACATCATAACATATGTTTCAGCCCCAAAGGAATCCATCTCAAGTTAAAGAAGATTTTGGAGATCAGACTAGCCTGTTCGACTCCATTTCTCTGGACCCGTAGATCCTGTTATAATGCAAACACCAGAGGCCATCATTTTCTAAATTTAATGAAAAGATACTGCTGTAATTTATTGGAAAAAAAAATCTCAAAAATAGTGTAGCTCTACTCTGTTTTTATATGTAAGTAGTCAGCTCTATTCAACTTCCTTAAAATAATAAAGTAAATACATTCAATATTTTCATGAATAAATGTATTAGATTATTACCACTGCTCCATTGACAAGGATGTAAAAGTCTGTGGGTGCCTCATTCTGCAAGATCACATCTTCCTTTGCAGGAAAATACGCAGCTTTCATCTCTGATACCTTCAAAAGTTGGGAGGGAAAAATACCATGTAAGCATTTACCAAAATGAAGCAGGGGAAATTCAATTCACTTTACAGAGAAGATTGGAAGTTAAACCAAGAGTTTAATGAATTACCAACTGAAAAAGCAAGTCGTTTGAAACCCCTTGAAACAGATACACCTTATCCACAAGAGAGTAGAAAAGATAATGAGAAATGTTTGAACGGATGGCTTTAGGAAGGGAATCAAGGGTCTCTTGCTGCTGGAGCCCCTCGGAGTCTGTTCTAAACTGCAAACATAAATGTGAAAACATCTGATCTTGCAAGTGAACCGGCAGCTGGTTCCTCTGGGCAAAACTAGAGGCAGATTGGATGGTATCTCTCTGGAGATTTATTAAAGAAAGAAAAGGAACGGTTATTTGAAAGGACTCAAGAAACTAGCAAGTATTAGAACTAGTCCATGTCTGGAATTATATTTATGGAAGGGTATCAATTAATACAATTCACTCACAAATTTTCTGGTCCGCTTGGTCCCATGGACAACCAAGTATGTCATATTTCCAATCAAATATTGTGTCAATCCAAGGTTGAAAAGCGTAAAGAAGAAGTCAAAGGTCATCTCCCTTGTATTCACAGCGTGCAAATTACCATAGCCAAAAGTTGTTAGAGTACTGATAGACCAGTAGATCATCGTCACGTAGCGGATCCACAAGCTCTGTTCAAGGAAATTATTCATTGATGCTCCAATCCATGTCCTCTGAGGGTCATGATAACGTGCTGCCCTAAAATAATAGAAACATCCAGCACAATGAACCACAAAAAGGGTAACCTGTAAAAAATATCGCAATCCTTATAAGATAGTGTAGTAGGAGAGAAACCTTTCTTTCACCTATATAGTCCCGGAGTTATAATAGACTTACACAAATAAGTTTTACACATCGAACCCAAAAGTAATTGTAGTTCCTATCTTTTTCCAATCTGTAATGACGGCAATAAATCCCAAGTTAGAACAAACCATTTTTTCTACAGGAACCAAACTACAAATAAATCAATACAGATAAATCATTTTCATATTGTTTTCATAATTGGAAGCACAATTAATAAGATGAAAATCCTCTTCACCTGGAAAATAGGGCACTAACTCTCCGGAGACGCCAAAGGCGAAGCATGTTGAATAAGCCATACGACCTGAAAGGTGAAGGAGCAATCTTCTGAGCAAGCTCCGAAGGGATGTGGATATGACATCAAAGGCCAACCAGGAACGTGCATATTTCCATGCTATCTTCTTTGGATTATCAACGAGTAGGTAGGTTGTTCTATCAAGGTACGCTACAAAAAAGGTAATAATGATATCCACAGCAAAGAATCCATTGACAACATTATCAGTAATGGAGAGTGGTCCCTGTGGTTTCCTAAGGAAGCCGAATTCAAACGGCGATACCCAAGCAGTATAGATGACCAGAACAACGAGAAAAGTTTCCCATATCCTGCAACAGCCAATTTAGCCTGAGCCAAGCTTACCGAAAAGTAATGTCATGACATATTTATGGATATTTATGGATAATGTTTATGAATTCAGTCTACAAGTGAAGAGTGAAGACAGAGATCTTTATGCAAAAATGGATCTATTCTGTGCATGACATATTTTCGGAGTTTGAAAGATTAGTTCTTTTGAATTGGGGTAATTAATTATCCTTTTCTACACGATGCTCGGTTAGTAAATACACATTGGCATTACAAGAACAAGAAGGGGAGGAAAAGCAAAGACAAAGACAGATCTACAAAAGCTACACACTGTTTTCCGTCATGAACAACCAGAAAATTCAAAGCCTCCGAGTAGTGCAGCCCCGGTCTAACTTGGTGACACTTCAAAGATAAAATATTAAATACGAATTACAATAAAAAAAAGCGGATGTCTCACTGTTAGGACACCAATCAAACATTCCAAACGCATGGGAAGACCGAAGAACTTTTCGTTTAGGAAAAAAGTACACAAAATAAAAACAACACCAGAACAAAGAAACAAGAAAATCGTTTTTTTGTAGAAGCTATCCTTTTTGGCGTAAAATCAACGAGGAAGATCAAGATTTTAGATGAACAATGTCACACGGAGGAAGAAGCTTCCAACTACAAACCGTAGAACTGAAAAACAGTATATAGAAGAGAAAATCATTTAAGAAATCAAAACGAAGTTCAATATAATAAACAATTTTTGAACCTGTAGCGGCGGTCATCTGGCGATATAATCAATCTGCGATTGCTTCTTGCTCCCAGGGATGGCAAAGGCTCCATTATTGATACACAGGCAAAGAAACAAACAGGAAAAGAACACTCTCCTCTCGTTGCTCGAGCAAAGACTCTGCTCTCTCTATCTCTTTCTTCTACCCGTAAACAGGCATCGGGAAGGATGCCATGAACAACGTTTCTTTGTTTGCTTCTCGTATTTTGTATGTAAGAGCCGGGTGCGTTTATATAATACGCGGGGAGGGAGAAAGAGAGGTTGAAAATAAATGTCATGCCATCAGTTTTTTGATGCCTCGGGAAGTATGTAAGAGTCGGATGCGATGCCACGCCACTTTGAAGGGTGAGTGGTCCCTCAAAGTGCACTTGACGTGTTGACGTGGACAAGTGCACTTTGGGAGACTACGCCTCCTCAAATTGACGTAGATCATGAATTAAAAACAAGTATGCATTTGTTATATAATATTATAAATGTCATGTTCGAGAATTAGAAAACTAATATAATAATATTATTTATTCTTACCATCATTCGAAGATTTATCATTTCTTAATTTCCCCATTGATCACAATTAGGATATGTTTGTTTTAAAATAAAATCTTGATATTTTTTTCAGAAAATTGTTTCCAATCTCAATAGAAATATATTATTAACACCTAAATATTGTTCTCTTTAGAAAGATTATTGAATCATTTAGCTGAGTTTTCATAACAAATAAAAATAAAAAACATAATATCTTTCATGAAAATTAAAAAACAAAACATATCCGCAAACATATTTTTAATGGGTCCTATTAATTTTACAAACTTTGATAAATATATCTAAAAGATTTGTTTTTTTAATTTTTCAAATGACATTTACAAGTTTCTGATAACATAATAAGGTCGTACTACTCATACCAACCAAACAAATTATTAGACAGATCTAGAACTTGATGCAGGTAATGCTGCATTGCAAATTGATGCAGGTATGCTCCCTTTGAATTTATTGCTCGAAAGAGAAAATAAATAAGCACCAGAAAGGAAGTCACCAATGTTATCTGGTATGACAGAGCTGAAATCATTCAATACGTGGCAGATGGGGGAGAACTGGGAGTTGCCGATTGTCCAACAAGCTCGGATAAGATTAATTGAGTGAAGATCCTTCTAGAGTCACCAAATTGTTAAAAGAAAGATATTGAAATGTTGAGATGAGTTGGGTTGAGTTGAGTTAAGATGATAAAATATTATTTTTAAATATTAAAATTATTTTGAGATTTGAAAAAGTTGAATTATTTATTATATTTTATATTAAAATTTAAAAAAATTATAATGATGAGTTGGACATCCAAATAAATAACCGTACAAGAAAAGATAGTTTCCATATCCAGTTGGTATCTCTCCACCAATCTCGTTATTAGAGAAAGGTCCAGAACTGTTAATTTGGATTAGTTTCTCTTCTCGAGTCGGGTTAGTCTGCCGACAGAGTAGTCCGACCACTAGTGTTTTTAATTTTTTTTAATTTAATTTTTTTAATAAATTTAAATATTTTTAAAAAATAAAAAAATATATTAATACACTTAAAATTATTTTCTTAATCATTAAATAAAAATAAAAATTTATCAAACAATACATTTAAGTGGTACTCTTGAGAGGCAAAATAGCTATTCTTTATCTCAAAAAGAAGAGATAACAATAGAATTTCAAGTCAACAAATATAATAAATTTGTTCCACCCAACACGTTTGGTATTTCATTGAATTGTCAGAGAATGAATATCATCTTCTCCTTTTAGCGCGGTGCCTGCCTAGCTTGTTGTCACTAGAAGTTACCTTCTCTCCTGTCATGTGATATAGGGTTGAGATATTTGTTGTTAGGTAGTCAGATATTTGTTGAATAGTAATAAAATAATAATAATAGATTATTAAATAATAATGAATATCAATATAAAAGTAAATAAAAAAATAATATAATAATAAATAGTAATAAGATATTCTCAATATCTAAACTAGACTTTAAGTCCAGTTTAGGTGTCTAGCTATTCTCATATATTCTCAATAATTCTCGTACGGATAGAGACACTCTTACATCCAAATGAGTATTTGAATATTTATAAAACACCTCCAATCCATATTACTCTAATGTTTCCAACGAAGGACTCAACAGAAAGAAACTCTACATCAAGGACAACATCCCATCGTCATCATTTTTTCGAGACTATTTTTCTTTCCCAAATTACCTCAGTCGTCCTCGCACATCCATGGAGAGAATCCCCTACAGTGAACCACAACATCACTATTATATATAAAAAAAAATTACTATAATATTTATCACTATCATATATAAATAAATAAAAATTATTATAATATTTATCACTATTATATATAAATAAAAAATAAAATCACTATAATATTTATCACTATTATATATAAATAAAAAATAAAATTACTATAATATTTATTACTATTATAAATAAAAAAATTATTATAATATTTATTACTATTATATATAAATAAAATCATCATTTAAAAAAAAATCATTGATGAGACTCATACCTTTTTCAACTACCTATCTAAAAGTCAATAACTCAACATACTTCATACATCCAAATAACTCAAAATACTCTCAATGGGACCCACAAACCCACTCCAATCTCTACTCATAACTATTCACAACACTTCTCAATATTTCTCGCTATCCAAACCCAACCTTAAATCAACTGCTTATTATAGACAATTAGAAATACTTTAATTAACCATAAAAAAATTCTACAAAATTGAAGATGACAATATTTAAGATGAAAATAATATTACTTTACAAATTTCTCTTTATCAGGAAAAGAAAACTATGGTCGAATTTGATCGGTCCGCGCAATGAGTCAAGAGATATGATAGGCATTCGCCACTATAGCAGTGTGTAATTTTGCACACCCTACGTGGCCATCCTCTGTTTTTTTTTTTAATTATCCCTCTCACCCCGCTCGTCTCTCTCTCATCAGTCTCCGTCTCTCTCTCATCCCCCCTCCCTCTCTCTCAGTCTCCATCTCTCTCTCATCTCGGCTCTCTCTCATCCCTCACCGTCTCTCTCCTCAACTCTCTCATCAGCTCTCTCTCTCCTCCCTCACCGTCTCTCGACTCTCTCTCTCTCATCCTCGACTCTCTCTTCCCTCGATGTCTCTCTCTCTCTCATCTTCTCATTATCGATGTCTCTCTCTCTCTCATCTCGGTCTCTCTCTCTCATCGGGAGCTGCACAGTGCTGCTCTGAAGATTTATTTAGAGGTTGAAGACGAAGCGACTGGGTGATGGCGAAAAAAGAAAAGATAAAATTTTAGATAAAATTTCGATTCTCGAATGACAAAGGAACAGGGGAAAGCTCGAATGAGTGACACGTTAGGTGTGCAAAAGGCTGATGCCGCACAGTAGCGGATGCGAATACTTTTCCATGAGTAAATATGGGGGACAATGTTGAGTAGCTTTAAATGCCAAGTCATGTGGATGTTTAGGATCTTAGTCATGATAGATCTTGGAGAAGGAGCTAAAGATCTAAAATGATCCAAAAACAAGAGTATCAGGCTTCGTTTGGATGACAAACTTATCCCAACTCATCTCAATTCATCATTATAATTTTTTCAAATTCCAATACAAAATATAATAAATAATTCAACTTTTTCAAATCTCAAAACAACTTTAATATTTAAAAATAATATTCTAACAATATTTTATCATCTCAACTCAACTCAACTCAATCCAACTCATTTCAATATCCAAACACACCCTCAATCTTGACATTTGCAATGAAAACATTAAAACCAAAGATTCAATGATTATCGTCGGACTACTGTTGGATTTCCCAAGGGCCCAACAAATTGACAAACGTGAGCAAGCACCTGAAACATGATTAGGGAATATGGGCCTACATAACCTTCCATTTGTAGGCTTTTGAAATGAGCCGTATGCGACAGAGCCTCACCGTTTTCAGTCTGGAAGGGTTGTACCAACTTGTTTAGCACAAAAGGAAAGAGAAATCTTCTGGTCTCCTTGTTGCTCGTCTATTGGCTAACCTATTTAGGACCGCCATAAAGTGACTTTATCCACTATGCATCTTTTAAGATTCAATAATGGCTACGTTTTTTATTTTTTATTTGTGTGTATTCTAGTTTTTTTCAAGTGACGTGTCGAAAGATGATTAATGTTGACAGGATGCTTATAACAATTAGAAGAATAAAAATATTAATAAAAAAAGGTGGTGCAATCTCATTTTGGGATAAACGGTGGAGACTAATTTTGTTTTTAACACTTCTACTAAACACAAAAAATTTAGGAACATTCTACAATAAATCCTTAACCCTTTTTTCCTATTTATGTCAATGTTAAATATTACTGTTCACGTAATAGCCTAATAGGCCAACATGCTAGATTCTTTGGTCTACACGAATGATAGTCTCGATTATACAATGTATGACATTGAGACCCTTAGACCTTCAGCTCAGATAGTATTGACTCGAATCTATTAACATCAAAACCAAACTCGTTAATTCGTGTTGTGTTCGTGTTGGTTTCACGAGTCATGTTATATATTGCGGCTTGCCACCCCTAAGGATTATACAGATGTAAAAATACAAAATTATTAAGGAAGATACTGTAAATATTCCCTTGCCAAATTAAAGTCTACGTAAATAAGAAATCACACTTAGATTTTGTGCAAAGCTTGATTCAAGGAAAGATTTGTGCAAAACTTGATTCAAGGAATAGTTTCAGCTTTCTATGTAAATTTCGTTGTAACTTTCCATAGTTAGCTTACTTTGTTTTTGTATATAAACCAATCATGTACAGCAATGAAATGTGTTCAAAATTAAAAAATCAGAGCAGTGTTAAATCTTTACATTGTATAAAGAGAGCCAAATCTCTAACGAGATTTACTTGCTTCATCCTTTCGAAATAGTTGCTATCCCTTCCTCATCTTCTGATACTCCAATCATCACCATTAACGCTACCACTACCATCAATGAAAAGCTCACTCCTGCAACCTTCCCTCAATAGAGAGTCCAATTTGAAGCACTGTTAAGAGCATTAGTATTGATTTATGCATATGCATATGCAAAATTACCTTTTTTGCATATCCATTTTGCCATTTAAGCAAAACTTTCACATTGGATTATGCATATTTGAGACAAAATAATAATAAAATTATTTTATTATTATTATTAATTTTTTTCTAAAATCAATTTTTTTTATATATATTTTGCAATTAGTATCCACTACATACATTTGACATTAATAATACAAATGCAATAATAAAAAATATAATTGTTTTATATATTATATTAAAAATATAATATAATAAAATGAAAAAATATATATAATATATTATAATAATAAAATGAATGTGTAGGTGAAGGTTTGTTGTGTTGTTGAGTGAGGGAGAAGAGGAAAAGATTGTAAGAGAGAGAGTGGAAGGAGAGAAATAATTATTAAAATATGTTTTGTAGAGTGAATAGTTGCTATCCAAATTTGGATAAGAACTGTTCATAGCTAGCTATATATATGAATATGTATAAGCCAATGTAGATGATTTTAGGTTCATATTATGCAAATATGACTTTACAGATGCATATGCATAGACCAATATGGATTCTCTAATAGGTTATGACCTCATTGATTTTGTCATCGACATACATCAATGTCTTGCCATTGATGAAGCAAATTCTGCTATTAACAAAGCAGCGAATTTCCATTGGATTCGCCAAGATAAATTAATCATTCATGCCATCCTTGCTTCCACTTCCACAACAATTACCCCACTTCTTGCCTCTTGCAAAACATCTCAAGAGGCCTAGACAGCTCTTACTCGCCTCTGTGTGGGAAAATCTCGAATACGTGCGATGCAACTCAAGGAGGACCACCTTGACCACTCATGGTAGCTGCTCAGTCACTGAATTCCTCCAAGCTGTGAAAATAATTGCATATGAGCTCGCAATTATTGATCATCCTATTTCGGATGATGACTAGACCATTTACATTTTAAATGGTCTGGGTCATGAGTTTAGAGACATCACTGTGCCCATTCGTGCTCGAGAAACTTCATTGAAGTTTGAATAAATTCATGATCTCTTGGTTGGTCAAGAAAACTATCTTCGACGGCTGGAAACCCAATTTGCGTCGAACCTAATTGCCACTGCAAACTACAGCTATCGAGGAGGCCATTCAGGAAATGATAAACAGGGGCCTTGCTCGTCTTCATCCAAGAGCCGTGGCAATAACAAACTAAGGCCTTCAGACTCGGGCTTTCAAAAATTCAAGCCCCAATGTTAACTGTGTGACCAAATGGGCCATACGGCCAAAACCTGTCCCAAGTTGACTTCAAATGATCTCATAGCAAACTGTGCAACCTCCTCACAAGGCTGAAAAAAAAAAGAAGAGGCTAGTTGACTCTACTGCATCTCACAATATGACCAGTGATCTCTCCAATCTTTTAATTCATTCTGAATATGATGGTACTGATGAGGTGGTAATTGGTGATGGATCAGGTTTGCCTGTATCTCAAGTTGGCTCATTATCTTTTGTCTCACTCATGTTTTTCACTTACATGATACTATTTCTGTTCCCACAATTAAAAAAAATCTCATCTTTGTTCATCATTTTACGAAACACAATAATGTTTATGTAGAATTTCACCCTTCTTATTTTTGGTGAAAGATCGGATCACGGGGGTGACACTACTCAAAGGCTCATGTGAAGATGGCGTGTACCCTTTACTGGAGACACTGGCTACGGTTTCTAAAAATGTTGTTGCTTATGTTCATGAATGTACGACAAGTGATGGATGGCACAAAAGGCTTGGTCATCCCTATTCCAAAATTGTCCATCATCTTATTCATACTTTTTCATTATCCACAAATAAAAATGGGCATTCCTATCTTTGTACTTCATGTTCTCAAAATAAAGCTCATTGTCAACCGTTTCATTCTCATGGTTTAACTAGCAATGCTCCCATGGAATTAATTTATACAGATGTTTGTGATATTGGTGATGGTTCAAAATATTACATTATTTTTACTGACCATTATTTCGGTATCTTGTGGGCTTCTCTCTTTCACAAAATGCTTATCTTTGTATTGAGCCCACAACGCACCGTATCTATCACTCATGGCATGCATTGTTTGATGAAGGGAATTTCCCCTTCAGTACCCCGAACCCTAACCTTCCAGAAAAATAAAAAACATCTTTGAGTTTTGGTGATTAGGCTCCTACCATGATGCTCTCCTTGCCAAAACTCCCATCTGCACCTTTGCCAGAAACTGATTCTACGGCTTGGCTTTGGGCTCAAGTTTATGATGGTTGTAAGGCCTGGTTAATGGATAGCATAAATAGCCAAATTGCTTGAGTTTCATCTAATTTGGCGCTTGCTTGAAAAGCTTCTAAGAGGGAGTTTGATTTTGCAACATGGAGCTTGACATCCTATTTATAAGATAAGCAGGTGTTTGAAAAGCATAAGGCCAGTATGAAAGAAGCATATGAGCTTCCGTGAGAAAAGTGAGTCCTATTTCAACAAGGTGACAATGTCATCTTTCAGACATGCCATTTTGTTGTGGAGTGTCGGGAGCAGGGGTGTAGTGACTGATGCCATGAATGGATAGATAAGATTTTAGCCCAATATATTCTCCACCATTGTTTGAGCCTACAAAATGCTTATCTTTGTATTGAGCCCACAACGCACCGTATCTATCACTCGCGATGTATTGCTTGATGAAGGGAATTTCCCCTTTAGTACCCTGAACCCTAACCTTCCAGAAAAATCGAAAACATCTTTGAGTTCAGGTGATAAGGTTACTGTCGTGATGCTCTCCTTGCCGAAACTGTAACATCCCGGATTTTAGTGTATTTTTAATGAATGATTTATTTAATTTATTTAAAGATTAATTATCTTGTTTTAAATTTATGTGAGTTTTTAAATATTATTTTATAATATTTTAAGTTGTGAAAATTAATTTTTTATGTGCTTTCTGGATATTATTTACTGTTTTGACATTTAAAGTGATCTTTAATTTAAATTAGTTTGTTTATGGGTTTTAAAATAATTATTGTTTTAATTAAGCATTTCACTGTGTTTGAATTATTTCATTTATCTAGTAGTTTTAAAATACTCTTCGTTGGATCATTTCGAGACCCCAAGTTGAAAAGACTAGATCTCTCTTTTTCCTTTCTCTTTTCCTTTTTTTTTTTTTTTTTTTTTCTCTTTTCTCCTTCGGTTTCCCCCTCCCCAGCCTGATACACTCTATCTCTCTCTCTCTTCGCGTGCAACCGGCCTCTTCCACGCAGCGCCGCCGTCGGCAGTCCGTGGCACTCACCGCCGGCACCATCGGCTTCCCCAGCTGCCTGCGAGTCACCCCTCCAAATCTCAGGCTGGCTAACGTCGCCGTTAGCCGCTGTGAGCCGTGCGAAGCTGCGAGCTTCATTTCGTCCCACCGCCGCCGTCCGGTCACCATCTCTTAGCCACCTCATCACCGGCCCTCTAGCAACCCTTTGGACCCAAACTCGGCCCCGATCCGTCGCCGGAGCCGCCCCATCGAACACCAAACCCGATTTGAGTTTGCCGGCCTTAAACCACCCATTCGGCCGTCACCCACGACCAAAGGCCACCACCATTAGTTTCACCACCTCCTATAAGCTCTACCCTACCATTCCCAAGTCTTCGTTTGGCCTCATGTGTTTTTGGGTTCACTGTGTATTTCGGCCACAGTGTTTTTACACTGTGGAGTTGCTGTTTTGGTGCTTCCAACCCCTCAGTGATCCTCCGAAAATATTTTTATAGCACTGTAAGTATTTCCTAAATAATTTTTTGAGATTTAAATATATTTTTGCACTAATTATTTTTACTGTGTTCTGGTTTGTTCCGGACTGAGTCCGAGGAGTTCGGGGGTGGATGGTTGAGTACGGAGTATTTGTGGTATTGATTATTGTGATTGGGTTGTGGGATATTGGTTATATTGTGGTGTTGATTATTATGATTGGATTGTTGGATAGCGGTTATATTGTGATCTGGAATTGGTTATTGAGGTTTATTGTTGTGGTTTGGTACATTACATATGCACGCATGATCATGTTTGTAAATTGAAAACTGAATTTTCGTGTATTGCATTCATGTTCATGTGGTTATTTTAAAAACTGTGTTTTCATGTGGATTGGATTTGTGGGTGCGTGTGTATCACGACCCCAAGCCGAGATGGAGTATTATCTCGGTGGAGCTCCTCTGGTCACTCGGGAGCGGAATATACTGAGTGACGTCCCCTGAGTTCTCTCCGGGCGACAACGGGATCGGACGTGGGACGTACCGACTCCGTGGCCCTTCTACTGGCGGGGGCTAGAGGATGACCTGGCCACGAACGCACCAGGTGCGGAACTAGGCATCGCTCGTAAAATAGTCAGGACGTGCGGATGGTCCATAAGGGAGGCCATGGTGCATATGGATTAATGGATAATTAGAAAAAGACTGTTTTCTGGGAAAATAGCGTGAGTTGGTTTTTGTGTCATTTTCTGGAAAAATTATGGATATTGATTTTTGAGCCATTTTCTGGGAAAATGGTGGAAATGTTTTATCGAAAATATTTTTGGGCCAAATGTGATTTTTGGCGTGTGTTGGATTTCTTGCATACTACATCATGGGCATGCATGATTAGATGCTTAAATGTGTTTTTATTTCAGGATTGGTTAGGTTATAACTTACCTGTGGTACCATTTCATGGTACTGCAGACTATGTTGTTGTTAATGCAGATGCTGAGTCTGAGGATTTGGCTCTGCCGGAGGAGTGATCTGGGATCACTCGTGCTGTGTTTAATTTCAGACTTTTATTATTATTTTTGGGACTTGGCTTTTGTTTTTATAAGGTTTGTATTTTGGATATTTGTATTTAACTAAAATTCTGGTACTAGTTGACTTAATTATCAGCTGTGTATTTTTTATTTGTGCACTGTTTATTTGTAGCACACACTTGACACTTGTCGTTGGGATGCGTGACCGTGTTGTCATCATCCTGACGTCACGATTTTTAAGAGTTTTTGTACGTGGGAGTCGGGGCGTCATAGAAACTCCCATATGCACCGTTGCCAGAAACTGATTCTCCAGCATTGGGTACCGACTCTCATCCATCGCCTATGATAGCATCCCCCCCTATGCCGATACTTTCTCAGGTATGTGACTCTTTTCCCTCTCATTTGATTTTGCAAGCTATCCAACCACTGCACACCACCGTGATTCATGATTCGGTCATACATTCACAAACTGAAGTGCGCACACACAATATGGTGACCCATTCCATGAATAACATTTACAAACCAAAGAAATCTTTTTTGGTTACAAAGCATCCCATACCTTCTTCCTTGGAACTTACCACTGTAAATGAGGCACTTTGTGATTCGAGATGGCGTGATGCCATGTCCTCTGAGTTAACAGACCTTATGCGCCATGATACATGGCAACTAGTTCCACCACCAAAAGGGTGCAATACCATTGGATGCAAGTGGGTATTTCAGATTAAGAGACATGTTGATGGTTCAATTGACCGGTTCAAAGTGAGACTCATGGCAAAAGGTTTGAATCAAAGACCTGATCTTGACTACAAAGAGACTTTCAGTCCTGTAGTTAAACCGGTTACAATTCGCACAGTTTTATCTCTTGCTGTGACGCAGGGTTGGTCACTAAGACAGCTCGACGTAAATAATGTCTTTCTTCATAGCCATCTTACTGAGAAGGTCTACATGAAACAACCATCAGGCTTTCGGATTCAGGAGAGACTAGATCATGTTTGCTGTCTTCGAAAGGTAATATATGGTCTCAAACAAACACCTCGTGCTTGGTACTTAGCTCTCAAACAAGCATTATTGGAATTTGGTTTTGTGAATGCTAAATCTGATTCCTCATTGTTTGTGTACCATAATGGTTCTATACTTGTTTATTGTTTGGTATATGTCGATGATTTGATTATAACAAGAAATAACACGGCATTTGTGGCAAGCGTTATTGACCAACTTGAAAAACAATTTTTTCTCAAAGATTTGGGGCCCTTGCACTTCTTTCTTGGTATTGAAGTTATTCCTACAAAAGATGGATTGTTTCTAACTCAGCATAAATACATCCATGATCTTCTCGCTCTCACTAGTATAGATGGCGCCAAGGATGTGACAACACCATTGTCCACCTCAGTTCCATTAAAACTAGTTGATGGTTCTTCCTTGGTTGATTCCATGAAATATTGTCGAGTTATTGGTACCTTGCAATATCTTTCATTGACTCGACCTGACATCAGTTTTGCCGTCAACAAACTCTCTCAATTCATGCACTACCCAACAACAACTCACTGGACTGCAACCAAAAGATTGATGCATTACTTGAAGAATACTACTTTTCATGGAATAACCATCAGAAAAACAATTAATCTAGCCCTTACATGCTTCTCTGATGCGGATTGGGGAGGTAACTTGGATGATAGAAGCTCTACATCTTCATATCTAATTTTACTTGGCACAACACCTATCTCATGGAGCTCCAAAAACAATGAGCCATTGCACGGTCGTCTACCGAAGTTGAATATAGAGCTCTAGCCACAGCTGCTGCTAAGTCCATGTGGATACTTTCTCTTTTTCAAGAAATGAAATTTTCACTATCAAAACCACCGTTGCTGCTGTGTGACAATTTGTGTGCAACTCATCTCACCTTTAATCCGGTTCAGCACTCAAGGATGAAGCACATTCAAATTGATTTTCACTTTGTTAGAAACTTGGTTCAAAAAAATGCAATTCATGTTCATCATGTTTATACTAATTGATCAACTTGCAGATTTACTAACCAAGCCTCTCCCGCGTCAACGTACAAATCAGCTTAGAAACAAGATCGGCCTCACTGATGGTAGCCCATTCTTGCGGGGGCATATCAAGCAAGATACTACAAATATTCTCTTGTCAAATCAGAGTCAATGTAAATAAGACATCACACCCAGATTTTGTGCAACGCTTGATTCAATGAATATTTTTAGCTTTCTATGTAAATTTCGTTGTAACTTCCCATAGTTAGCTTACTTTGTTTTTGTATATAAACCAATCATGTACAACAATGAAATGTGTGTTCAAAATTCAAAAACTAGAGCAGTGTTAATTTTTACAAAACTAACGTGGTTTCATGTGATCCATTATATCTACTTTACAATAAAAATAATTTTATAATCTCATACCGCATCAAACTACATTAGTTTCTATATTTACTTTTGTGTAATTCTTTTGTGATTAAAGTATTTCTCTTCTGGAAAATGACATTATTTTAAGTTACTTCTTTTTCTCACATTTTGGCCATTTGCTTCTGCAAGAGTCTTCCTTCGTTTGAAGACACTGGGAATGCATAGATCTATGATGGGTGCAATGGGTGGCAATGTTGAATAATTGTAACATCAACATCTATATCTGGGTGCACCCGCCCCCCCCCCCCCCCCAATCTCTCGGCCTTGCCGTGTCTCGAGAGGCTGTTCGCTTGTATCACATTCACAAGAGGGAGGAATGTTGGGTAATCGTGTGAGAAAAGTTGAAAGGTGATAAATGAGAAGCTGTAATCAATTACCAAATGGAGTACTGTGTTTAAGCTTTAGATGCAATGCTGTCTGGTTGTCTACGACCTTGCTAACAAACTGCATGCTATCTCGATTCGGTGGTGGCATTGTTCATTTCTTGGACACTGGCCGGCAATCTGTTATGTTTTGTGCTTGACGTGTGAAAAAGTATTGCCTGGTTTACTGGCATTTTTAACAATTGGACAAAGATACGTTTGGTAATAAGAGTCTAAAGAAGCCAAAAACCTAGGCCCTTATTTTCAAAGTTTGAAACTCATGTCCTGATTTGATAAAATGATAAAATCTTTGAGAGATTTGGTTCGATTTTCACTTGTAAATCTCTATGGCTTCTTTCTTTTCTTAAGTTTCCTTGGTTCAGTGTTTTTATTTTCTTGTACATTTCATTGACTCGTTCATTTTCTTAAATCTTAGATCTAATAAGAAAGACCCAAATAGAGAACTGATAATAGGCTAATTGGCCCAGAAAATATTTTAAAATTTTGATTGTAGGGGAGGGATATAATTTCAAGAGCTCGGTTACAAATCAATGACACCTATTACAGTTCTCGGAGAAATTAAATTAAAAAGTTTTACTACACATAAGTCGATTTGTTAACACCATTTGTTAACACAGCAAGGATACAGATTATTCCGAGTAGGAAAAGGATTTCTGCATTGATGAAGGATTACAGCATTAATTTAAGTCTACAGACCTGAAGCAGGTTATTCATGATTATGTTCCCATCTCCAACATTGGACTGAACAATATTTAAGAATGTTATACGGTTCACTCGCAGTAGCTGGCTCAACCTTTTGGTCCGCACTGTAAATAATTGTGGCTAGTAACAAAGTACTCCAATCTCTCCACAGACATCCCCAGTTTTTGCCTTTCCTACAACCTAAAACCATTTCCTATGTTTTCAATAAGCATATTATATATCCTGGACATCATAACATATGTTTCAGCCCCAAAGGAATCCATCTAAAGTTAAAGAAGATTTGGGAGATCAGACTTGCCTGTTCGACTCCATTGTTATGAACCAATAGATCCTGTTATAATGCAAACACCAGAGGCCATCATTTTCTAAATTTAATGAAAGGATACTGATGTAATTTTTTGGAAAGAAAAATCTCAAAAATAGTGTAGCTCTATTCTGTTTTTATATGTAAGTAATTAGCTCTATTCAACTTCGTTAAAATAATAAAGTACATACATTCAATATTTTCATGAATAAATGTATTGAATTATGAGTCCTGTTATGCATCTGCCACTGTAGCGGTGTGCGTTTTTGCACACCCTACGTGGCAGTTTGTTTTTTTTTTTTCAAAACTTTAGTCGAATTCCTCACACACTCTCTCTCCTCTCGCCCGATTCACTGTGCAGCCCGATTCTTCTTCAGCTCACCCCGATGCCGTCGTGAGCCGCCGAGCCTCATCGCCACTACCAGCGAGTCCCCCTCACGCCGGCGACCAAGCCAACCATCACCAATCTCCCCCACGTGTAGCTATCACCGATCTTTCTCTCCACGCGCAGCTACCCATAAAATGGGTTTCACACGAGCTCGGGGCCACCGACGGGCCTATCGCCGCCATGCGTCGGTTCTAGCCCCACTGAGCACCTCCCCTGACCCCCGCGGCTCGTCCCGTAGCTCCTCCGAGCCAGCAAGCCCTCCACCTCTCTCTCGGTCTCGCCCTCCACCTCTCTCTCGCCCTCCACCTCGTCCCCGAACTCCTCCGCGCCAGCAAGCCCTCCACCACCTCTCTCTCGGTCTCTCCGTCTCGCCCTCCACCTCTCTCTCGCTCTCCACCTCGTCCCCGAGCTCCTCCACAAGCTCTCCACCTCTCTCTCGGTCTCTCGGTCTCCGCCTCTCTCTCGCTCTCAAAGAAAGGTGAAAGTGAAAGTGTAAAATGAAAGTGAAATTGGTTTTTATTGTGAGGGTATTTTTGCTATTTCACAATGGTGTGTGTTGGATGCTCTTCAATAGTGGCGGATGCCAATATTTACTCTTGAATTATTACCACTGCTCCTTTGACAAGGATGTAAAAGTCTGTGGGTAACTCATTCTGCAAGATCACATCTTCCTTTGGATGAAAAGACTCAGCTTTCATCTCTGATACCTTCAAAAGTTGGGAGGGAAAAATACCATGTAAGCCTTTACCAAAATGAAGCAGGGGAAATTCAATTCACTTTACAGAGAAGATTGGAAGTTAAACCAAGAGTTTAATGAATTACCAACTGAAAAAGCAAGTCGTTTGAAACCCCTTGAAACAGATACACCTTATCCACAAGAGAGTAGAAAAGATTATGAGAAATGCTTGAACGGATGGCTTTAGGAAGGGAATCAAGGGTCTCTTGCTGCTGGAGCCCCTCTGAATCTTTTATAAACTTCAGAGGTAAATGTGATAACATCTGATCTTGCAAGCGAACCGGCAGCTGGTTCCTCTGGGCAAAACTAGAGGCAGATTGGACGGCATCTCTCTGGAGAATTATTAAAGAAAGAAAAGGAACGGTTATTTGAAAGGACTCAAGAAACTAGCAAGTATTAGAACTAAAGTCCATGTCTGGAATTATATTTATGGCAGGGTATCAATTAATACAATTCACTCACAAATTTTCTGGTCCGCCTGATCCAATGGACAACCAAGTGTGTCATATTTCAATTCAAATATGCTGTCAATCCAAGGTTGAAAAGCGTAACGATGAAGTCAAAGGTCATCTCCCCTGCATTAACAGCTTGCAAATTACCATAGTCAAAAGTTGTTAAGAGTACTGATAGACCAGTAGATCGTCGTCACGTAGCGGATCCACAAGCTCTGTTCAAGGAAATTATTCATTGATGCTCCAATCCATGTCCTCTGAGGGTCATGATAACGTGCTGACCTATAATAATAGAAACATCCAGCACAATGAACCACAAAAAGGGTAACCTGTAAAAAATATCGCAATCCTTATAAGATAGTGTAGTAGGAGAGAAACCTTTCTTGTAATAGACTTACACAAATAAGTTTTCCACATCGAACCCAAAAGTAATTGTAGTTCCTATCTTTTTCCAATCTGTAATGACGGCAATAAATCGCTAGTTAGAACAAACCATTTTTTCATATTGTTTGCAATAATTGAGACTAGGGCACTAACTCTCTGGAGACGCCAAAGGCGAAGCATGTTGAATAAGCCATACGACCTGAAAGGTGAAGGAGCAATCTTCTGAGCAAGCTCCGAAGGGATTGTGGATATGACATCAAAGGCCAACCAGGAACGTGCATATTTCTATGCTATCTTCTTTGGATTATCAACGAGTAGGTAGGTTGTTCTATCAAGGTACGCTACAAATGAGGTAATAATGATATCCACAGCAAAGAATCCATTGACAACATTATCAGTAATGGAGAGTGGTCCCTGGGGTTTCTTGAGGAAGCCGAATTCAGACGGCGATACCCAAGCAGTATAGATGACCAGAACAACTAGAAAAGTTTCCCATATCCTGCAATAACCAATTTAGCCTGAGCCAAGCTTACCGAAAAGTAATGTCATGACATATTTATGGATATTTATGGATAATGTTTATGAATTCAGTCTACAAGTGAAGAGTGAAGACAGAGATCTTTATGCAAGAATGGATCTACTCTGTACATGACATATTTTCGGAGTTTGAAACATTAGTTCTTTTAAATTGGGGTAATTAATCATCCTTTTCTACACGATGCTCGGTTAGTAAAATACACATTGGCATTACAAGAACAAGAAGGTGAGGAAAAGCAAAGACAAAGAGATATCTACAAAAGCTACAAACTGTTTTCCGTCATGAACAACCAGAAAATTCAAAGCCTCCGAGTAGGTGCAGCTCCGGTCTAACTTGGTGACACTTCAAAGATAAAATATTAAATACGAATTGCAATAAAAAAAGTGGATGTCTCACTTTTAGGACACCAATCAAATATTCCAAACGCATGGGAAGACTGAAGAACTTTTCGTTTAGGAAAAAAGTAAACAAAATAAAAACAACACCAGAACAAAGAAAGAAGAAAATCGTTTTTTGTAGAAGCTATCCTTTTTGGCGTAAAATCAACGAGGAAGATAAAGATTTTAGATGAACAATGTCACACGGAGGTAGAAGCTTCCAACTACAAACCGTAGACTGAAAAACAGTATATAGAAGAGAAAATCATTTAAGAAATCAAAACGAAGTTCAAAATTTTCAAATAAAAATCCCAGAACGACAAATACGAGATTCATTCTCAGAGAGATAACTTGAAGCAAAAATTTAAAGGAAATGGAGATTAAGAAAAGAAGAAGAAGTAATGCTATCAGTTACAAACGAACCATCACAGATTCACATTCACAATTATCTTTTCCAAACACCCCATTATTGAAGAATATATAAATAAGCCAACAGTAGCACTTCACCTTCAGTCAATACAGCCAGCATTAGATTATTCAATTTAAAAAGAAAATAACAAAATAGGTAACCAGAAATTCAACAAATGCAGCATAAACCCAAAAAGGCAAGAATACCATTAAATTATTAATATAATAGCTAGAAAACAATGAAGCACATAACCCAAGAATCAAAATCATGTAAGAAAGATAATGAAATATAGATGAGTTGAGATAGTTTATGGAAAATACTAGTATATCCATCTATTTTGACACCTCCATTTGACTGTTGGTCAAAATAATTTTTTTTTTTACTTAGTAATTAAGGAAGTGATTTTAAATGTATTGAAGTATTTTTTTTATTTTTTAAATATATTTAAATATGTTAAAAAAATGTGAAAAAAAAAAGAAAAAAATACTTTTACGCTATGGCCCAGCGGTGAAATTGGGACGGCATAATAGCAGCACCCATAATTTATAAATAATAAAATAAAATATTGTTAAAATAAAATGAATTGAACGAAATCATCCCAAAACAAAACTAACCTAGTAACAAAAACCAAGATAAGGAATCATTTTTGAACCTGTAGCGGCGGTCATATGGCGATATAATCAATCTCCTAAGCTTGACACGGCGCTTCTTGCTCCAAAGGACGGCAAAATCCTCGTAGAGAGACTGTAACGGCTACCGTCCCTCGACAATTGTTCAATCTCTTCTTGACCGCACATTGAAACCCCAAAGACCCATTTGTTCATCAAAGGCTCCATTATTGATACACAACCAAAGAAACAAACAGAAAAAGAACACTCTACTCTCGTTGCTCGAGCAAAGGCTCTGCTCTCTCTATTGCTTTCTTCTACACGTAAACACGCATCGGAAGGATTGTTGGGATCCCATCAAAAACCGCTCTAGGACACGGTCCTAGACAAGCTCCTAGCCATGCATGGACAACAAAGATCGGACCACTTCCATGATCAAGGTTAGCCAAGGCCAACCAAGGGCCAAGACATATCACGGGCCATATTGGCCATGCAAGACTATATCATTTATTTATTTTATTTTATTATATTTCAAGGGACCTATTGGGGGTTTCCACTTTGTAATCTCTATAAATAGGACCCTTAGGCATTTCATTTTACATCTTTTGGCAAATTCCCTAAGTGGGTAGACTATTGTTCTTAAGATCACTTTTCGGTGCTTAGCACTTGGGCTACTTGGGTGAAATTCGTGAATCCCTAGTAGAGGATTATCACCTTGAAATTCGTGAATAGGTGTGATTCAATCTATCTTATTTCATCATCGTGAAATTCGTGAATCGATAGTGAATTATCTATCAATCTTATGAGTATTATTTTTGTTTCATTCCATTTGTCAATCTCTTGTCTATGTTTTCCATTTTATATTCAAAAATCTAAAAATACATTGTTCTTATCTTTTCTAGTTGTTCTTATGTTTTCCATCTTGTTCATCTTTACTTGTTGCAAATCAAAGATATTCTAAGTCTCAATCTTAGTATTCTTTGGTTTCACAAAATATCTATAAAAATCATAAAGAGAGTCTTCATAGTCAATTGTTGAGTCCATTCATCCCTTGTTCATAACTTTTCCATTGTTCATACATTGTCTTGCATCCTTCCAAATCACAAACACAATCCATTCACCCATTTGATCTGTCCCACTCATATATTTTGGCCATCACATTGTTTGTCCCATTTTCCATATTCATCATCTCCATAAAACCCTAGCCGAAACATTATATTTCTCATAAGCTCCATTTCCCAAAATTAGCCTTCCCTCACCCACACTTAACTTAGCCGAAACTTCCCTTGTCCACCCATCTTTCCATAATTGCCACTTACCATAATTAGCCACCATCATACACCTTAGCCCTAGTCGAACCCTTGTCTTCCACAAACCCTAGCCATCCCTCAAGAGTCCCACTAGGCAATTTCCTTAACTTAGGGAAAGTTGACTCATTCCAATCAATTTCACAAATCCTACCAATCTCAAAACCATTCCTAAACTTTAGGAACCATAATCACCCCATATCTATCTTTCATTCAATCTTACATTGACCTAGCCAAATTCCACATTTTCCATATTGGCCACTTACCTAAATTAGCCTTCTTCCACATTTCACCTAACCCTAGCCAAACACATATTCCCTCTTCATTCAAATTCAAATTCGGCCACTCTTGCCTTATTTGAATTTGACATAACCGTCCACCAATCTTTCCATACTAGTGTTTCCATAACTTGGAAACCCTAGTTGACCAAATCACACCACATAGTCGGCCACCACACTATCCAAAATCAAATCCCAAAATTTTAGGAAACTTTCCTAAACTCTTTCAACCTCCCAAGTTTGGCCAACCCTAGCCGCCAATCACCATCTTCCAAACCCTAAACCTTTCTTCCATCATCCAACCCTAAACCTAAACCCTAAAGTGACACATACCCATATTTGATCCTACAATCAAGGGATCACAATAACCACTCCCATATTCGGCTAACCCTAGCCCCCTTCATCCAACTTAACCCTAGACTCCCACAAGGTAATTCCTACCACTTAGGAATCCTTATCCCATCTTCCAATTAATCCAAATTCGAAATCCATCCCTCGCCTTAGTCAAACACCAACTTCTCAACAACTCTCATGCCTCTTACCATTTAGAATCAACCCTAGCCACCTTACCCATCATCCCAAACCTATCTTCCAAATCCATATCCCTTGATTTAAGGAATTACCAACCCATTGTCAATCCCTTAAACCTCTCCATCCCTACAATATCTCTATCCAACCAAGACTTACCTCAATAGCCAAAATCGAATCTCAATCCCTCCAATCACTCAACTTCCCTAGAATCACTCCATTCCTAGAATTTCTCAAGTCAACCAAAGACTTTCCACCTCTTGCCATATTCAAATCATACCTCCCTTATCTTACCATAATCAAATCCCTCAAATCACTCATTCCCTAGAATCATTCAAATCAATCAAAAACTATCATCCAATCTTGCCATATTCAAATCTCATCTTCCATCTCCAAATCCCTAAACTCAAGGAACAACCCTCGACCCATTCAAACACAACTCATCATCATCTTTAACCTAATCCACATCTTTCCCAAAGTGACTCATCAATCAAGGAGTCCTAGTCTCATCCAACCACATCCTTCCATCCCTAGCATCTCATCCTACACACCAAACCCTAGCCGCCCAACACTCTTGCCCTAATTCCAAACCCTAATCCATCTTACAACTCAAACCCTAGCCACCTCATCCAAACTCTAAACCTATCTTCCATCTCCCAAACCCTAATCCCACTCATCCACATCTCTTCCAAACCCTAGCAACTCATCTTACACTCCAACCCTAGTCCAACTCTTCCAATCTCGAAATTCCCCATAGCCACCATCCAAACCCTAGCCTATCTTCACCATACCAATCCTAATCTTCATCCAAGTTGTCCCAACATCAAGGGCAACCTTCTAGCCATTCCACATTGCATCAAACACACCAAAACCATCACTTAGATCACCCAAACTCATCATCATCTCCATCTTTTCCATCACTAAACACCACATCTTCACCAACCTAAGAACCCATTATTACCATCATTCGTGCAAGGCCAAGTAAGAAGGCTTGACACTCGGTCATCATCATCACCAAAGCGAGCTCGTGGACTTAGTGTTTAGGGATAGGACCGGGGTCCCTAACAAGGATGCCATGAACAACGTTTCCTTGTTTGCTTCTCGTATTTAGTATGTAAGAGTCGGGTCCAGTTTATATAATACGCCGTCTCTGTGGTCTCATCTCGCTCTGCAATTACCTTAAAATTAGAATTAGAATCTTCGCACGACATTTTAAGTTGGGTGACTAGGTTGGCGACGCAGGCTTCACCAGCGACGCGACTCACCGAAGTCTTCTATTTCTTTTTTCTTCCTCACCTATTTTGTCTCTATTCTGTCATTTCCGTTTGCCTACTCACTTACTCTCAAATTTCATTATGTAATAAAATTTCTCTAAAATATTTTGAACTTTCAACGTTTTCGACAACTTTTCAAAGATTTGTTTTTTTTAATTAATCAATATGGGAAATTATTTAAGTCTCAAGTTCCTCAAATCAGATAGTTGAGACTAGGGCTGTGCAAATTTTTGAGATTTTCGACTCTATTTAATTTCTGCTCCGATTCCGATTTTGACGGAGTTGAGTGTTTGGTGTGGGGAGTCGGAGTCAGAGTTAGACTCCGATTTTTTTTTTAAAAAGATGTAAAACAACGTGGATTAAAACAAAACAAAACAAAATAACGAATGTGTAACGACGTTGTTTCATCACACGGGAGATCGAAAATGCAAGACCCCCTTCTCTTCTTCCTTCTTTCTCGAAACCCCTTCTTCCTTTCTTCTCTGAATCTCTCCTCTGCGTCTCACCACCTCCGTGAGTCCTTTCCCTCTCTGCGCCTTTGTAGTTCGTTCCCCTTCACTTCTCAGGCTAGTTTCTGTTCAGCCTCTAGTAAGTGTAGTTCGACTCTGAGCCTAAATCATGTAATTTTTCGTAATTTTTTTCCATGTTGGGTTGTCTGGAATTAGTGGTTTTGGGTCTAGTTGTTGTGAAGTTGGCCTGTTGTAATGAAGCTTTTGTTGTCGTAAGGGATGTGATAGACTTGAATAGGGTTGATGCATTGGACTGTGCAAACCAGTATGCATGCAATGTGTTTGACAAAATGTAAAAGAGATGAAGTTTAATTGTATGTTGTGGTATCTAGCCAGTCCCAACCTTTCATTACCCTATTTAATGATAACTAGCATATGAAGATTGTTTTTGTACTAATTTAATTAAGAAATTCATAAATTAATTGTACTTCAGGACTCTAATCCAATGGAGATCACTATGAACGAAAGTCCAATGATATTTATGAAGTCTCGACCATTCCCATCATAGCTAACCATTGAAGTCTAATTAGTTTGCATATATAATTCGTAGGAAGTGTTTCTAGGTTTCATAGCCTAAACTTGAGTTATTATTTGAACATGCTAAGTGCCACAGACTTGAAAACTTGAGTTCCTTCTTGACCTAATGAGTAATGACCAATGGGGGAGACTGGGAGAGTTTGAAAGCAAATATATCAGCTGCAACTATAAATGTATAATTGGCTACCAAAGCATAAAGTTGTGTCCTTGGCACAATCCATAAATGCAAGATTGAAAAGGGTACGTTGATCAGATGGTTTAGGGTGTTTTAAACTTTTGCTCATGCATATATATTTGCTTGGTGTTTTTGCATCTTACTCATGCATATATATTTCAATAATTCCTTGGTGAAGTTGCTCCTGCATATATATTTCAATAATATTAATGGGCAGTAGTACTAGTACTACTTTAATTTTTTCTATCTGCGATTCTTCATAAGCTTTTCTCTTTTATGGAAATCATGCACTTTCAATTTGGGTGGCAGCCCATGTATGTTTCTTTATCCTTAGCTTCCAAGATTTTTCTCCATCTTAAATGAGTTGATGTCTTATAATATAGCTTAGTTATTTTTTAAACTAATTTTTTGCTTCTAATTTATTTTTTCAACTTATTTGATTATGATATGGATGCTATACCTAGTGGAGACGATTGTCCACAGGAGATGCGGTGGATGAATCTGCTACTGCTCCTACACCGATGGGTACTTCTACCCCTAGAGTCACATCTAGAGCAGCTCCTTCCTGTGCGAGTAGTCGACTCTCAATAGATATAGAAGATGAGGATATGTTCAACGGAGAGAAAAAGATGCCCATTGAGCACGATCGTCCACCACGACCTTCTAAAAAATTAAGGTCATGGACATGGGAACATTTCACTAAAATTCCTAGTGATTGTGCGAGTTTGCAAGCAAGATGCTACTACTGTGGGCAGTTTTGTTATTGTCATTCGAAGAAGCAAGGTACCAGTGTATTAATAGCACATCTTGGTGGTTGCCAATAGTATAAGATCATGAAGGAATTGGTGGCCATTGATCAGATCAAGCTCAGTTACAAAATTGAGACAACCACTAATGGTACGTAAGTTAAGAAATTGATCATCCCTCAATACAATGAGAAGATGTTGAAGAAAATGCTTGCAAAGATGACAATTACTGATGAGATGCCCTTTACCACAATCAACAAAAGTTTGTATAAACTATTGAGCCACAATTTTCCATTACATCACGGTATACGGTGATGCGAAATTGTATGAAGAGGCATGCGAAGAAGAAGGCGGAGATGAAGAAGATGTTTATTACCACTAGCCAGAAAGTGTCATTTATAACTGACATATGGACGTCTATATAGAACATTTGCTACATGTGTATCACAGCATACTACATTGACAATGAGTAAAATTTGCATAAACAAATTATTGGATTCAAAGAAATTGTTGATCATAAGAGTGCATCCATTGGGGCAGCAATGGATAATTGTATAAAGGATTAGGGAATTCGAAAAGTGTTATGTATAACAGTTGACAATGCAAGTAACAATGATACTGCAATTGATTTGTTCAAGTAGAATATGACGGTGAAAGATGAAGTCATTCGTCAGTACGAGTTTATTCATGTTCAATGATGTGCTCATATCCAGCGGAACTCTGACTTTCGTTTGGAGTCGGAGTAAAAGATTTCCTCCGACCGGAGGTCGAAAAGCACTACTCCGACTCTGTCGAAGTCAGAGCTCAATTCTAGTTGAGACTTTACTATATCAACATTTATTACTTTAAATGAGGCTAAATATGGAAAATACTAAAACGGTTGATTTTTAATTCATATAAATAATAAATGTTGATTTTTCTCTTCATTTTAAAGGAAAGTGATAAAATATGAGATATTTTCACATATCTTTCTTTAAAACATAATAATTAAAATTCTTCATATTTAGTACTAATATAGTATTTTTTTTGTACCTATAGATAGTATAATATGCTATCCTTATATCTTATTTGTTGTCTTATTAAGTGCATGCATGGTTGAGATTGCAGTAGGTAATATAATTTTTAATTTTAGAATTTTTGGTTGTAGAGTTGCTCTATTATTAAAAGAATTATTTATTGTTGATAACCATACGTTTAAAGCACTTTCAAATATATTATATTTATTTGAAAATAATATAAAAACATAATGTTTGAGGTAGAGTGACATAAAATGCCATTTGAGATAATGTCAAAAGATTACAAGATAAAGATGTAATTATTTAAAAGTTGTATAGGTATTTTTGCCTTTTGATAGTCTTCTTTAAGATTGAAACTACAATTTGTATTATCTAAAAAAGTACATTTGAGAAAAAGTATCAAAATGATGTTTTTCTTAAAACATACGTTTTTAACTTTTTTTATATTAAAAATTACTTTAATATGTAACAACCAAATTATCTAATTTTATCATAAAAGAGTTTTTGAAGCCATTTAAAGTTTAAACACTTTTTAAAATCCCTAATGCAATCCCAAACAGGTCCTAAATATAAATGACATGGTTCAATAAATAAATAAATATAAGTAAATTTTGCGTCATTTATCTTGAATGTTATTATTTTACCAAATAGTTTATAAGTATGATTTATTGCAAAGTTTATAGGAGTTGTTAAATAATCTATTTTGTGATAAGAATATATATATATATATATATATATATATATATAATATATATAATCCTTTACAAACACAATGTTGGTGAATATGATTTTCATAAGTTCTTAAGTTTGAATATTCATCTAAACCGATTTCGATGACTTTGAGCTAGAAAACAAATTAAACAAGTAAAATTTAAAGGGAAATGCTAGATGGCCCCAATAGAAAATATTAGCACCAAATTTTGACTTTTATTTTTATTTTTTGAGAAAAAGTATATTACTTTCATTAATAATAGACATTACAAACTAGACCTGAAACATACATTACAAGTCAACTACAACATTAATAACTATCTAGTACACACCTGTGATTGACATGGTCTAGTCTAATGCTGCAAACTTCTACAGATCTAAAATCTAATAGACAACACAACTTTGCAAAGGGCAAAGTTAATCAAACGCCATACTTCGTTTAAGATGAAGTAGGGTAAACCAAACCCATATCCCGTTTAAGATGGAGTTGAGGCCACACTCTATGGACGAACGTCCAAGAGACTATGTGTGTTTTTATTTTTATTTTTTTGAAAGATAAAATACATTACAGAAATTAAAAAAATATGAAAAACAACTTTGCTAGGTATAGTCACAGTGGGTAAGCGCGGGGGAGTCGTCCGATATATTTAATATAAAACAAGAACACATGGAAACAGACGAAAATAAAAATCCTAAGTCCATTGGGAGTGGGTCTTCGTCTTTAGTAGTCTGAAGCGGGCGGGTCTTCGTCTCCTTTAATCTGTGAAAACACCCTCAGGTTCTCCAGAGGATAGTAGACAAGCACTTCTGAGCCGAACTGCACAAAAGTGCTTCCACCAATCTGTATTTTACCAAGAAAATTGCTTCTCTTGCCGTTCTTCTTGTCGTTGTAAAGACTGATCTCCAAGATTTCGGAGGCCATGAAGTCGATGTTGTGGAGATCTCTAAATTTGGTCTTGGTTCGGTGCCTTTGGCCGTCGAAGTCGACAATGGTATAAGCGCTGGCAGTTCCTTAGCCGTCTTTAGGCATTAGATTCTTAGCGTTGCAGACTTGGATGACGAGCTTCCTATCGGAGCTCTCTGCCATGATTTGGATTCAAACTATGAAAAGATCTCCAGATAGAGAGAATGAATGGATGGATAAGGTGTAACATCCCAGATTTTAGTGTATTTTTAAAGAATGTTTATTTTAATTATTTATTGTGTAATTCTCTTGTTTTAATATTTTAGAGGTTTTATTTTATTAGACTTTCCTATTTTTATTAATTATTATTTTTAGAGTTTTAGAATATTATATTAGAATATTTTAAATTGTAAAAATTATTTTATTGGGCTTTCTTATTGTTAATTATTGTTTTAGATTTAAATTGACCTTTAATTTAAATTGGTTTGTTTGTAGGTTTTAAAATTTCTATTGTTTTATTAAAACATTTCACTGCGTTTGATTAATTTTAATTAGTGATCTGTAATTTAATTCTCTTTATTTTAAAGGATGTTTTTGTCTGAGTTTAATATTTTATTTTAGTTAATTTTGAGTTAAATTGATTTATTTATTTTAACTGTTTTAAAAATAGTTATTGTTTTATTTGAATATTTCACTGCGTTTGGATTATTTTATTTATTTAGTAGTTTTAAAATCGTCTTCGTTGGATCACTTTCGAAACCCACTTTGAAAAGTCTGGATCTCCTTTTTCTTCTTCCTCTTTTTCTTTTTCCCTTTTTCTTTTCTTCTTTTTCTTCTTTTCCCCCCAGCCCCGATCGGATCTCTCTCTCTCTCTCTCCTCACCCACGCGTGCTACGGACTTACCGCCGCAGCGCCGCCGTCGACCGGCGGTGGTCGACACCGCCGGTGCCGTTCGACTCCCCGTCGACCGGCGACCCTACCGTACCATTTTCAGGCTGGCTAACGCCGCCGTTAGCCGTCAGTAGCCGTGCGAAGCCGCGGTGGTTTTTGCACCGTTCCGCCGCCGTCCGGCCACCTCCGGCCACCAGCTCCTAGCCACATCACCACCGGCCCATTTCCGTCCTAACCGACCCAATCCCAGCCCCGATCTGTCGCCGGAGCTGCCCCAACGAGCATCAAACCCGAACCAACTTTTCCGGCCTTCCACCGCCGTTTCGGCCGCCACCCACGGCCAACCATCACCACCATTAGATTCCCCACTCCTATAGGCCCTACCCTATCGTTCCCAAGTCTTCGTTTGGCCTCGGGTGATTTTGGGTTTCACTGTGTATTTCGGCCACAGTGTATTTTTACACTGTGGTATTGCTGTTTTGGCGCTTCCAGTTCCTCCATGATCCTCCATAATTATTTTAAAGTACTGTAAGTATTTCTCCAAAAGACTTTTAAGATTTAAATATATTTTTGCAATGACCTGTTTTATAAACTGTGAATTGGTTATCTGATAGACTGTGTTGGTTATTGGAAAATGGTTGGTAACTGTTGGTGATTGGTTTTTAGTCATTTTCATGGCATTGTGCACGCATGCGTGGGTATGTATATTTTTGGAAACTGTGTTTTGTAAAAAGGGCTTTTCGGGTGTGTGTGTATCATCCCCAAGCCGAGATGGGTTATTATCTCGGTGGAGCTCCTCTGGGCACTCGGGAGTGGAATATACTGAGTGTCGTCCCCTGGAACTGTTGCTCGGGACTTGGACGGGATGGTAGCGCTCTCGATCCGACTCCGTGATCTCTCGTGCTGGCGGAGATCAGAGGATGCTTGGCTATGTACGCGGTGGGCGCGGAACTGGGCATCACTCGTGTTGTATCACTCGCATAGTCGCTACCTGTGGAGTGACGAAGGGAGCCAGGGTATGTGGATGGTCCCTAGGGGAGGCCATGGTGCATACGGATTAAAATTGGAATAAAAGTAACTATTCCTGGTTAATAATTGTGCCAAATGGTGATTTTTGGCGTGCGTGGGAAAAACTTGTGATTTTTGAGAAATGGTGTTCTTCTCGGGTTTTGCACTTGGGTCATCATGTGCATGTATAGTGGTTGTTGTATTTTTATATTTGTTATTTTGGAGTACTTTTGGGTTTTACTTACCTGTGGTACCATTTATTGGTACGGCAGATTTTAATGCAGGCTTTGCAGAGGCTGAGCCCGAGGATGCGGCTCCGCCTGAGGAGTAGAGACATTTGGCTATATTTTTATTTGGTATTTGTATTTTTATTTGATGTCGTTTTATAAACAAGAAAATTGTATTATGTTGACTTATGGATTTCTGTATTATTTTTGTATTGTATTAAATTCTGGTACTTAGTTATCTGACTTAACCTTTCCGCTACGTTTTACTTTGTACACGTGTTTCATTTCACACACTTGGCACGTGTCGTTGGGGTGCGTGACCGTGTTGTCATCATTCCGGGTGTCTCGATTTTCGTACTGTCCGTACATGGAAGTCGGGGGCGCCATATAAGGAATATAAACGGGAAGTGGTATAGGAGAGGAAAATGAATGAGATGAAAGAGAGTTGATTATGTTTGCGAGTGAAGGAGAGAATGAGGTAGGGTAGAACAAAAATGCAAAGGAAACAGTGTGTTTTCCTTTTTGTTGATCTGGTCTCACCAAAATACGGTGCGTTTTTTGTTTTTATTTTTGGCCACGTCAGACCCGTTTGCGCAGCAGTTGCACGGAGCGACTGTAGTAAGCATTTTTGTATGGAAAAATAACGGATTACATATTGGAAAGATATAGATCCGCATTTTCAACCTTGAAGGAAAAAGACAACACAAACAGTGACTGTGATGGCGAGTGAGAGCCATGCACCACCCTGGGGGTATGGCGGACGGTCAAGTTTGGAGTAGCCGGTGGTCTTGGACCCAGAAAGGCCGTGCGTGGCGATAGAAGGGCGCCCTGAGTGGTGTTGATATGAATTCGGTAAATATTTATGTAAATGTTAGATTTTTCTTTGATTAAGAAATATTTTTGTAAATGTTAGGTGTTGATATGAATTTGGCTCTATTATCATCCTATACTTTTATTACTTTTAATAAGAGCATTGACATTGGATTAGCCAAATATCTTTTTATCTTCAAATTTAACAAATATCATCTATATTTGCTCCACATTGAATTAGCTAAATTGTTTTCATCCAAACTATAAGCTACAATAAATTCATTCTTCTTTTCAAATATGAAAAGAACTATAGCAAGTCTAAAAATAATTTTTGAGATTATTATATTATAAATATAAGATTTTTATTCATATGAGATTTTACCATCTATATTCATATGAGATTATTATATTATAGATTGTTGGATTGTGAAAATGAAAATGAATATGATTGTTGGAGATTATTGAAGATTATGAAAATAAAATAAAAATTAATTAAAAAAATATAATTAATAAAAAATAATTATATTTTATTATTATAGAGAGTGTAATGACTAATCCAATGTAGACTTCAAGTTTTGAATGATTAGTTAAAAGTAAAAAAGTTACATATTAATCAAAATTTGAAGAATAGGATGACCAATCCAATGCTAATGATCTAAGGCCATAAGAGGGATTGTTAAACAAAAATGTGACTTGCAACCCATTTTAAGTCATATTGAAGTTCAGAATTTTAAATAAATGTAGCAGTCATAAAAACAAACTTACAAACTTATATAACTTCATATGATATCTTAGATCTATTTTATAGTAAAATTAGTTTTTACAATGTAACGTACAACATTAAATCACAATAGTTAGTGAACTTATTTTTGTGAAACTTCTTTATAGTTAATGCATTTATAGTTAATGTATTTTATTTTATCATTTCATTCTTCATAAAAAAGGATAAAATTATAATGAAGATCTTGCCTTTCACATTAATTATAATTTTGACCTCTTTGATTGTTAGTCAAAACCGTGTAAATGGTGTTGCAAGTTGGCTTATGATCCAGAAACTTCCCGCGTATTATCAAAAAAAAAAAACTTCCCACGCAACTTCATTTACATTTATAATTTTATACTTGAAGAAGATGTATGTGTGAAATGAATTAAGATAAAAATTAAAAATAAAAATAAAAACATAATTCCGTAGAAAAATTCGGTAGAAAATTGCTGTGGGAGTAGTGTTTCTCTCTATTTTTTTCTTCAAAAAAGGAGATCTCTTTAACAAACAAAATCGACTCTACGTACCCTACCTCTTTGAATGGAGCTTTCTGGGTTCAACCGGGGTACGTTTTTGATGATCATCAAAAATTACTAGCCTATCCCACCCGGGTGATTATGCATGGGAAATTAAAGGACACAATTAATTAATGTTTGTGATTCCTTTCGATCTAGTCCACTCAAATCTTCTTAGATCGACCTTTGAGCAAGACTTCATAATATTAATTTGATATTCTCTTTTTCTTTATTTATGATGCATTTAGTAAATTTCTTAAATATAATTCTTTTATCGAGGGTTGTGATCATGCCCCTAAATTGAATGATAAATATTTTATATTATATTTTTATCCTATTCTTATCTTATTGACGTGATATTATCTATCAATCCATGAATTTGTTATTTTAAAATTAAGAATTGATTTGATGATTAATTACAGGTAATGTTACGTACAATAGCATAGTCATGTAATTTTATTTTTTTTGAAGGTGCATAGTCATGTAATTGGAATAAGATCAAAGTACTGTAATACATAGTATAACTCAAATCGAGTTAATGCATTAAATGATGCATGAAATAATCAAATTTACCCTCATTTAATTATGATTAAAAATAACACGATAATATTCAACTATCTATATTGAGTTATGCTATATATAGTCACTTTTACATACTCTTTACGTAATACTCCACTGATGTGATTGATCAAAATAACTATTTTATATTAAAAAAAGTGATGCAGCCAATTACATTAGTGAAGTTCATAAAGAGTATACAAAAATGACTGCACATAGAATTTTTGATATTTTTTCTACAATAAAAGAGGCTTTCATGAATAGTGCTTTTGTTTGAGCTCACACTATCCTCATTTGCACAATTTCATTTTTGCCCTTATTTGAACAACTACGTTTTTGTCCTATATTTCAACATTAAAAATACAACTAAATTTTCTGTTATTCTAATATTAATTATTTATTTTGTAGTGATAAATGCAGAAGCGGTTTATATATTTTCAAGTATTTAAAATTAATCAGTATGTGAGAGCTAAAATGTGTATTTGCTCTGCACCCTTTGTTTACAGTGAGGAGGAAAGAAAACGGTCGTATTCTGAGTGCTCCTCGATCAAGGTGTCTGCACATGATCTGATCTGATCTTGCAAAGCTTGACCGAAACATGATTTGGAATATGGGCTTACATAACCTTCCATTTGTAGGCTTTTGAAATGAGCCGTATGCGACAGAGCGTCACCGTTTTCAGTCTGGAAGGGCTGTACCAACTTGTTTAGCACAAAAGGAAAGAGAAGTCTTATGGTCTCCTTGTTGCTCGTCTATTGGCTAACCTATTTAGGATCGCCATAAAGTGACTTTCTTCATTATGCATCTTTTAAGATTCAATAATGGCTACGTTTTTTTATTTTTTATTTGTGTGTATACTAGTTTTTTTCAAGTGACAAGATGATTAATGTTTGTAGGATGCTTATAACAGTTAGAAGAATAAAATGACCAATTAAAGAAGGCGGCGCAATTTCATTTTGGGACAAACAGTGGGGACTAATTTTTGTTACTAAACACACAAAATTTAGGAACATTCTACAACAAATCCTTAACCCTTTTTTCCTATCGATGTCAATGTTAAACATTACTGTTCACGTAATAGCCTAATATGCAAACATGCCAGATTCTTTGGTCTGCACGAATGACAATCTCGATTATACAATGTATGACATTAAGACCCTTAGACCCTCAGCTCAGATAATATTGATCCAAATTTGTTAACATCAAAGCTAAACTCGTTAATTCGTGTCGTATTCGTATTGGTTTCACGGGTCGTGTCATACATCGCGGCTTGCATCCTAAGGATTATGCATAAATAAACATACAAACTTATCAATGAAGATACTACAAATATTCTCTTGCCAAATCAGAGTCAACGTAAATAAGAAATCACACGTAGATTTTGTGCAAAGCTTGATTCAATGAATAGTTTTAGCTTTCTATGTAAATTTTGTTGTAATTTTCCATAGTTAGCTTACTCTGTTTTTGTATATAAACCAATCATGTACAACAATGAAATGTGTTTAAAATTCAAAAACTAGAGTGGTGTTAAATCTTTACAAAATTAACGTAGTTTCATGTGATCCATTTTATTTACTTTACAATAAAAATAACTTTATAATCTCATACCGCATCAAACTATATTAGTTTCTAAGTTTACTTTTATATAATTTTTTTGTGGCTAAAGTATTTTTCTTCTGGAAAATGATATTATTTTAAGTTACTTCTTTTTCTCACATTTTGGCCATTTGCTTCTGCAAGGGTCTTCCTTAGTTTGAAGACACTGGGAATGCATAGATCTATGCTGGGTGCAATGGGTGGCAAGGGTGAATAATTGTAACATCAACATCTATATCTGGGTGCCCTCCCATCTCTCGGTCTTGCCGTGTCTCGAGAAGCTGTTCGCTTGCATCACATTCACAAGAGGGAGGAATGTTGGGTAATCGTGTGAGAAAAGTTGAAAGGTGATAAATGAGAAGCTCTAATCAATTACCAAATGGAGTACTGTGTTTAAGCTTTAGATGCAATGCTGTCTGGTTGTCTACAACCTTGCTTACAAACTGCATGCTATCTCTATTCGATGGTGGCATTGTTCATTTCTTGGACACTGACCGGCAATCTGTTATGTTTTGTGCTTGACGCGTGAAAAAGTATTGCCTGGTTTACTGGCATTTTTAACAATTGGACAAAGATGCGTTTGGTAATAAGAGTCTAAAGAAGCCAATAACCTAGGCCCTTATTTTCAAAGTTTGAAACTCATGTCCTGATTTGATAAAATGATAAAATCTTTGAGAGATTTGGTTCGATTTTCACTTGTAAATCTCTATGGCTTCTTTCTTTTCTTAAGTTTCCTTGGTTCATTGTTTTTATTTTCTTGTACATTTCATTGACTCGTTCATTTTCTTAAATCTTAGATCTATTAAGAGAGACCCAAATAGAGAACTGATAATAGGCTAATTGGCCCAGAAAATAGTTTAAAATTTTGATTGCAGGGGAGGGATTTAAATTCAAGAGCAAGGTTACAAATCAATGACACCTATTACAGACCTCGGAGAAATTAAATTAAAGAGTTTTACTACACATAAGTAGATTTGTTAATACCATTTATAGTGAGAACCATTATAACTTTTAAAAAAAAAAAAATCAAAACAACAATACCAAAAGCTTTTTCCATGCTAGTTAATGCAGAGTCTGCTGCTAATAAGTTGTAAATATATATATATATATATATATATATATATATATATATATATATATATATATATATAGATATATTAAAATCCCCTTAACAGAGCAACCATTCCACTTGATTTTTTATTGGATTGGTGGGAGCTTACCAGTTTTATTGGTTTTTTGTTAGTATGGCGGGAGCTTGTCAGATTGCGCACTTTTGAATGTATATATAAGGCTTAAGGATGTACTTCCCCATGCATTGACTGTTATGAAATCTCTCTTCCTTTTCTTGTTCTTATGTTGCTGTCGCATTGACTTGCACGTTACAAGTTTAAAGTTACAACTCTCTCTCTTCTCCCCTTCCTCACCAAAGGCCTTGAGGCCCTTGATTACTACATTCTGACAGACATCTCCAACCAAGATCTGAACTGGATCGGCATGGGGTGCTTCTTTGTTTCTAAAGGGAAAAAAAAAGAGATGAAATTCCACCTATAGATGTACAAGGAGTACTACAGAAACCCATCTATTTGAGAGCTTTAGCTATTAGATTCTTCAGTTCCAATATAACTGACTAAAATAAGATGATCACCATCTCTTATAACATCTATATCATCAATTTCAGCTCCATCTTTGCTAAGGACTTTACTCGGCGAGACCCCGAATTTCTTAGCACCTATCTCAAGTAGCTCCTGAAAACTCCCTGGAAGTAGCATAAGCTTTCCAGCTACTTCTCCCTTTTCTGGACAACTAATTGTCACTCTAGCAGGGTTGTCTCCAGATTCTCCACGGTCCTTACCATTTCTCATCACGTTAACAGAGAATAGAAAGTCCTTCTCCCCATTGTGGGCAGAGGACATTATACCGAATAGTGAGTTGTGGAACTTATTAGTCCTGCGCCTTGGACGGGATTGGCTCCACGATCCATCTGTTGTACCTGTGAATGAGCCCTCCTGGGATGGACGGATTGCTGGCTCACTCTTAAATCGCCCAAGGAAACGAGTGCCATTTTTCCGCTCCGGAATCACAACAATGGATTGAGTTCTGGGTTCTTTAGCAGATTGGAAAAGGATTTTAATTTCTTCATGTCCTTGTTGGTCAGCTAAATCCCTTGGGGTCCAACCATCAGGGTCTGGCTTGTCAATATCAGCGCCTTGATGCAGAAGGAATTGGACTATTTCAATGTCGCCTTCACAAACAGCAACATGAAGAGCTGTGGTTCCATTGCTTTTAGGAAGTGTGACATCTCCTCCATAACGAATTATTTCCTTGAGCAATGCCAAGTTCTTTTGCTCAGCAGCAGTGCATGCAAATTGACCAATGTCTCCGCGGTGTAAATTTGCACCACTGTCTAGTAGCACCTTGATCGCAGATTCATGACCAGCCAGCACTGCTTCCCATAGTGGCACATTCCCGTCAGAGTCTACATACGCGCAAAATTAAACTCATCATTTTTATACTTATTGAATCACTCAGCAGATCAATCCATGCCAGATGACAACCTTAATTCCAAAAATCCAATACGATGAAAGGTAATTTAACATGGGGGCATATCTGATTATGTGACCTCAGATATGGATTGAAAATTAAGATGACCTCACGAAATGAAAAACCATATCTGATAATGTACGAGTTCAAACATGGGGGGCACGTCTAGGCATTCATCAATTAATCACATAATTTTATAAGGAGAGTCAACTGATATGAGCCACTAGTGATCATCTATTCTGAAAAAAGGAATATTCACATGTAGTTCTGCATTTTTAACTATTACAAGTCTGATTTCCATTTCGAGATAATTTATAATATGTAGGATTCTGGCAATCATACCAACTTTTAACTCAGTAGTGGAAGGAGTCTTCTGAATTATTTAGATTATCATGGTATGAAGGGAAAAGAAAAGGACCTGCATAAACCCTGGTACGGATTTAAATAATGAACTCTAGCTATGCTCTTATCTACAATCAAAGGCATAGAGACTGCACGTGCATGCCTCTGGAAGTTGTATTTGAAGGTTTTTCTGTCCATTTGGAGGGTATGCCACAAATCATGTTTTAAAGGGTATGGAACAGCTAATGGGATAAGAGTATAAAAAATATTGCAAATCACAACCAATAAATATACACGACATAATAATACATGCTAACACAAACAGGTAGCGCAAAACCTTTTGGCTCTTCACACAATCCACAAATGTATGGAAATAGAAATAAGAAAGATAACATCCATAAAAACACAAAAAATTACCAAAAAAGGAAAAACGGTGAACCAAGCCCCATGTAGATTTGCACAAATAAATATCCCACAAATGTTACAACAAATCATTATGTACCAGTTTTTATACCAATAGTAACTCTTTATGATATTAGGTGTTTGGTTTGGTAGATGTCATATAAGCCCATAAATATATTCTGTGCTCTTTAATGGTATTATAATAAAAAGGTTCAGTTGACAATTAAATTCACACTAGCATTCCAAAAGTCAACATATCTCTGCATTATTATCTAAAATATTAGGCAGATTGTTTTGTTTGAAGCAACAGGTTTTTGGACTAAAATAATGCTCCCAAGGGGGCAACGTTATAATCGCAGCTTCATTATTGGGATTGACTTTAGTAAGACATCAGTAGACATTCACATGGTTGAGAAATATAAAGGATTTTTTAGAGAAATATTTGAATCCTTGGCTGAAATGAAATATTGTGAGAAAAACTTCCAAAATTTGCAAAGGGAAACAGAAGGGAATTGAAAAAAACAATCTGAAGTAGTTTGTGAATGTAATCATAGCTGAAGTTACAGCAGTCTCAGGTTTGGATCTACTAAAACGAAACCTTTCGAGAGAAGTATAGAGGAAAAAACTAGTGGAGCTAGAACATAGTCGAATTTTCATATAATCAAGTCTGGGCACTCAAAAACCACTTTTAAAAAAATAGAGTGGGATGGTGAAAGGTTTAAAAAAGAGGACAAGCAAAAGGGAAAGTGATGATAATGACGTTTGCATAGTTAAGCACAAAGGCCATGTTTATGGGCATGCTTCTGCTAGAAGGTACCTCTACTGTTAGGATCTGCACCATAATCAAGTAGTAGAAGCACACAATTCTCACTTCCTCTGGAAGCTGCTATATGCTGATTTTACACGAAACAAGGACGACATTTGAAAAATAAAATATTAGCATTCTCATTTCAAGAAGAGAATAAAATAAGAAGTAGATGCAAAGCACACACCAGAGCGGTCCTGCCATTGTTGTCCGATTCATTTGGATCGAGACTCCGTTTCAACAACTGATGCAACAACAAGTCATCCCCCCTTAGAGCTGCAAAGCATAGACTAAGAGGTAGGTCCATTCTGCCACGAGCTAGCATGTTCTCAGTCTCCACTAGAACTTCTGACATTAATGGGTCATCAAGGTCTTTCAAATGCTGCCCACCAAGAAGAAAAGGCATGTAGAGCAGAATATGTTAATCTTTATTGTAAATATGATCAGAACTATTTCACATTAGCTAAATGCTTGTATTCTACAAAACCAACATAAGCTAAATTTGATTGACGACTTCGAAAATGTGAAAGCTTTACACCAGCCAATTTAAAATTTCCATATATTTGTTAGAAAACACAGCTAGGGTACATATTATTCCAGGTAGGAAAGGATTTCTGCCTTGATGATGGATTATAGCATTAATTTAAGTTTACAGACCTGAAGCAGGTTATTCATGATTATGTTCCCATCTCCAACATTGGACTGAACAATATTTAAGAATGTTGTACGGTTCACTCGCAGTAGCTGGCTCAACCTTTTGGTCCGCACTGTAAATAATTGTGGCCTGTAACAAAGTACTCCAATCTCACCACAGACATCACCAGTTTTTGCCTCTCCTACAACCTGCAACCATTTCCTATGTTTTCAGTAAGCATATTGTATATCCTGGACATCATAACATATGTTTCAGCCCCAAAGGAATCCATCTAAAGTTAAAGAAGATTTGGGAGATCAGACTTGCCTGTTCAACTCCATTTTTCTGGACCAATAGATCCTGTTATAATGCAAACACCAGAGGCCATCATTTTCTAAATTTAATGAAAAGATACTGCTGTAATTTATTGGAAAGAAAAATCTCAAAAATAGTGTAGCTCTATTCTGTTTTTATATGTACTTGTCAGCTCTATTCAACTTCGTTAACATAATAAAATACATACATTCAATATTTTCATAAATAAATGTATTGGATTATTACCACTGCTCCATTGACAAGGATGTAGAAGTCTGTGGGTGCCTCATTCTGCAAGATCACATCTTCCTTTGGAGGAAAATACTCAGCTTTCATCTCTGATACCTTCAAAAGTTGGGAGGGAAAAATACCATGTAAGCATTTACCAAAATTAAGCAGGGGAAATTCAATTCACTTTAGAGAGAAGATTGGAAGTTAAACCAAGAGTTTAATGAATTACCAACTGAAAAAGCAAGTCGTTCGAAACCCCTTGAAACAGATACACCTTATCCACAAGAGAGTAGAAAAGATAATGAGAAATGCTTGAACGGATGGCTTTGGGAAGGGAATCAAGGGTCTCTTGCTGCTGGAGCCCCTCTGAATCTGTTCTAAACTTCAAACATAAATGTGATAACATCTGATCTTGCAAGCGAACGGGCAGCTGGTTCCTCTGGGCAAAACTAGAGGCAGATTGGATGGTATCTCTCTGGAGATTTATTAAAGAAAGAAAAGGATTATTTGAAAGGACTCAAGAAACTAGCAAGTATTAGAACTAAAGTCCATGTCTGGAATTATATTTATGGCAGAGTATCAATTAATACAATTCACTCACAAATTTTCTGGTCCGACTGGTCCCATGGACAACCAAGTTTGTCATATTTCCAATCAAATATGCTGTCAATCCAAGGTTGAAAAGCATATAGAAGATGTCAAAGGTCATCTCCCTTGTATTCACAGGGTGCAAATCACCATAGCCAACAGTAGTTAGAGTAGTGATAGACCAGTAGATCGTCGTCACGTAGCGGATCCACAAGCTCTGTTCAAGGAAATTATTCATTGATGCTCCTATCCATGTCCTCTTTGGGTCATGATAACGAGCTGCCAGATAATAATAGAAACATCCAGCACAATGAACCGCAAAAAGGGTAACCTGTAAAAAATATCGCAATCCTTATAAGATAGTGTAGTAGCAGACAAACCTTTCTTTCACCTATATAGTCCAGGAGTTATAATAGACTTACACAAATAAGTTTTGCACATCGAACCCAAAAGTAATTGTAGTTCCTATCTTTTTCCAATCTGTAATGAGGGCAATAAATCCCAAGTTAGAACAAACCATTTTTCTACAGGAACCAAACTACAAATAAATCAATAAAGATAAATCATTTTCATATTGTTTTCAATAGTTGGAAGCACAATTTATAAGATGAAAATCCTCTTCACCTGGAAAATAGGGCACTAACTCTCCGGAGACGCCAAAGGCGAAGCATGTTGAATAAGCCATACGACCTGAAAGGTGAAGGAGCAATCTTCTGAGCAAGCTCCGAAGGGATTGTGGATATGACATCAAAGGCCAACCAGGAACGTGCATATTTCCATGCTATCTTCTTTGGATTATCAACGAGTAGGTAGGTTGTTCTATCAAGGTACGCTACAAAAAAGGTAATAATGATATCCACAGCGAAGAATCCATTGACAACATTATCAGTAATGGAGAGTGGTCCCTGTGGTTTCCTAAGGAAGCCGAATTCAAACGGCGATACCCAAGCAGTATAGATGACCAGAACAACGAGAAAAGTTTCCCATATCCTGCAACAACCAATTTAGCCTGAGCCAAGCTTACAGAAAAGTAATGTCATGACATATTTATGGATATTTATGGATAATGTTTATGAATTCAGTCTACAAGTGAAGAGTGAAGACAGAGATCTTTATGCAAAAATGGATCTACTCTGTACATGACATATTTTCGAGTTTGAAACATTAGTTCTTTTAAATTGGGGTAATTAATCATCCTTTTCTACACGATGCTCGGTTAGTAAAATACACATTGGCATTACAAGAACAAGAAGGGAGGAAAAGCAAAGACAGAGTCTACAAAAGCTACAAACTGTTTTCCGTAATGAACAACCAGAAAATTCAAAGCCTCCGAGTAGGTGTAGCTCTGGTCTAACTTGGTGACAATTCAAAGATAAAATATTAAATACGAATTACAATCAAAAAAGTGGATGTCTCACTTTTATGACACCAATCAAATATTCCAAACGCATGGGAAGACCGAAGAACTTTTCGTTTAGGAAAAAAATACACAAAATAAAAACAACACCAGAACAAAGAAACAAGTAAATCGTTTTTTGTAGAAGCTATCCTTTTGGCGTAAAATCAACGAGGTAGATCAAGATTTTAGATGAACCAAATGTCACACGGAGAAAGAAGCTTCCAACTACAAATCGTAGAACTAAAAAACAGTATATACAAGAAAAAATCATTTAAGAAATCAAAACGAAGTTCAAAATTTTCAAATAAAAATCCCAGAACGACAAATACGAGATTCATTCTCAAAGAGATAACTTGAAGCAAAAATTAAAAGGAAATGGAGATTAAAAGAAGAAGAAGAAGTAATGCGATCAGTTACAAACGAACAATCACAAGATTGAACTATTACTTTTCCAAACACCCCATTATTGAAGAATATATAAAAAAGCCAACAGTAGCACTTCAACTTCAGTCGATACAGCCAGCATTAGATTATTCAATTTAAAAAGAAAAGAAAATAATAAAATAGGTAACCAGAAATTCAACAAATGCAGCATAAACCCAGAAAGGCAAGAATCATTAATTATTAATATAACAGATAAAAAACAATGAAGCACATAACCCAAGAATCAAAACAATGGAGGCAAGATAATGAAATATGCAAACTTAAACAAAACAAAACCAACCCAGAAACAAAAACCAAGAAAAGGGATCATTTTTGAACCTGTAGCGGCGGTCATATGGCGATATAATCAATCTCCTAAGCTTGACTCTGCGATTGCTTCTTGCTCCAAGGGACGGCAAAATCCCCGTAGAAAGACTGTAATGGCTACCGTCCCTCGACAATTGTTCAATCTCTTCTTGACCGCACATTGAAACTCGAAAGACCCCTTTGTTCATCAAAGGCTCCATTATTGATACACGGCCAAAGAAACAAACAGAAAAAAAACACTCTACTCTCGTTGCTTGAGCAAAGGCTCTGCTCTCTCTATCTCTTTCTTGTACACGTAAACACGCATCGGGAAGGATGCCATGAACAACGTTTCTTTGTTTGCTTCTCGTATTTAGTATGTAAGAGTCGGGTCCAGTTTATATAATGCGCGCCCTCTCCCTATAGTCTCTTCTCGCTCTGCAATTACCTTAAAACGCTGCTGCTATTCTTTTATTTCCCTTTGCCGCCCACTCTCAAGACTGTCTTTTTACCTTTAATAAACGCTGCATTTGTCATTATTATATTCATTATGTAATAAAATTACAAGTTGATACAATTAAATTCCTAAAAATTCCCCTAAAATATTTTAAACTTTCAACGTTTTCGACAACTTTTCAAGCTTTTTTTTTAAATTAATCAAATGGGAAATTATTTAAATCTCAAGTTCTTCAAATCAGATAGTTGAGACTTTGCTATATCAACATTTATCACTTTAAATGAGACTAAATAAGGAAAATTATAAAACGGTTGATTTTTAATTCATATAAATAATAAGTGTTGATTTTTCTCTTCATTTTAAAGGAAAGTGGTAAAATATGAGATTTTTTGACATATCTTTCTTTAAAACGTAATAATTAAAATTCTTCATATTTAGTACTAATATATTATCTTTATTGTACCTATAGATACTATAAAATGCTATCCTTATATCTTTTTTGTTGCCTTGTTAAGTGTTGCATGGTTGAGATTGCGGTAGGTAATATAATTTTTAATATTAAAATTTTTAGTTGTAGAGCTGCTCAATTATTAAAAAAAATTTATATATTGTTTGATAACCATACGTTTCAATTACTTTTAAATATATTATATTTATTTGAAAATAATATAAAAACATAATTTTTGAGGTGGAATGACGTAAAAGGTCATTTGAGATAATGTCAACAAGATTACAAGACAGAGATGTAATTATTTAAAAGTTGTATAGATATTTTTGTCTTTCGATAGTCTATTTTAAAATTGAAACTACATTTTGTATTATTTGAAAAAGTATACTTGAGGAAAAGTATCAAAATGATGTTTTTCTTGGAACATACATTTTTTAATTTTTATATTAAAAATTACTTTAATATGTAACAACCAAATTATCTAATTTTATCATTAAAAGGTTGTTGAAGCTATTTAAAGTTTAAACACTTTTTAATATCCCTAATGCAATCACAAACAAACCCTAAATATAAACAACGTGGTTCAATAAATAAATATAAGTGGATTTTGACATCATTTATCTTGAATGTTATTATTTTATCAAATAGTTTATAAGTATGATTTATTGCAAAATTTGTAGGAGTTGTTAAATAATCTATTTTGTGGTAAGAATATAAATATATATATTTATATAATCCTTTACAAACACAATGTTGGTGAATATGATTTTCATAAGTTCTTAAGTATAATTCTTAAAAGTCATAAGAGTAGTATATGATTCAAAAACTAATAATTAAGTAAACTACACATAAAGTTTCGAAATAGCATTTGGTTGTATGAAGATGTAGTAAACGAATTGATTAGTTCATGAACAAGTTTGAATATTCATCTAACCCGATTTCGATGACTTTGAGCTTGAAAACAAACTAAACAAGTAAAATTTAAAGGGAAATGCTAGATGCCCCCAATTGACAAGATTGGGACCAAATTTTTACTTTTATTTTTATTTTTAATCTTAGACTGTTCTTTGATTAAGAAATATTTCTTTAAATGTTAGGTGTTGATATGAATTTGGCTATTACCATCCTATACTTTTATTACCTTTAATAAGGGGGATTCTTAAAATGTGGCTTGCAACCCATTTTAAGTCATATTGAAGTTCAGAATTTTATATAAATGTTATAGTCATAAAAATATTGCATAAAAATAAATCTATAAACTGATATGACTTTATATAATATATTAGATCTATTTTATAATAAAATTAATTTTTACAATCTAATATATAACATCAAATCATATCAGTTAGTAAACTTATTTTTGTAAAATTTCTTTATAATTAAAGCATTTCTCAAAATTTTAATTGGACCAAAAAATGATAATGTTGATGCCAAAACACAACAGACCGGAAAGGAATAAATGATCATTCTCGACCCACGTTGGTGATTCGGGCTTTGATATGGTGCTCGTCGCGTTCATCCATAACATAAATAAGTGAATAAAAGTAAATAAAGGGAGACGCATGAATTTATGTGGTTCAACATAAAAGCTTACATCCACAGATTGTTGGGAGCAAAATCCATTATATAAGGTGATGATTTTACAATGTCTTATGGCTTCACATATTGTTGAATACATTAGGAGAATTTAGTCTTAAGAGAGTTGGTGAAGAGTGCATGGAGAGAGCCTGTAGAGAACCTCTCAGATTTGTGGGGAGTTGCTCATTATACAGAGATTATTTTCTTGGAATGATAGAGTCCAACTTGACTTGTGATATTTTTTCCTTTTAGGAGTCTGATCCAATTTCTTTGCCTTATCTCTTTCTTGCCTTATCTCTTGGTTTTATCTCTTCTCTTAGTGATAGGTTTGGTTTTATCTCTTTTCTTAATAATAGGTTTCCAGAGAGTTTGACCTAGTCAATTTAGTCCCTAACAGATAGATAAACTCAACATATAAAATTAAATTCCTTTCAACATCTTATTCAAAATATGACAATGGTTGAGACTTGAAAATCTCATCAATAATAATAAAAAATATATTACCATTAGCTGGTTGTAAAAACAGAGAATTAAAAACAAGTATGAATTTATTATATAATATTATAAATGTCATGTGCCATAATTAGAAAATTGATATAATATTATTATTTATTCTTTCCATCAATTAGAATATCTTTGTTTTAAAAAAAAAATCTTGATATTTTTTCAGAAAATTGTTTCCAATCTCAATAGAAATATATTATTAACACCTAAATATTGTTCTCTTTAGAAAGATCATCGAATCATTTAGCTGAGTTTTCATAACAAATAAAAATAAAATACATAATATCTTTCATGAAAATTAAAAAACAAAACATATCCACAAACATATTTTTAATGGGTCCTATTAAATTTACAAACTTTGATAAATATATCTAAAAGATTCGTTTTTTTAATTTTTCAAATGCAATTTACAATTTTCTGATAACATAATAAGGTCGTACATTCTTCTTATCTCCAGTATAGTATATCTTTCTACGAGACGTAGGCATTACCCAAGGGTTGTAGTGGTCATACTCACGACATTTTCCTCTTCTTCTTTTTTTATTTTTATTTTTATTTTTAATTTCTACAAGAATAGAGCATCTTCGTTAGAATTAGAATCCGACCTCACCCTCTCATTTGCTACTACAAAAAGAAGACATAACAACAGAATTACTCCTTCAAAAAAAAGAAAAAAAAGAATTACAAGTCAACAAATGTCATATAATTTGTTCAACCCAACATATTTTCCCAAAGGCCTCGCCACTTACAAAAAAGTTGAAAAACAAACTTATCTAAAACAATTTTTTAAGATAATTTTATAAACAATAGTGCTAATTATAAAATTATTATTTATCTCGAAAGTTTAAATTGATGGTATGAAATATATTTAAATTTTTTTATTATATTCTTAACACTCCCCTACACGTGTAGAACAGACTCTCATTCAATGAGTGAGTTCAGTATGTGAAATATTTAATTAAATGAATTAGAGCATCAAATCAGGATTCGAATTTAGGACTTTTACACTAATATCATATAAAATCATTATTTATATCAAAATTTTAAAACTTTAAGTTGATGAGAATAAATATATTTAATTATTTATATTATATTATTAACACTAACACATGCGGTGAAAATGATTTTTTTTTTATATCGTGTTTTTCCTCTGCACACGCCAATTCTCTTTTATAAATTTAACTATTGCTCATTGCCATGTACAAAAATCATTCTCTTTTATCATTTTTTGCATGTGATCTGTTATTATTTAGAATGATATTAGATATAATTTTATAGTATGTAAATTTTCTGTACTTTTTTTTTTTAAAAAATGATCTATTATTAAAAAGTAATATTTTTTTTAAATGAATCTCAAATTTATTGCCTCTCTATAAAAAAGAAGTACGAGACAGGTTAATATTTTTATAATATTTTATTATTATTTACTGCTATTCTTTATTATTTTATATTTTATTATTATTATTCATAAAATATCTAAATCACCTGAATTCAAACCAAATTAACCATCAGTATTATTTCTCAAACCTATTTCTTCGTTTGCCACTGCTATGCTCCAGTAAAGAAATGCCACGCAATCCAAACCGAATCTGGCAGAACGTCTTTGATCAGCGTGCAAGTGGCCCCACTCTGCCGACTACCGCCCAGCCATATCCATTACCATAGCGTTGACTTTTGAACAATTCTATAATATGACGAGTCGTGCAGGTGCTACGTATCGAGAAAGCCCCACAAAATTTTCTAAGAAGACCAAATGGCCTTTTTAATTATTTTTTATATTCTTAAATATCTTTAAAAAAATTATAATATTATTAAAAAATACTTCTTAGATAATTAAGTATAAAAGGAAACCCATTACGGGGGATTTAGGGTTCGTTTGGTTACCCAATCAAACTCAACTCATCTCACTCATCATTACAACTTTTTCAAATTTTAACACAAAATATAATAAACAATTCAACTTTTTCAAATCTCAAAACAATAATAATATTAAAAAATAATATTCTAATAATATTTTATCATCTAAACTAAACTCAACTCAACTCACTTCAACAACCAAACGCACCCTTAGTATTTTCGATAACATATACTCCATTATTATTTCTACATAATTTATACTTACCAGAGAGAGTAAGGGTGGACTTTTTTGTTTTTTGGACAGAAAATTTCCCTTTGATAATTGTATGTGTCCCAGACTCCCAACCGCTTATAGGCATAAATTCATTTTATGTCAACGTCCTGAACATCAATATTTTAATTTAAATATTTGTTTGTAACCTCCAGACCTGTGTCGATTGCATTTTATTTTATTTAATCATTTCATTCTTCATAAAAAATTATAAAATTATAATGTAGAGATCTTGCCTTCCACATTAATATTATACAACACCATCTATTTTCGCTATTTTAATATTGATAATTTGATGGATAGTGTTGTTTCCCAAAAAATGATAATTAAAGATGCGATCATGTTTTCAAAATTGATATGTTATCATATTACAAATTGGGTATAAATGGGAGGTATAGAATATAATTTTCCTTTTTTGGATGAAAGATATTCTAAAGAATATTTTAAATGAGGAATTATCCACATTATTTGCACCGTGAGATTATTTGTCAATTCATATTAATTCAAACGGCAATTGGATATGTTTCCATTATTGTTAGTCAAGGTTTGACCTCATGAACTAATTTATGGGTGAGGGTTGAACAACAATGGCCCATACTCGCTTGCCAGTTGAAGCCATTGACTCGGAGGGGGCAATAGGCAGAAAGGCAGAAAATCGGATTAGTGATAAAATATTAAGAAATGTATACTAGAGACACAAAGAGAATCCCACAAAATATCCATCAGTTAAGGATTTTTTCTTCTTCTTCTATTTTTTTTTGCTTTCTCTCACTTTCCCATGCCCTAGTCCCTTTGCCCATTCCTTTCCTTGAGCCCCCAAACAAATCGCTATTTGCCAGTCGCCGACAACACAGATTTCTCTTTGTGTTTGGTTGTTGAGAAAATTAAAAAGAAATAATGAATTTACAACTTGTTCTTTGTTTGATTGTTGAGAAAATGAAAGAAATTACGAAGAAAAAGCACTAAAAGGGAAGGGGAAGGGAGAAACAGTGAGGAGAAAAAATGGTGTGCACCTACCAACAAAGAATGAGAGTGGTGGCAATGACATCAGTGAGGAGTTGTGGCGGCGCTGGGCTCGAGGGAGCTGGGAAAGGGGAGGAGGGGAAGGGCACAAGGGAGAAGGGGAGGGGGGAAAATGAAAAAAACTAACATGATGCTTGCCACGCCAGTTTGTGGTATTCCTTTGTATCTCTAGTTGCCCTCATATTAATAAATTGAAAGGACTTGGATTTTATCCATTTAGCATACACTTGTCTCTACTAAATACAAGATATCATCTTCAATAATTAAAAACCATTAAAACCTAGCAATCTTTTTACCCCTTCAATGCCGTCTCTTCTCTTTCTTTCTATTTCTCACAACACTTGTACTTCCTCTTCCCCTTCTTATCCTCCTCCTTGTTGTCCTCCTCGCCTTCATTATGATCTTCTCTTCTTCTGCTTTGTCCTTTTCATTCCCTTCTCTTTCCCTCAATAAAATCTCCAATCCTCCCTTAGCGAGCATCCATCAACGTCAACTATAAGAGTTTGAGGAATGATATTTTCTAGCGTTGTCTCTAGCAATATATATCTCTTTATTGAATTGATGTATGAGTGAAGACCGGGCAATGATGGTCCTCACACGGGCCACAAATTGAATCAACATGGCTCGTATGGAAACGGGCAAAGAATCTACCTGTCAAGTACCCCAATAGGCTGGCAGATTAAGTGATAAAATATTAATGGATGGGCAGGGTCTAAGTAAGATAAATATCCATACGGTGTACACCAATCTCGTATTGATATAAATATAATCATAAATAATAAAAAATACTAAAACCTAACAATGTTTTCACCCCTCCCCTTTTTCTTCCTCCTCTTCGTCTTCTTCTTTTCTTCTTCACACAACATTTTTGTTTCCTTGTTGTCTTCTTGTCCGCTTCTTGTCCTCCTCTTATTCATTAAGGTCTTTTCTTCTTCCTCTTCTCCTCCTAAATCTTTTTCTCCTTTTCTCTCTAAAAACTTTCTAATGTAGCCTCTCATGTGAGCTTCCATCAAAGTCAAATATAGGAGTTTTGAAGAAATGACATTTTCTCTCGTTGTCTATTGCAATATATAGATTTTAAACACTCGTACGTGTTAAAAAAGAAAAAGCATATCGTATAGGAACTTTCACAATACTATATATATTGCATTTTTTCACAGTACTGTATTGATTTATAAGAATTATTGCATTTACTACTTAGGTGCAGAACACACTAGTTGGAATGTTACTAACATAACAATAATTAATTGGTAAAAGAACTTTAAAGTTTTTAAAACATTTTTTCAATTTGACATGCCTAGAATTATTCATTTTATAATATTTAGGAAGAAAATTCATTTCCTTTTGATGGCTTTATAAAAGACAAATATAATAAAAGAGAAATATTTTAGCCAAAAATAAATTACACAAAAGTAACCTCACAAACTGACGTAATTTCATGTGATTCGTTAGATTGTAAAATTACTTTTACTGTAAAATAGATCTTATGGATCAGATAAAATTACGTCAGTTTGTGAGATTATTTTTGTGTAATTTTTATATGGCTATAGCAGTCCTTGTACTAAAAAGAAATTCTTTTTTTTTTTTTTACCTTTTCTGTTATAATGCTTTAGAGTTTCATGTTTTCAATCCACTCCTCAACGTTATGATAAGATAAATAAACTTACAAACTGATTTGAGCTGTTAAAGTGAATGTCAAATTTACTTTATAATAACATGATTTTTAAAATCTGACATATTTCATCAATATTTATAAGTTTACTTTCATAATATTCCTTTTTAGACTGAGTACTACTCTTCTTATAAAGTTCTTACTTTTGGGGAAAAAAAATACAATGTCCATGTAATTACGAGATCACTTGATCTTTTGCGTTAATGAAAGAAAGGCCTTGGTAGGCGGTGCTGTGTCGTTTTGGTTAATCAAGACTCCCACTCTTAAAGTACTGGAAAGTGGAAATTAAGTAATTACCTAGTTGGAAAACTCGAATGCTCTAGCTCGAGCTAGCCATCAATGACACTACTAGTTTTTTTATAATGTGAATATAAAAAAAAAAAAAGAAGAAGCTAGATTTAGTCCTGGGTTGTAAAAGCGTCTTACATTCTTTTTGAAAAAAATATAACCCACCATTCAAAAATTAATTTTATCTCAATAGTCTCATATTTATTTATTTAAAAAAAAAAATACATGACACTTCCGTAATATTTTATGATTATAAATATTATTACTAATTTTGAAAAACGATTGTGTAAAATGAAAAAAGTAGGATGAAAATAATGATGATCACCACCGTGCATGCACGAGGACGTACATGGAAAAAGTAAGATGAGAATAAACAGCAGAAAAATAATTTAGAAAGCAAATAATTATGGTCTCTCTACACATGCATGATCATCATCGCATACTCAGTATATATATGTATACACGTACAACTATTGTTATAATTAATTATTAAATAATTATATAAATGGTATTATTATAATATTAAACGCACAGCTTTATAGCTATCCTAAGTTCCTAGCCTAACAAGATAGCTAGGTAGTTTGGTGTGAAAACATGGGATATAATCAAATCTGTGGACAGGAGTGGAGAAAAGGAGGAAGCACGAGAGCTTTGAATCCGGGCCAGGGTTTCCCACATGAAGTTGTTGGTAAAGAACGGCTTCCCTGAATTTGGAAGAAAAGAACAATTAAGCAATGTGGTTGATTATGATCAACCTTTGTCTCCTATCCTTGTTTTTCTTCAAAAAAGGAGATCTCTTTAACAAACAAAATCGACTCTACGTACCCTACCTCTTTGAATGGAGCTTTCTGGGTTCAACCGGGGTAGGTTTTTCATCATCATCGTAAATTACTAGCGTATCCCACCCGGGTGATTATGCATGGGAAATTAAACGACACAATTAATTAATGCTTGCGTCTTCATTTCAATCTAGTCCAATCAAATCTTCTTAGACCTTTGAGCAAGACTTCATAATATTTATTATTTGATATATTCTCTTTTTCTTTATTTATGACGCATTTAGTGACAACTAAATTTCTTAAGTATTATAATTCTTTTATCGCGGGTTGTGATCATCCTGACCCTAAATTGAATGATAAATATTTTATATTATACTTTTATCCAATTCTTATTATCTATCAATTCATGAATTTGTTATTTTAAAAATAAGAATTGATTTGATGATTAATTACAGGTAAGGTTACGTACAATAGCATAGTCATGTAATTGGAATGAGATCAAAGTACTGTGTAATACATAGTATTATAACTCAAATCGAGTTAATGCATTAGATGATGCATGAAATAATCAGATTTACCCTCATTTAATTACGATTAAAAATAATATTATAATATTCAACTATTTACATTTAAGTTCTGTTATATACAATTACTTTTACGTATTTTTTATACACTTTGCAGATGTGATTGGTCAAAACAGTTATTTTATATTAAAAAAAAATGTTACTACCAATCACATTTGTAGAGTGTACAAAAAATGTGTAAAAGTGACTGCGATATTATTTCTACCATAGAAGAGGCTATAGCTTCATGAATAGTGCTTCTGTTTGAGCTCACACTATCCTCATTTGCACAATTACATTTTTATCCTTATTGAACAACTACGTTTTTGTCCTTTATTTCAACAGTAAAAATACAACTAAATTTTCTGTTATTCTAATATTAATTAGGGTATAATAATAATAAGAATGAAATATTAATATTTTGCAAATAATCTTAATTGAAGATTTTTGTTTATTGAACTTTTCTGGAAAAAATTAACAAATTAATATTATTTGAAAAAAATAACAATTATATTAATATTATTTTTTATAATAATTCATAAGAATAAATCATATTAATTGGAATAATAATATTTTCATATTAAAAAATGAAATTATTATTTTTAGATTCCAATTTATACATCAGTTTATAATTGGTTGTTAATTTATCATACTCCGTATTTTATCTTTTGTGGTAATGCATTTAATATTAATCTATTTGTAATGCATTTTTAGAATTATTAGTAAAAAATATTAATATCACTTTTTATCCTTAAGAACATGCTTTTATTTTCTAAGATCCGTATTGCAATTCCAAAATTGAAAAGAATAATAATATTAGATTTAAATTCAAAAATGAAAATTTAAATCTAAAGAATAATATTTTATTACTATAGGATATCATTTTAAAAAATAATAATTGTCTTCATATTATTTCTCATAATAATGAATCACATTGAATAACACTTTTTAAAGTAATATGATTTTCATTCGAAAAAAAATTATAGTTTTTTAAATTTCAAATTAATAGTCTATTTTTATATTTTATGATTTCAATATCAATTATATCCATGTAGTTTTAAAAAACAATTAAAATTATTATTATTATTATTGTTATTATTATTATTATTATGTCTAATTAGTCTTATAACGAGTGGAGTAGTGCATGTCTTATTATGATTTCAATATAATGAGTTAACTCTAAACATATGACTTTTGATGTGTTCAACAATTTTACATTTTTTGTTTTCATTTTTCTCAAATATAATTGTAATCATTTATAAAATTTGTTGCATAGATTTATGATTATCTTTACATTTATCATGCTTGATGTTCTAATTGATATGCATCTTAAAATCATATATACCATATAAAAAATGCAATAGTACTTTCAATGGAAAATAAGTACGTTTCCATGTAAGCTCTTATATATGTGTGTATGTATATATGTATATATATATATATATATATATATATGTGTATAAGCACGAGAGCCATATCCCACAAGCACCGACATCTTCTTACATGTACTCTTTGTAATTTAGTGGGTTACATTAATGTTGTTGTTTTTATTATAAGTTGATTAGATAATGTTGCCATTTTATCCTCATTTAGCATCTCAAACTGACTAATCAGGATCAATTCATAACAGAAATTTTGATTGAGGAATTATTTCTTACAAAAAATCTTCATAACTTCCTACTCTTCATCCACACTCTACATTTTTTTTTAATTTTTTTCTTTTATCAAATATTTTTATATGAATAGTGAATAAAAATTTTGAAATAGTTTTAAAAAAATGAACTCAAAAAAAATTTAGAAAAAATATTAAAATTTTTTAAAAAATGTAGAGTGTGGAGTGTGGGTAAATAGTAGGAAGTTGTGTAGTAAAACCCTGTTTCTTATAATGGAAGAAGTTATTGCTAATTGAGTGGGTACATTTTACGACGAATATATTTGTTGGTATTGTAATTAAGATCGTTGGGAACTAAGTTCACTTGCCTAACTGCAACAAAAATATTTCGTTTTAATTGTAACTATTTGCAAAGATATGAATCCGATCGTTAATTGCAAAAAGAGTATTTTTAATAAGAAAAAATAATTTTCAATACAAAAATCTTTTTTTGTTGTAGTGTTTGTAATAACGGCTCGTAAGATCATGTGTGCTTGAATTGAGCACTACAAGAAAATAATTATTTATAACGAGAATTGACTCATTTTAATAAAAAATAGTTATTTATATCATAAATAATTAGTCGTATATATGCGTTTTTTTTTGTTTGTAGCTTAAGTTTGCTAATTTGTTAGGATTTCATCTTTTATTATTATTTTACCTAATTATTTCTAAAGTTATTATCATTATTATATGCTCACGGGTCACAACTATATGTTGAGAAGACGAAACGAAGACATAGCTATATATAATTGAGATCTAATTGAATCTGTAATTATTGTCCAATTTAGCATTAATTTCCAAACATGAAATAACACATCATTCGTGACAACATTTGGGTTCAATCTTTCAATATTCTTAGCAACTACGGATATCGATGGGGGTGAGGGGGCCTTGCATGCTAGCTAGCTTAATCAGGAATCTATATTAATACTTGGAGGCATATACCCTCTTGGGCAAAAGTAAGCTACACGAAAAACTTTTGTTGGTCCCAATTTGATTATGTGGGACCAATTCTTGAAGATTTTCCAAGAGGTTGGTATTTCTTTGAATTGTCCAGAGAATGAATATTCTCTTCTCCTTTTAGCACGTTGCCTGCCTGGCATGTTGTCAAAGTTTCCTTCCCGCTTGTCATGGTGATCTAAGATGCTTTTGGGTAGTTAGATATTTGCTTTTAACCAATTAGATATTCTGTGAATAGTAATAAAAAAATAATAATAAAATATTAAATAATATTAAAAAATAAATAAAAAATGATAATATAATAATAAATAATAGTGAAGTATTCTCAATACCCAAACTAGATTTAAAGCAACCTACATACATATTATAGACAATTAGAAATAATTTAATTAACCATAAAAAAAATTCTACAAAAGAAAATTCATAAAATGACATGATTTGATGTAATAATTCGATTGTAAATTTTTTTTTATTGTAAAATAGATTTAACGTATCATATGAAATTATGTTAATTTGTAAGTTTATTTTTATAAGATCTTATTATGATTGTAGCACTAGTTTTCATTCCCAAATTATTTTGAGCATAGAGTGCATGGATTTTCCATGCAATATTGTACGTGCATGTATATATATGTAATTAGTGATGGAATTGAAATAACATAAATCTAAAAGCAAAAGCTCTATTTTGTTTTACACGAAAAGGGCTTATTTTTCCCCTAATCCATGAAAAGGGCTTTTCACTTGCCATATTTACGAAAAGTCATGAAGTCGGTGAAGTGAAATATCACTTTGATCCTAATTACATAATTACATATGTGGCCCTCTGAACGTCGAAAGGATGGATGGAGATTATGTTTCTCCGACGTTATTGACTTTGGGAGGGAGCATGCAGTCGGCCGCCTTGCATCTGTGGATTAGAATAATAAAAAGATCTAATTATATTATTAACGCATTTTAAATTGACCAATGTCATTTTATAAAAAAATTATTAAAATACGTACTAATGAGTCTTGAGTTTCTTATCTAATCTTATTTTAAATTTTGAATAAATATAGTGTTTATTTTTAAAAAGAGTTGTATATATATAGTTAATTATTCTATGATTTTTTATTTTTGCTAGATATTGAATTAAGAACCAGCTAGCAAGGACGATAACCCATGATTTGATCTGCTATCTTGAACACCAGGATCATGCCAAGAAGAGATGGTGGAGAAAATGCCCGTCGGGAGGACTTTTTCAGCATCCATCGCCGCCTTCATTGAGAAGGAAGAGATAGAAAGGTTGGACATACATCGCTGCATGCTGCCGTGACGACGCAGTTGAGTGTACATGATTCGATACACCAGGCCCTGAGCACTCTGATTAGTTGCATTTCTAACTCACTATATTCATCCAAATAAATTCGAAAACTAACAAATAAAGCCCAGAATATCAGATAACGTTGTTGCTTACCACTTACCACTTGTGTGTAAATTCAAACATCACCAAGTCACCATCTTATCATGAAAGATAAATGCTTGGACATTGATTTATCTTAAGAAAATAAAAAAACAAGTAATTAATTACTAGTTTTTTTTTACGAATTTACTATTGTTATTAAATATAAAAGAGAAATGATATTTGTAGTTCTTGAGTGTACAAATTCTTGGGATTGTGGAGCCTGGTTTATTTTGGCAGCGGCTCGATTTGATGACCAAACTCGACAAGAATTCATTATGCATTTCTAGTGAATTTTCAATGAGATTTGTGTTATGGAGCACATATTTGAGCCGATATTTTTTTATCCTGTTTGTGACTTGAGAATCGCCAAACAAAAAGTTTGCTTGAAGTTCGCGGGACAGGTTGCTCGAGCGAAGCTCAGGTGAAGAGTTCACTTGACACTTCCTCGACATGTCACTCGAGTGAACATTAGATAAAGAGTTCTTTTGAGACTTGCTCGAGCAAATAATGCAATAGTAGAAGAATTAGAACTTCTGTCGTGTAACCCTATATATATATTTATTATGAACAATATGACCTAATTTTGAGCATTGTAATTTCGCCCCATAGTGTACTTTGACATTCCTAAAAATAATAAAATCTTCTGCAGCTATGTGGACATAGGCATGTTGTCGAACTATGTAAATTTTTGTATCTTATGATTAGTTTCTTGTTTTACTTTACTTTTCTTTCATCGTTTCACAACACAAGTCTCGCTCACTTTCTTTAAAAAAAATAGGTAAATCTGAAATTCATGGAAAAGAATTATTTTTTGATGGTATATCTCACTTTTTTCAAAGGAAGTATGCAAGACTTGTGTTAAAGTTGCGAGAGGTGGATATTTCTCATTATTGTTGCGTCTTTTACATTGAGAAAGATTACAATTAAATAGATACACTAACTATGTATATATGGTAACTATTGATATTTCTGAATCCTAAAATTATGCTTTGTTGATTTTGTGCAATATGTGCTGATTTTGTGGATCCTGTCAATAAATTGCACTCTAAACTTGTAGCTAGTATTAGTTAAAATAGAATAGCATTTTAGGAGCTACATGAATGCCATAATGATGAAAGTCGGAAAGCATGCCTGTGAGGTGTCCATCAATGGACATTGAACACAGAATATTCTTACAAACTCAATAATAATTTAGAAAGGAGAGATGACCATGTGAAACGCATCATCCATCCCCTGCTGCAATTGCTCAAGGAAAATGCAGACACAAGGCATTAGGCCCTAGCATAGGCCATAATGGAGACAAAAGTTACAAAGCCCTCAATTAATCGAGAGGTTGTTCATGCTTAGAACTCTGCAATCATGAAGTTCTTACCGACCAAGAGAAAAACATTATGATAGAAAAAAGCTATGCAAATTAATTAGTTCAATGGCCCACGCACAGTTTCTACCAAACCCTAAGCTACCGATCATCACCTTCATAATGATCATATATAGTAATCAAGTTCAGATATGGTCTGCTGCATGTCCTCCAAAGTATTAGCTAGAGAGAAGGGATGGGGGGACAGAGACAAGAGTGCCATTTGGTCGATGGCTTCAGATCAACATCAACTGTATGGAGAATCTGTTAAATGCCAATAACCTAAGACATTGGATCCAAGAATCTATAATGAAGCTCAACTTTAGTATTACAGTCCACATAATTAGGCTTGTATTAACTTGATCTAAAATGTTTTCTATCTTTTCTCTTTTTGGTTATCCCTTGGGATCTTTTTTATTGAATTGACTAGGATCGCGTAAGATTTGAATCTTCAACTACTTCGACACCTGGATGAGAAAATAACACCCTTAAATATCGAAAATTTTACTCGTGTGCTAACTACTAACATGTACACGACATGCATTTAACCAACGACTTTGTATACAATGCAAACTTGGAAGTATAATATTGTTTTTCATATTAGATTTTATCATTTTTTATCACATATGTTAAATAGACATGTCGCATCAACAAATATGACTGAAGATGATAATATTTAAGATGAAAATTATGGTCGAGACTGATTGGTCCATGCAATGAGTAAATATGGGGGACCATGTTGAGTAGCTTTAAAATGCCAAGTCATGTGGATGTTTATGATCTTTTAGTCATGATAGATCTTGGAGGATCGAGGAGCTAAAGATCTAAAATGATCCAAAAACAAGAGTATCAATCTTGACATTTGCAATGAAAACATTAAAACCAAAGATTCAATGATTATCGTCGGACTACTGTTGGATTTCCAAAGGGCCCAACAAATTGACAAACGCGAGCAAGCGTTGGCTTCAAATTGGGTGTCTTTAATTGTCTCCACATTGCATGTGAGTGTTGTGGTCACCCTTTCTTCTCTTGGACCACCACCACATTAACATCCATAGATGGAAGATGGCTCATGGCTTTCCATGCAACTGACATTAGTTGGTCCATGAATATTGAAAAGATAAGAGTGGGCTTTCGCAACCATCCCCCACATCTTCGGCACAACTAGAGAGACACGAATTGATTGATTTAAAAGGTTGAGGTCTGGATTCAATCTATCATTTGTGAAGCTTCGTGTATGGAGGACTAAGCTATCATTTTCCTTAAAAAAAGGAGGGGAAAAAATAAAGATTGTGTTTATGGTAATAATGTAATCCTAAATCAAAATTATTCTTTAAATGGTCTGTGTGGCAACACAATTAGTATTCTCAAATATTTTCATATATTTCATTTCCATACATTATTTAAACATTAAATACTTTTTAATGTCAAGTTTTTTATCTAATCATTTTCTAATTATTACAATTTTTTCAAAATCTCAAATAAAACACAAAAAAAAAATATCAAATTTTTTCAAATTTTAAAACAAAAAGTATATTAAAAAGTTATATTTAAATAATTTTTTAATTTTATAATATTTTTATTCAACATTTATCTTTCATTTTTTAAAATCTAATAAAACATTTTAATTTAAATAATTTTACTATTATTTACAGAAACGGGCCTAAATGCCTTTATTCATTTCGTGTTCTATTCAGCTCACATTATTTATTAGTTTGATTTTATTTTTTTAACAATTGATCTAACTGTTATATTCTACCGCGTCGGTAGAATAGAAACATTTGTGTAGTTTTTAGCATTTCTTAAAGAATAGTGCTTGTACGGCTCCGTTTGGTTTCTAAGCCAGTGTAGTTTACTTTTAAACCTCTTCTACCATCTAAACAATAACTTCGAGACTAGGCTTCGTTTGGTTCCTTAACCAAACTTATCTCATCTCACTCATCATTACAACTTTTTTAAATCCTAACACAAAATATAATAAACAATTCAATTTTTTCAAATTTTAAAACAATAAAAATATTCAAAAATAATATTTTAACAATATTTTATTATCTAAACTCAACTCAACTCAACTCATTTCAACAACCAAACGCATCCTAAGTTAAGTGAATTTATACTGTAAATTGATTTAATGCTTCTACCAAATGTCAGAGATGCTGCCCAAACTGTCAAAGTTCTAGCTGCAATAAAAAAGTAAGATTTTTGTCCATTTTGCCCTGTACTTTACTCCATCCGGTTGGCTGAAAGTGGGCCCTATGGGAAATTTTTTTACCCTTTTGAGCAGTTGACGCCGGCTGACTTTTTAATGTATTAAATGAATAGTAAAAATTAATGATGAGACTTCAGACTGGTTTAGAAGTTAGAAATTTTTAAAATTTTGCATCTCATCTTAATTTATTATTATATTTTTGTCAAATTTTTATATAAAATATAATAAACAATTCAATTTTTTCAAATCTCAATACAACTTTTTTAAATTCTAAAATTAAAAAATAATATTTTAAATTTTAAAACAAAATATAAAATTTTCATCTCAACCCCCAAACCTCTCCTTATTTATTTTACAACTTCTCATAAATATATCTAAACTCATATTAATATATAAACACACTTAAAATCATTTTAAATGGATCTCACAAAACTTACTCAATCATTTCAACTCACTACTATTCATAAAAAACTCAACTTAACTCAACATCAGACGCAATCTTAGAATGTGCAAGTCTCGCGCATTCATTTTGAAAAACAAAAGTTGGGCTCACCATTTAAAAATAATTTTTTTTCTAGATATAAAATTTACTTATTTTTTCTAAAAAAAATGCACAAGATTTACACACTCTAAAACTGTAAATATCATTTCTCTTTCTTAAATACACTGATATCGGCGTAATTTGTTGGATGATGAGCATGGCCCAGCCAAGATAACAAAAGCGAGCTCAAGACCGAGCCCAAGTCGCACCTTTCTTTCTAATACAACGAAACCCAGCCCAAGTAGTTTAAACTGCTAAGCCCAGAAGTCCAATGTTTTAGGACCAACTCTAGGCCTGAAGAAGATCAGTCTCATTTCCGAAGACAAAGCTACGAATTCGATACCAAGGTGTGGGAAACTTGTTACACTTTCCGCGCACTGTCCTTGAAGAGATTCATCAGGAATGGCGTCGTCATCGTGGTTACAATCTTTGCTGAATCCGAACAAGAACTGGTTCGCCAAGCAACACATGCAAGCCCTCTCCAATCACCTCCGCAATTACGGTTTGGACCTCCAATCCCTCTCTCTTCTCTAACTATAGTCTACGCATAGGTTGTGTGTGCGTGTTTTATTAGGGTTTCTGATGGTTCGAGGGGTGATGATTTACATTTCTAAGGACTCAGGTATGACGATCTGTATGATCCGATGTCCGATCTGGAGATAAAGGAGGCTCTGAATCGGCTGCCTCGCGAAATCGTCGACGCCCGGAACCAGAGGCTCAAACGCGCTATGGACCTATCTATGAAGCACGAGTACCTTGCTGAGGACCTCCAGGTTCGGTTTCCGAAACTAACTCAAGCTCAAAACTTTTTCGTTCTTTTAGAGTTCCTTTTATATACTGAGGTCGTAATAACACGTTCCAGAGTTTGATTATGCGTTCAAAGATGAACTATTATTAATATAAGATTAGAATTATGAAACTGCCAATGAAAATGTGTACCGGTTATCAAATTTGCGGATATGCTTTTTACTGATTACAGTTCTTCAAGTGTTCAATTAGTAATTGAATTTAACGATTATCGTCTTGTAATTTTCATCTTAGTGCGTGCTTCACATCATTTTATTCGGAATTTTATTTGATGTCAATAGCAATACAACTTCTGTGCATCACATTATGACTTAACTCCCTTTCAAGTTCCTAATTCTGTAAGATCTCTTATGATTCCGATCAACATCTATAAGACATAACGTTTAAGAGGTGATTCCTATGATTGTAATGGTTTATGATCGTGCTTGTTTTCTTGCTACTTTACGCTAGATAAAAATTCTAGCCATGTCTATTGAAAAGACCAAAATGCCTTCTCCTTTTCCCTTGACTTCTTAGGAGCTGTTTAAAAGCCTTCAGAAGTTGTCAAATGCTCGAAATAGAAGCCTTTAGTTGGTAGGGAGCAGGTGCCTTACAAAATGCATATATTTGAGGTTCACCACCAAACAATCTAGTTTTTTTTTTTTTTACAAGTGAACCGCAATCAATTTGTGGCATTTTGCTAATGTTGGTTCATCTTATATGAGAGCCATATGTGATGATCTGATCTTGAAGAAACAACCTTGATTTTCTTTTTTGATTTTGCAGGCAGTACAAACACCATTTAGGAGCTATCTTCAAGATATGCTGGCTCTTGTGAGTGCCTCTTGGACCCTGGTCATTATTTTTTACTGAGCATTGTGTACAATAATTGACTACATTTTGTCTTTTTGTTAATCTCACTATGGTTGGAGAAGAAAAGATCTAAGAACTCCTTTTGCATTTCAGTAGTTACTTTATACCACTTTTCCAAACAATGCTAGTTGTTCTAGAATTTTTTTTATGTTGTTCTAGCATGTAGAATGTACTAGAATGATAGAATCATTTATCATTTTTATCTATTTGGGGTAATCTCTGGCTGTATTTGAATGCTCATTCCCGAGGATAGGTTTTGTGTTCCATCTAAAGCTTCCATTAGTTTGCTGTCAAATTTTTTTTTCTAAAAAATTATTCTATTAATAGAAGGCTTTTAGATGCATGTTGAGGGGGTGAGGAGCCCCAACTAACACCCCATTACTGTAAAAAAACAGTAAAACTGGATTTGGGAGTTGGGACCAACAAACACCCTATTGTTTCTGCTATTATACTTTTCCAAGGTCAACATGAAGTGAGTGCTTGAAAATATGACTTTCAAATCTTCTAGGACATCCTAAATAGAGGTTGGAATCTTCTTGTGAATACCAAAAAAGAAATGCTTGTTATAGAAAAAACAGAGGTTGGGATTAGGGCCAGCTCTTCCATTAGGCGACTTAGGCAAATGCATAAGGCCCCTAGTGGAAGAGGCCCCCCAAAAAAAAATCTAAGTAGAATTTTTTAAAAAGAAAAAAAAAACCCCAATTAAAAAAATTAATTAACTCAATGAAAGAACATCAAAAGTATCAAATAGATATTATGTCATTATTAATTTTAAAAGTATTCCACAAAATAATTATTTCACGTGCTCTCCTTCTAAGAATACACTTCTCTTTGTCTGCCTCTTTGTCGAGTGTTTAATATACTCTCCGTACTTCTACGCATAAAACCCTAATACATCTACCATCGCCGTCACCCATTACCCACCGGCGATCGGAGAGTAGCATCTCACCTCCGCCACAAACGAGGCCGACGGACCCCGGCGTCGATTCTCTCCTGCGAACAGCTCCTTCTTGCGAGATCTACTCCTTTCGTGAGTTCCAAACACACTTGCCGGCGAGGTATCCTCACCACCTCCACAGAAAAGGCTGACGGGCCTCGGCGACCTCGGTGGGGGCCATTCGGCGACCTGGTTTTTCACTAGGTCTTTTTCTGCCACCTTCCAAAGTGTTCCGGTGGTTGTGCTGCTGACTCAGAGGGTTACAGTGAGTTGGTGACAACCCAACAGCCGCATCTTTCCTTCCTGAGATGACGTTGGGTTGTTGAACATGTGCCGACTGGGTGTTGGGGCTGTTGGGCTCAGAATGGGTCTTTCTATGAAGTTGGTTATAGAATCTAAATCCTTTACACTTGTGAAGGAGGGGAGCATGTTGGGCATTACTGAAAGGAGTCGAAAGGTGATTTTGAAATTGGTTCTAGGTTCAACAACAGTAAAATGGCTGGCTGAGGCCATGACTGTGTGCACAAATGAGAAAAGGGATTTTTACTCCACTGTCCAGGAAGGCAGACGTACTTTCACGGCGCATCGCTGCTCGAATCCTCGAGGACGTTATATGGCAGTGGAGGAGTATGGTGGTGATGGGAGGAGAAATTTTATATTCATCCCTGAGGAGGGGCGCAATGGCTGGAAAAGAATGGGGGAGGTACTGCATGACTTTTCCCATGGCAAGACCAGTCCTGTGGATGGACAAAGAGGTGCTGTAGGGGGGTCAGTCCCTCCAAATCAAATGCAGGGGGGCTATAGCAAACATGTAGGTGGCACGGAAGAGAGCTTGGAAGGGAAAGACCCAAGTACATCCTCAGTGTTGAGGCGATCCTATGCAACCGCTTTGAAGACGGGTCATGCCTTGGGAGTTCAGAATAAGGGGGGTTTGCAAATCATCCCTCAGGACCCGCTTGTAGAGATGCACAATTCTTTAAAGGAGATGGAAACCCAATTGGTCGAGTTGAAGGCAGCAATAGCTTGTCTACGAAAATAGACCTACTTTCAGCTGGAGACAACAGGGTTGTAAGAAATAAGATGGGCCCGAACCCTTTAAATAAAGGAAAACGGAAAATCGGATTTGGTCCGGTCGCTATAACCAGATCCAGGAGAGTATGGCGGGTCAAAAGGAAATTTGGAATATTTGAAGCGGGGTCTACATCCGGTATCGGCGATGAGACATCAGTAATGGAATGTCATTCGCCTCGTGTAACACAGGATAGACCGATAGTCAGCATTACACCCTTGGTCCCTAAAGAAACTATGGCTCCCTTGTCAGAGTTGAAGGAAAAGTGTGTACTGCCGAGGTCTGAGGGAGATGTAGGATCCACTATCACCCCAAAAGTGAAGGAACTTGTTGCCCCAGAATCTCCAATAGGGACCCCGATACCATTGGAGAGAACCAATGGAGTTACTGGAGAACCAATGGGTTTGGCGTTGGTGCCGTATGTAGAGGAATGTCTAGAGTCGGGACTGCAGTTAGATACTGTGGCTCCCTTGATCTCTCTTCCTCCAATAGCGGATTGGATTCTGCCTAAAGTTAACGAGATTCAGCAGTTCGTGGGAATTTCATATGGAGGATGTGAAGACCAATTTAAAGAATTAATTACTGCGATCGAGGCAAGCCGCACACTTGAAACCAAATCAAGTTTCAAGAAAAGTAGGGAGTTACAACGCCTTTTTTCGACAATCAACTACGACGCTATGGGTGGTAGCTCAACTAGAGGGAAGTCTAAAGGGAGGGCATTGTGAAGACCAGAATCAAGGTGTTAGGTTGGTGTTTGGGTAGAGTTTTAGTTCTATGAGAAACAAGAGGTTGGGGTCGGGTCTGATGTATTTTGGATTTTTTTATGGGCTTTTTGGGTAATTAGGGGCTTGTTGGGTCATTTTAGGCAATGTGTTTTCTTGTATACATTCAGTTTACTTGGTTTCTCTTTTTGATATATACAATATTTTTACTTATAAAAAAAAAATTGTTTGAAGAGACAAGGGGCCACTTTTCTGAAACTTGTAGGTTATTTTTAGAATTTTATTGACAATAATGATTATAATTGCTTCTAGGGCTCATTTGAATACTAAGGTTAGATTTGGGGAGTGAGATGAGAATTTTTAATTTTAAATGAAAGTTTAAAATATTATTTTATAATATTATTATTGTTTTGGGATCTGAAAAAGTTGAATTGTTTATTATATTTTGTATGAAGATTTGAAAAAATTGTAATAATGAGATAAGATGAGATTATAATTTTGTGTTTTATCTTTAGTTCCAAACCTAACCTAAGAATATCTCAAAATATCTGTGAATAGTAGTGAAATAGTTTGAATTAAGGTGTTTTATTGGATTTTGGGAAATGAGAGGAGACAAAATTGAATTTAAGAATATATGAGAATACATGAGAATAATTGTGTTTCTAAACGGGACCTAAGAGTCTAAAGTATGTCCTATAAAACTAGATTTGATAAAATCCTCTCTAAATTGAAGATTTCTAATAAAGATTAAGCCGGGTATTAGTTGAAAAGGTGGTATAAAATCTTAATCAGTAATTTTACTTTGCAAAACTATAGGAATTTTTGTTTAAATAAAAATATAATTTAAAAATTATACTTTTTAAAATAAATAAAAAAGCTTCAATCAAAATTTTAGCCTTAGGCCTTGAAACTATTGAGCCTGCCCTGGTTGGGATGTGGCTTGTTTTTTCCTATGAGAAATGCCTAAATTTTTAACTGGCATATTGGTGGATCATATTTAGAATTTTAGACAGGCATCTCAGCTCCATGAGGGCTTGGCATCTGTTGGATATTTCCATTTCCGTGGATGAACAATTTGCAATTGAACTTGTGATATAGGCGCATACATATCTATTAACTAGATGTTTACCAACTTATAAAAAAAAAAAAACTAGATGTTTACCAAACCCTTACTTGTTCATCATCCTGCACTGCATTGGCCTTCTTCAGTGGGGAACCACCGATATGTTAGCACCAATATGTGAAGTTGCTTTTTATTATTCTTATACATTTACTTATAAAAAAATATGTGAAATTGTTCAGTTATCGACTTTGTTTTAATAGCAACGCTGTCAAAATATGGTATCTTTGTTTAACTGTAGCTTATACAATTTGAAATGGGCTAAATGGCAGGTTAAGAAGGAGAGGGCAGAACGCGAAGCATTGGGAGCATTACCCCTCAATCAACGTACAATTCCATGATTAGTCCTGTTGCAACCAATCTCGAGTGTCGCTGACTAATAAAAATATATGGGTTACATTGGACAGGCTACTGGATGGCAGATTGGATCAACTTTTTTTTCTCTGAGTTGTTTTCACATTATTATTACCTGGATATTAAATTAACTTTGAATAATACTGTTCCAACCATGGACTTTTTGTCTTCATTCAGGCCAAAAATGATAAACTTAACGTGGGTACTTCTGTCAAATGTGGAGAGGGTTGATATTATTAGTATTCTTTTTTTGTTGTTGACTGCTGGTCCTTTTTTTTTGGCAGTGTCGTCCATCATTAATCTCCAATCCCTCCAGGTATGATTTATACGTAAATGCAAATTCTTATTGCATAATAAGGAATTAAAATTATAGGAGAGGAAGGCATGTAAGAAATTAAAATTATATTTAAAGTGTAGTAACCTGTGTTTTCTCGATCTGGTTAGATGAATGGATGGATCCCGTTAAGTAGTTTTTGTGATGCTACTATGGTGGCTGTGGAATTTGCAGTCCGTGTATATATATATATATATAAATATATATACGTATGATAGAGTTGTCTCGACAGCCTGGCCACAACTTCTCTATGGATAGATTAAATTCCTCTCTTGTATTGAGCGACATGTGAGGCCATGAGAGATCGTAAAATCACCAATCATAGTGAATTTTGCTTTCAAAAAATTTATAGACGTAGGCTTTTATGTCGAATTACGTAAATCTATCTATTTATTATTATTATTTTTATTTGTTTATTTATTATTTATGATATGGATGAACGCGAAGAGGATCGTATCGAAGCTTTAATCACCAACGTGGGTCAGGAATCAATTTTTCCTCATTTTCAGTCTATTGTACAAATTAAGGTATTAACAGTTGGTGTTGTCTGTGGGATTGACGATATCTTCTATATTGAAATTGGGAGAAGGATATTCTCCAACTCACGAGATCGTTCTCAAAACACCAGATATGATTTCATCACTTTTCTATTTCCTATTATTTCTTCTCTTAACATTTTAGGGAATAAAATAATAAGAATACTAATAATAGAAGAAGAACCAGGAAGCAGATTGCATGGCACTGCGCATGTACAACATGCACATCGTACGTAAAGGGTGCACGATGCTTTGTTGGGCAGATCCTACAGCCACCAGTGACTCACAAGTGATACAATAACAATGGAGATACAACGACATCGAAGACTTCCGCCTCCAGCTTAGCAACGTCACCCCGCTCTCTAGTTAGCAACCACATGGCTCGTCGACGACCTCTTTTGCCAACATAGTGGTCCTCTACCATCGCTAGTCACCACCTGCACCGTCGGAGCTCCCTGTAGTTGGTGAGGTGGTCCTCAACCACTGAAGCAGTTCACACTGGGCACAATGCAGGCAAAGGACAGACGCTGTCGAAGATTCACCAAAACCTGGCGTTCATGCGCCGGAAAGTCCGCTGCCAGCTACCACCCGAGCTGCCAGAGATTTCTGTCGCCAGCAAGGTCAACGCCCACATGGTGCTACTGGCCAAAGCCCATCGTCGTTCTCACCAGTGCGCACCATGAGCAGCTTGTCGCGAAGGTCCAGTCGCTGACCATCGTCTAACTTGCCATGATCTTCTGTCGCTGGAGTGGTGGTTTCTAACCATAACGATGTTCCTTGCCATTCGCGACCCATGCAGGTTGCAACAATGGATGAGGTGCAACCGTTGCGTCTCCACCTCATCGCCTCCCTTAGCCATGGTCAGGGACAAATCGTCATGGTTGCACTGTCGTGAAGTTGCCACTGCGAGGCCACAGCCCTTAGCACGGTTCCAAAGTGGCCCACGACAATCCCCTATTTTATGATACCAAAAGCATAGCACTCCACAGCGACAATGTGGCCGCCATCATGTCCAGTCTTGCCTGACTTCGCCAAGTAACTAACTCAGACTGCCATTCACAGTTGTATCGTGGCACTATATAAGTTGCTCCACCGCGTTGCCTCGAAAAAATTAGTCGCTCACTGAGTTTGCCCACCACGGAGTTTGCCAGTCTGTCTCCTTGCCAACAACACTCGCCACCAGAACTCCACTGAAGCTCCTCGCTAATGGTTCTCATTGCTACGAGCTGCTACCTGTCATACGGTTCCTCGCCACAGTGACTTTAGTCCTAAATGGTTCGCTCGACCGACACGAGTTTTCAAGAGTAGTGCTCGCTGGTTTCTGGCCTACAATGTTACTTTTCGGATTGCTTACCACACGAAGTGTCCCTCGCCAATCAAAGTTTTAAATTTCGTATTGTACCGGCCAGTAGTTAGTGTATTGGGGTACTGACTGGTACATGAAATATATGTATTTCATACCAGGTTAGATACTGTCTGTATTGACGCAATTCTGTCAATACTGGCTGATTTTCAGTGTACCAATATTTTTTTATTTTTTGTAATTTTCGTAAAAATTTCGACTTTTTTTTATAATTTTCACTCCAATTCTCACATCTGAAGAATATTTTCTTAACTTTTTTTAACCACTTTTTCTCAAGGATTGAAAATCAAATCCCTACTGCCCTTTTCATGATAAAGATGAGTAATTATTTTTTTAAACAGTTGGATTGAGAACTTAGAAGTATTATTGAGTTTTATAAATATGTGTTTTAATTTTTTAAAACTTGCATTGATGTTATTTTGAAATATAATTTATACATATATAATTAATTTATTATATATAGACTATCCCAAAACAATATCGGTACTAAAATATTTCATTCCAGTGTCTTAACTGAAACAACAACTAAAATGGTATTCAAAATTTTGTCGCCAGGTGCTCTCCCACCGGGTGCTGCTCACCAATTGTTTGCCCACTGAGTGCTACTCACCAATTGCTTACCACACGAAGTATTCCTCCACTCACCAAGGTTACACGATCAAGGGACTCTCTTGCTACACTTTCTCGTCAAGACTAAACGATCGAGGAACCCTCTCGTTACGCCGCTTGCCAGGGGTGCACGGTTGAGCAACTCTCCCGCTACACTCTACTCGCTAGAGTTACGCGGTCGAGCAGTACTCTACTTGCCAAGATTATGCGGTCAAGGTATCCTCCCGCTACACTCTTATCGCTAGCGTTTTGCAGTCGAGGCACCCTCTTGTCAGACATAAGCTGAGTATCTCCACTCGCCACAACCATCGCCAAAGGGTTACCTTCGGGAATGAGCTTCTGAACTCTATAACCGTCTCACGCGAGTGTCCTTCAGAAACGAGTCGACGGGCTCAACGACTGCCTAAGATAGATCCAAGGGTCAACAGGTTTCTTGACCACTTAAGCACAGGTTACTACAAACAAACTCTTACATCAATATCAAAATGGAAACATTAAACACAAATAGAAAATTAAAACAAGGGGCAAAATCCATTGAAGCCACCAAAAGCCAAAAACGATCATCGAGCACGGAAATATGCGCACTTAACTAACCATTACATACAATCATCAGTACACTTAATTATCACACAAATGTTCTTACAAACAAACTTCATATAAGCCCATCCTCAAAGGCCCTTACGACAAATTTCACAAATTCTTCTTGAGGACTGCTCATGGAGATCACCATTGCATTGTATAACAATGATAAACTATGGACCAGTTCTCATAATTGCTTTTTCTGCAATTTCTTATAGGTTACCCCCACCATGATTGACTTGAAGATTCTCAAGACCTACTTGATAAAACAAGTCGATCTTAAGAATCGCGTGCATTTGTTAGGGACTAAGGGGAGGTTTGAGAGTTGAGATGAGAATTTTGTATTTTGTTTTAAAATTTAAAATATTATTTTTTAGTTTTGAGATTTGAAAAAATTGAATTGGGATTTGAAAAAATTGTATTGAGATTTAAAAAAGTTAAATTATTTATTATATTTTGTATGGAGATTTGAAAAAAGTGTAATAATGAGTTGAGATGAGATGAGATGAGAATTTTTGAAAATTCTCAATATCCAAACCTGCCCTAAATTGACTGGCTCCAACCCTTTAAAAACTTATCACTAGTAATATGGAAAGAGATAAGGCAAGGAAAAAAATAATATAAGGAAATTGGCTCAGACTCCTAAAAGGAAAATGTTTTACAAAGCAAGTTGGATTCTATCACTATAAGAAAGAAAATAGATCTCTATAAAAGGAAAATGTTTCATGCTTCAAGATCAAGAGATCTAGATAGTTTCTCTAGGAAAATGAAGAGAGAGATGAGAGTTTTTATCTTTTTACTGGAATTTTTTACTCATCACATTTAATGTATGTAGACTTTTATTTAAAGAGTTTTCACACTTGAAAGTTAATTAACTTCTCTGAAGTCGTGGTAGTGGTGGGAAGTTAATAAATAACTTCCCCACCCATGTGGACACAACTTGGTCATGGGATTTACCCACTACCAACATCTCCCACTTATCCATTATGGGTGTTATGTCCATTAATAATCTCCTCCTAATCTCTCAATCAATTATCCCTTATACAGAAAATGAAACGTGTGATCTAACGAGGAGGCAAAGGGTAGGTGTACTATATTAAGTCACCATCATACTAACATCGTACATCATTCATTATATCTCGTCTATGCCCTAGATTATTTGATCTCACCAGGTCATGTCCTTTATCCCTCATGAGTTTATAACTCAACAATTCTTGGCCTCACATATATAATATGCTCATGATTATATCGAGTCAAAACGACATAATAGCCCGGGCTATGAGACATAAAATAACAAGTAAGAATCCAAACAATCTTCCTTAGACACTCATATCAATTCAATTAGATTTGGTTGCTTTCCTAGATATGCTCCGCGAGACCATATTATTCGTGGCCCTAAGAAAACATGCTAAAGTAGCAACATCAAGTTTTCATTTCATGTCATAGTATTCAAGGGCATATAAATAGATCATTTCTTGATCTATTAGGGCTCACATAGTAATGGAGCAGGGACCCAGCCGATCACACCCTCATATGGTCGTCTATAGCACATACAATATGAAATGTATGTTACGGCGAAACTCTTACTTAATTGGGTTTGTCACATTCAAAACTCCATAGGAATCTTAGTCTAGTTACCACAAAGGCACTCTAACTTGAGTTTCTTAGCACAATCACTCATCCAGTGCCTGCTTAAGACCTCACGTTTCGTTTTAATCAGGCTCATGAAGTTGTACAAATACTTCATATATGACTTTTATAAGTCTTATCTTAGCCAAGTTAAGGCAACATTCCTTAAATTTATCTTAAATGCTCAAATGCATTAAGATATTTAATAGCTCACTTTCCAAATGCCAAAGTAATCAACTTGTCTTATCTTGTTAGCTACTCAAGCGCTAAGGTGATCATCCATGTGAGTGGCCTAATCTTTGCCTGTGACTTCTTTATAATGTGTGCTTTTCATTTAGTATCAATTAATTAATAATATGAGATAAATACAATAATCTCACTGCAATAAATACTAACAATGTTAAATATATAATAAAGTTTAAGGTATCTTCAATATAACATATATCAAATCCGATGAAGTCTCAAACTCCTAACATGAGTTTGAAAAACATTTCTACTAGTAGTCTTAGTAAGAGGATCAACTACCATCTTGCTAGTAAAAATATGTTGTAGGATCATCTCACCTCACACAACAACATTTCGAATATAGTGAAAATGAATGTCTATATATTTGGTTATGCCATTGTATTTGGGATCTTTAGCATATGTCAAAGTTGTCATACTATCACTGTATATCTTAACGGATTCCTCTGCAAGAGCAGTAACCTCTAGGCGTTGAAAAAATCTCATCAACCAAACAACCTCTTATACAGCTGTTGAACAAGCCAATGTACTCTGACTCCATCTTGGACATAGTAATACATGATTGTTTATTGTTACATCAAGAAATAGCTCTCACACTAAGCATAAGAGCACTAGTAGTGGTCTCAACAAACTTTAGCCAAAATTTGGCTAAAAAATCCATTTTTACAAATTTAGCTAACCACTTTTCAACAACATCAAATAACAGGATCAACGAATCTTTCATTATTCTATTAAAATATTGATTTTGAACTTTTCATTTATTTTAATTCTAATTGTAATTTGAATTTCTCCAACAGTTATATTTTTTAACAGCTATATTTTTTAATTTCTATATTTCTCCAACAACTATATTTTTTAACGGCTATATTTCTCCAATGGTTATATTTTTTAACGGCTATATTTTTCTAACGGTTATATTCTTCAACTTTAAAACATAATATTTCATCAACAATTTCATTCACTTCAACTCAAGTGTTCCTGTGAAACTTTTTCTTTTTATTTCCTCTTAATGAATCGTTCACTTTTTCACAAAATGACACTTATTGATTCAAATTCTGACGAAAAATTTGAGATAGCGAGACAAATTATTTTGGAAGAAGAAATATTAAGTTCACGTGGTTCTTCTAAAAAAACACGTAAATTCATAAAGCGCGATCAATTGCAAGCCCACGAAAATCTTTTTCGTGACTATTTTGCTGATCTTCCAATCTATCCTCACAAATATTTTTTAAGGTTTCGAATGAGTCGTTCTCTATTTCTTCGTATCCAAGCTGCAATAGAAGCCCATGAACCTTATTTTGTCCAAAGACGAGATAATTCTGTAAAGTTTGATTTTTCTTCCCTTCAAAAAATAACAGCTGGTCTGAAGATGCTTGCATATGGTGTCACGGGTAATTTTATGGATGAATATTTGAAGATTGAAGAGACTACCGCATTAAGAAGTCTAAAAATGTTTGTCAAAACAGTTGTTTCAATTTTTTCTGAAAAGTACTTAAGAAAATCCAACAATGAAGACATTGTTAGACTGCTCATAGTTGGTGAGAAATGTGGATTTCCAAGTATGTTAGGGAGCATTGATTGTATGCACTGGAATTGGAAGAACTGCCCAACTACTTGGCATGGTATGTACTCTGGTCATATCCACAAACCAACAATTATTTTAGAAGTAGTGGCTTCTTACCATCTATAGATTTGGCATGCTTTTTTTGGATTACCAGAATTTCATAATGATATAAATGTGCTTGATAGGTCATTTATATTTTTTGACCTTGCTTAAGGGCTTACTCCAACTATTAATTACACTATAATGGTCATAATTATGCAATGAGATACTATCTTGCTAATGACATTTATTCGCAATGGGGAACATTTGTTAAGACCATCTCAGCTCCCCAAGAAAACAAGAAAAAATATTTTGCTGCAGCCCAAGAGCTCATAAGGAAGGATGTGGAGCGTGCTTTTGGTATGCTTCAAGCACAATTTGCTATAATTCGTGGACTTGCATGAGTTTTTCACATTGAAACGCTGAATGATATTATGATGGCATGCGTAATTTTACATAATGTGATCATTGAAGATAAACAGATTGACAACAAAAAAGAAGAGTTCGAATATGAACAGTTGGCAGAAAGCACACATGATCCAGCGTCAACTCGCCCTAAACCTGAATTTAGAGAGTTCGTTCAACGCCTTCATGCTCTTAGGGATAGGAAAATCTATTGTCAACTCCAAGCAGATCTTGTCGAGCACTTATGGCAACAAGATAGTGCCTCATAATGCTTTAAAATCTATGGCCGTATTAAAATTTATGGTTGTATCAAAGTCTATGGTTATATTGAAGTTTATGGTTGTATTAGAGTTTATGGTTGTATTAGAGTGTATGGTTCTTGTTCTATGGTTGTATTAAACAAGCTAACAAACGTAAATGTGAAAATAACATATCAAGTAAATGTTACTTCATAAAACATAATCAACAAATCACAAATAAAACATTACTCCATAAAATATATAACCAACATTAGAATCAAAGAAGGCAACAAACATAAAACACTCATAAGTTCAAATCACAAATAAAACATTACTCCATAAAATACATAATAGTTAGTTTTTCCTAGCACGACTTGCAAGTATTTCCATTTGTCGTTGAAGATAGTATTGTTGTAGTATTGGAGGTATGGTACTTGTATTTAACGCCATAATTCTTTTATCTTCTTTCTTTTCTTCATTTCATACATTCTCCTGCTCAAGTAGCACATTCTCTTTCTGAATACGTATTTCTTCTTGCCTAAGACTCACTTCTGATTGTCTAAGACTCACTTCCTCTTACCTAAGACACAACATCTTATTGTCATGATCGCGTGCTTCTTGCATAAGTACAAGTTTACTCTTTCTAATTTCTTTCATCTCATTTAGTACCATAAGAGAATCGAACTCCGTCATTTCTTTTCTCTTTCGTTTCTCTTTTTCTGCTTTACGTCTAATTGGTCAATCCAAATTTGAAGATACTGCATGAAAATCCTCATTTTCACCTAAATTTATTGAATTTGGTGTCAAACCATTCTAACTTGACTTTTTCTTCGGCTTCACTATTTCCATATGTTCCACCCACTTTAGATGGAATCTCAACACCCGCCAATAATGATCAAAGTTAAAAGTTTTCTTCTATAACTCCAGGAACATGACCTCTTCCTTGCCAATTTACATACATAAAGTACCATGGTTACTCCATAAGATCAAGTATTTTAAAAAATTACTAGCATGTTAAAAAGTCGAAATAAAAGGTGGAGAACATACCTTGTCTTGCTCGTTAAAACTACTTGGATGCATTCCCTCAACTTGTGCCAAGTAACCACAAAACTTATTTACCGCTTGTTGAATCATCGACCACCGATTCATTAGAGATGAGTAGTTACGTAAGAGTTAAATTTCTTATTTTTCTCAAAATATTTATGAATTCTTTTCTATAACATTGTGTGTTTTTGATTTTTTCCTTGCACCGCATCTAATGAAATTTCAAGCCATCTCTCCACAAGCATCAAATCTTCCTCGTTAGTAAAATTATTACCTCATTGTGGTTTTCGTCTACTTGATTCAACTTCAATAATCTCAACTCAGGTGGAGAAAGTTGCTATCCATTAATCTCAATTGTAGCACTCATCAAAAAGTCATTGTTGTTTAGAAGATTTGTGAAGTAGGCATCATGGTGAGTGGATGGATCCATTGCTAACAAGAGATGTGAGAATTGATAAATTTACAACTTAAAATAATGTCTTATAAAATGAAAATGCATCAAAACAAAATAATGGAAATGCACAGGCCATACAAACTGCATACAAAAGAATGGATACACCATTTTTCTTCCTTTCTTTAAACATAACTCTCAAACAATGGACTGATGAATATCTACAAGCTATGCAATAGAGGCAGTGACCAATATGCTCCTTTTATTACCATTAAGTATATCTACAACAAATGACATTGAAACTAGCAAGTCTCAAAAGTTGTATAATAGAATTGAAACTGGCATTGGTCAACAAATGAAAGCAATAAACAGATAAAAAATGATTGAATTGAAAATAAATTCAGAAGTTTCAAACAAAACTCAAAGCCTTCCCATCATCCCATGAACCACAAGAACTTTATAGACTCTAATCAAATAAAGAAGGCACAGAAAAGGGGGCCACAAGTAGATGCAGAAGAAAAAAATAGAGGTTTGAAATTGTTAACATTCAATGTGAAATTTGTCTTTAAAAGGCAAAAAAAAAAAACAATTTGCGTGTGTACGAAAGAGATTTTTTTTTTATCAGTATGCATGAAGGAGAATTAACAGACCATTACCAGAATATTGCATTCATATGTTTAAGAACAATGGATATGAAAATGTGCTAGATTTGGTTCAATGAATGAACCTCACAAAGTAACCATCAATTCAGAGAGAGAGAGAGTCATCTATGGTGCAACAAAATCCAGTGTTGGTCCCTCACTTTTGATGTTGCATTAGAATTTCAGGATTTTAGACTACAGGATGCATTGCTTAGACATGTAGTTTTGACAACACATGAGAATCTGATTATGAAACTAAAAAACAAAATCGCTTTCAAATGTCGATTTGTGCAATAATCATGTGTTACTGATATTCATTTCTCATCCCTGGTCGCTTTAAGTCAAGTGTGTGTGTGAGAAAGAGAGAGAGAGAGAGAGTTGAAAAATTATACATATCAATATGATATTCAAACCATCCAGAAAGATTCCAACATAACATGAATCGAAAAATATCCATACCCAAATATCCCATTCATTATTGATAAGGAATTGGCGTCTTAATCTTAATTTTTCTAATGGGTAATATAATACAAGCACTTCATAGAGTAATTGGTGAAAACCGTGCAGAGGATGACGCATTCATGGTCATTTTATATACTTTCCAAAAAGACTTTCTTTTCATTTATAACTAGTGCAGAGAGATCTCATACCCAGCAATTTTATACCTAACAATTTTATAACTAATGCAGAGTACATACTACCAAGACCAAGAACAAGAACAAGTTGACAATTTCTTTACCTGGAAAAAGTAGATTGAAGATTCTAGCAAATTGAATTGAGAATGAAGAATTTGTGTTGCGATGGTTTGTGCCCAAAAATATCATTTTTGCGATGGTGGGTTTTGTTCAAGTTGAAAGAGGGGAAATGAAGAGATTTGTGTTTATTTCTTGGATTTTTGCTACTGCACGGGAGAGAGAAGTAGCGGGAAAGGCAATATTTTAGTCAAAAGTAATATTTGGCCAGCCCCCTTTGACTCAACAAATTTAGTCAGCCCATTCATCTGAAGTTAAAATCACTAGGGCTGAACAGAAACCGAGGAAACCGGCCGCCACCGATGCGAACCAACCAGCCGCGCCAGGAACCGGCCGGAACCGGTGGAGAACCGGTCGGCGTGCGGTGGTTATTTGCTCAAACCGAAGTTGGTCAGTTCAGTCCCGGTTTGAACCACTGTCAAACCGTCGAACCGGCCGATGGAATATAATGTTTCAGTTTTATATATGAAACGACGCCGTTCCACTTAAGTTTAAGTGGAACGGCGTCATTTTAGCCTTTACGTATGAAAAAAAAAAAGTGAAACGGCGCCGTTTGATTTAAAATCAAACGGTGTCGTTTCGATATTATTTCGTCTTCAACCTTCGGTCTTCTTCCCCGATCGATCTACAGTTTCTCTCATCCTCTCTCTCTCCTCTGCAACTCTCTCTCTCTACTCTCTCAGACCACCATCGCCGTTAGCTCAAACCGAGAAACCGACCGTGAACTGCCAGAGAACCGCCGGAGTCGATACGGCCAGTTTTCTCCTCTCCATCGACCGGTTACGGCCGGTTCCTCCATATTTTCTCTCGTCGGTCGGCGTCAGTCTTGTCCAAAAACCACGCGGAAGGGGTCGGTTTTCACCCCTAAAAATCACTGTACATTTAGCCAGCTCATTGTTACACTTTATTTTGCACTTTAGTTATTTTTTGGCTAAAATTTGATTTTAGCTAGCCCACTACTAGTGCTCTAAAAGCGTTACCCGTCGTGGATTTTTGCTCATCTCTGTCACTAGCACAATTAGCATCGCTATAACCCTCCAGTCTCATGTCTCCACCATGATAGCAAAGAACGAGGTCTGCTATCCCACGAAATTATCAAAAAATCCTCTTAACTACTTGCCAATGAACAGGTTTTGGGTTACTCTGATAATGACTGACCAATCCAACTGCAAAGCAAATGTTAGGTCGTATACACAACATAGCATCCATTAGACTTTCAATTACACTTGCATAAGGAACTCTGGTCATTTCTTTCTTTTCCTCATCATTCTTAGGGCCATGTTCTAAGTTCAAAGTATAACCCTTCCCAATTGGAATGTCTATAGGTTCGGAGTTGTGTATATGAAATCGTTCTAGAATTTTCTTAATGTAAGTCTCTTGAGACGAACCAAGAAACTTCCTGAATCGATCCCTTGAAATTTTAACTCACAACACATAATTTAGTTCACCCATATCCTTCATCTCAAAAGTAAAAGACAACCACTCTTTTGTAGTGACAATTATCTTCATATCATTTCCAGCTAATAAGATGCATCCACGTACAAATATAAAATTAGAAAACTCTTCCATGTACGTTTGACAACACACAATGATATTCTCCTAACATTTCAAAGTCAATTGAGATAATAGCCTCATGAAATCAGAAATACCATTGTCTAGATGATTGTTTAAGGCCATAAATTAAATGTTTCAGTTCGCATACTTTGCCCTCTTGTCCCTCAATCTCAAAACCAATAGGTTGATCCATATAGATCTTCTGGTCTAGTTCTCTATTGAGAAATGAAATTTTCACATCCATTTGAAAATATTCAGGCGAATGGAAGCAAATCTCACCACATGGGAGAATGTTTCTTCATATCTATACCCATTCTTTGGGTATAGCCCTTCGCCATGAGTTGGGTCTTATATTTGTCAATTGATCCATCTGTCTAGTGCTTAATTTTTAAAACTCATTTGTTTCTAATAGATTTGGCCCAGGTGGAAGATCAACTAACTCCCAAACTTGGTTCTTTGCCATAGAACTCATATAATCTCTCATAGCAACCAACCATTTATTTGAAACAAACGAACTTAGTGCTTCTTCATAAGAGGAAAGTTCATTAAAGTCACACAGAGTACGCATAAAAGATTCTCCTTCAGTCTCAAAATGACGACGAGAAATGGTTCCACATTCGCTTCTACGTAACTGAGACTCTTGTGAGTTACTTACTAGTGGCATGCTCCCACTAGGAGGCAAGTCACTCCCACTATCTTTTGTGATTTTAGGATGTGATAATTCTCCACCCTCGCCAAAAGATGGTGTAACTCCCTCAAGTTCTTGCAACTCAAAAAGTGTAAGATCATTCTTTACTTCATCAATATCGAAAAATCACTCTAGATAAATATGACATCACGTGACTCTATTTCTATCATCCATTCGCTAGGATATTCACTAAACATTACATAACCCTTTGAGCTATCTGAATATCTTATGAAGATATGCTTATTTGCTCTAAGGCCAATTTTTTCATATTTATAGGAAGTGGTGTGAAAATAACCTACAAAAACCCAAGGACCCAAATGTTTCAAATTTGGTTTTGCGTTATTCCATAATTCATATGGGGTTGAAGGAACAGATTTAGAAGGCACACACAGTTCAAAATGTAAGCAACAGTTAGAAGAGCATCCCCCAAAAAGATACTGGCAGGTTAACTTGCACCATCATTGATCGAACCATTTCCAATAAGGTACGATTTCTTCTTTCCACAACACCATTTTGTTGTGGTGTGCAAGGAATCGTCAATTGCCTGCGTATCCCTTTTTGCTCACATAGTTCCTGAAACTCTTTAGACAAGTACTCTTGACCAAGATCAGTTCATAGAATTTTTAAATTTCTTTCTTTATGATTCTCAACTATAGCCACAAAGCGCTCGAAGCAATCTAATGCTTCAAAGCGATGAGAGATCAGATAGACATGACTGAAACGTGAATATTCGTCTATAAAGGTGAGAAAATAATAGGCGTTATGGCGTGTCTTCACATTCATAGGTCCATAAATATCATAATGGACTAGCTCTAAAGGATAAAATGCCCTAGAAGCCTTTCCAAAAGACTTCCTACAAGCCTTACCAACTAAACAACACTTACACACAGGTAGGCTAACATTAGCGAGAGACCCTAATAGACTTTCTCTAACTAGTCTAGCCATTCTATCTTTTCATATGTGGCCTAGTCTAGCATGCCATTTCAATGAATTAGAAACAATATAATTATCATTTGAAGCCATAAAGGAAAATGAGGAATTATCTAAATCCAACATAAATAAACCATTCGAAAGAAAACCATGTCCATACAAAGCCTTATTTAAGTAAAAGTCTAGTTGAGAGCCATCAAAGTGAAAACTAAAACTAAGTTCCAGCATAGAAATAACTGAAATTAGATTATATTGAACACCAGGTGCATATAGCACATCATGAAGAAATGACAAGTGCTCCAGACGCATCTTAAGTTGATAGGTGCCAACTTCAAGTACTTCCTCTCAAAATTCGCTACCCAATATAATGTATTGTTTGCCAACTGGTGTTCTTCTATAATCTGTGAACCCAACTCGATCTCGAGATACATGCTTGGTTGCTCCTGTGTCTACAATCCATTCAAAGATTGAGTTAGCAACAAAAATATGTGAACAAACATAAGTAATGAGAGAGTTGTGTTTAGTGGATACATTTTTTGTCTCAGTGCACTCATGAGCAAAGTGTCACACTTTTCCACAGATATAACACTTCAATTTGGACTTGTCCTTGCCAGCAAGTTTGCCTCTGCAGCACTTCGCTAATTTTTCATTCCTTGGCTTAAGACTATTTGCTGCTCCAGCGGATCTCCCATGTTGCTTGTGCTTAGGCCTGAATGTCATGCACTTCCCAGCTTGGGCAATAAGAAGAGTATTAAGGTGCGCATGTATGCGCTCCACCTCTAGCTCTAAATAGCGAGATATATCAGCAAAAGTCATAATATTCTTACTGTGTGTCAAAACAAGCTTTATTTGCCCCCATGTTGACTCAGGCAAAGATCGTACCACAGTGGTAACTTGCTGTTAATCAGGAAGATTATTGTCAGCAGCCTTTAGATCACGAGTTAAGGCAGACATCGACCTCAAATCTCAATCATGGTGTGTTTAGGGTCCATAACATACTGCTCAAATCTCAAAGTGAGAGCACGGAGCGTAATAGCTGATGTCCCCCTATAGGCAATTTTCAACTGATTCCACATATCTTGGGTAGTTCTCAAACTCCCCAATAAGATCATTGTGCATACTGCTAAGCATGGTAAATCGCGTGCACCAATCATTCTTTGCTCAAACCAAATAGGCTTCCATATCACGACAATGTTGGAAAGTATTCCTTTCTTCAGGTTGTATCATAAGGTGAGACAGATTTTCAAGAACCTCTTATTCATTAATCAGATATTGAATTTTTCTATGCCACATGTCATAGTTGGTCTCATCCAGTTTCTCTCCTTTAGTAAGCTCAGCAACTACGTTCTTAGTGGCCATTATCACTTCATTCATTGCATGAGATTAACATTAGCACACATTTAATTTTATTCCAAAATCTAGCTAGACCATGAAATTCCTTCCTACATAGTGAGATTGAAAATTTTACAAAAATTTAGTAATCATCTCGGCATCTCCCACTATATAAGTCCAAATACCATATCTAATTAATTTTGAATAAAATTTATGGAGGAGTTTTTTTTCAAACCTCAAAACTCATGCACATATAATCCATTAATCAAATATAAAAAATCAACAATTATTGCGCTAAATACATAGCGCATAGGCTCCACCCGAAGCCTCATTAGAAATTTGGTACATCATATTAAGGTGACCTTAAAGTTTATCAATAGACGTGAAACACATCCCTTTACATGGCCTCAATAACAAATTAGATTCACAATATTACATTTCGAAAGCAAATCTTACTACAAATCTTCTAGGAAAATAATAAATAAATAGGGATGTCACGTCATCGATCACCTCCACCTCTCACAGTGTTTTCAGACTTCTAAACTCAAAGTTCAATCATCTTAATGTGTATGTGTGTCAGTAAAGTGAGTAATAATGGAGCCACGTGGAAAGGTGGACTACACTCTCTTTTACAGAGAGTGAGACTAGGTCAAAAACACTGTTTATTGTCTTCTTCCTCAACTCAAAATTCTGGTTTTTTCCGATTTCAACCACCTATTTTCAATTGTTCATAACTTACTCATACTAAGTCTAAATTAAGCATATGATATGTCAAATTAAAGCTTATGAACCCATCTTTCTAACCAAATAAAATTTATATCACAAAAAAAAAGAATTGTTTGGTTAAAAAATGACTCAAAGTCACAGTCTAAACATGAACTCTAAAAATAGGGTTTTGGATTTTTTCTTCTATATGCAATGAAACTTCACCAAAATTAAGAGACATGTTTCTGACATGATAAGGAATGTTTTCATGTAGATAATTTAATCTTAAACATGTCATACCGTAGCCTCTAATGAAAAATTTGAAACACAAACAATCGTGACATATCATCAATTGCATGCTTTTAAACTCATTCCAAAGCATCAAACAACATGTAATCTTATTCATATGGGCGAAAACAAGTAGCACTGTCTCTGATACCAATGTTAAATGAGGTTAAATAAAATTATCTCAAGGAGTGAAATTTCCATAAGGTCGGATCTTTACTCGTCTTACAGCACACGTCATTTTGTTGTTTGCACTTCTACGTCGCTTAGGAGGCTACTAGAGTCTTCTAGAAAATTTCATGCTTCAAGATCAATAAATCTAGATGGTTTCTCTAGGAAAATGAAGAGAGATGAGCATTTTTATCTTTTCACTAAACTTTTTCATTCACCACATTTAATGTACGTAGACTCTAATTTAAAGAGTTTTCATACTCGGAAGTTAATTAACTTTCCTAAAGTTGTGGTAGTGGTGGGGAGTTAATAAATAACTTATCCACCCATGTGGACACAACTTAGTCATGGGATTTACCCACTATCAACACCAATGATAGTGGATTTTGCCCCTAAATAATCCGTAGATGTCGACTTTTATACCAAATCACATAAATTTTTGTCTCTCTTTATTTTCTTTTCTTCACTTCTTTATTCTTTATGATATAAATGAATGCGAAGAATATCATATCGAAGCTCGAATCACTAACGTGGGTTGGAAATCATTCTTACCTCATTTTCGATCTATCGTGCAAATTAAGATATTAACACGTGGGTACTGCTGTCAAATGTGGAGAGGGTTGATATTATTAGTATTCTTTTGTTGTTGTTGACTGCTGATCCGTTGTTTTTGGCAATGTCGTCCATTATTAATCTCCAATCCCTCCAGGTATGATTTATACGTAAATGCAAATTCTTATTGCATGATAAGGAATTAAAAATTATAGAAGAGGAAGGCATGTAAAGAAATTAAAATTATATTTAAAGTGTAGTAACCTGTGTTTTCTCGATCTGGTTAGATGAATGGATGGATCCCGTTAAGTAGTTTTTGTGATGCTACTATGGTGGCTGTGGAATTTGCAGTCCATATATATATATATATATATATATATATATATATATATATATATATATATATGTGTGTGTGTGTGTGTATGATAGAGGAGTTGTCTCTATTCCATGATGGAATTTTATCAGGCTTGACTGATTGTTGATAGTGAGTCATCAACTTGTTCTAAGCTCTTGTGACGCGCGTGCCCTAATTAGGTTGGTAGATAGAAATTCTACTTGGTCAACCATGGTGTGCATATAATACGCTCGCTCGGACGTTGAACTGACGTGTAATGTTGATGTTAGCCACCATGCATTGAGCATCGTCGGTTGAAAATTTCTCTCTTGAAGGCGACCTTCTGCTGGTATTTTTTTTAAACCGTCAAGAAATTGATCATGCGAAATTTACTAGTGAAAAGCAGTATAGTGACTTATATTATCCGGTGTCTGGATCATGCGAAATTGATTATTATTTGGATTTCGATTCAGTTGTTGGTAATGTTGGAGTTGGAGATTCGAGGAGATTTCCAACAGGAAAATATTGCTGTATATGCATATAAATTCATCTTATTTTTATTTTCTCGTATAACATTATTCCTCAATTTTTTTAATTTTTTATTATTAAAAATAGAGTCTGAGTTAATAGTTTATCAACCGCATCAACACAATATAAATATAAATGAAATTTTATTGTTACAGATCATGTTTGAGACTACAGACTCTCGGCGAGGGATTTTTGGCAATTACACCTCAAATAATTTAAAAAAAAAAAAAATTCTTATTGTCTGATGGCCTCAACAATATGAATGTAGAATTTTCATAGCGTGAATGAGAAGCTATGAAATGAAATAAGTTATAATATAGAGAAATGTTTTAATAAAAAAAAATTATATAAAAATAAACTCATCAGTTTGATGTGGGATGTTAAATTGTAAAATTATTTTTATTATAAAATAGATTTAACGTATTTATAAGTTTATTTTTATAAAATCTACGACACTTTATTATAATATATAACTTAACTCTTTATATATATATATATATATATATATATATATTTGAAGTTTAATTATTAGTAGTATGAAATTTTGTTCTCCATTTTTACAGCAGAGCATTGCATGCCTGCAGCAACGTAACAAGGAGAATAAATTAACGAGTTGAATGAGCCAAACGAGCGGGCCATGGCCAGCTGTAGGGGAGAACAGTCATGGACTCACGGGGGCTGCTTTCTGCCTTCTGGGCAGGAAAGTAACTTGGACGTGGACATGGACGCGGTGCCCGATCAAAGTTGCCCAACTTCCCTTGCACGCGACAAAGAACAGAACAGGGCCGGCTTTCCCATGGGTGTCGTTTATGTAAAATTCTCCGAGTGGCACCTTCATATATGATATGATATACCTCCAAAACAAGGCCACCTTGCCTTCAGCTATACCACGTGCCTGTAAATTATCTTTCACACTGTAGACTTTTTTCCTTCCCATTCCAAACTTTTCATTTGGCATAAAATATTGACCGTCAAATGCCCGTAAAATCCTCCCAGTGGCACCGCCCAACTCAACGGCTTCTCCTCTTTATGATGTGGCTACTAGATTGATCGTTGATCTACGCGTGCGCCACACGTGTTCCTGCAGATCTCTATAATCCCGAGGTGCCCTCCAAGGAAGGGATAAAAATATCCCTACCCATATGATCTCACGCCCAGTCCACCACGAGAGGCAGCGGGAAGCAAGTAAGAAAAAGGAGATGGAGGGGACAACAAAAAGTAGATGTCAAGAGAGAGAGGAAAATGAAAGGACAAGGTTAAACTAGGATTTGGTTTGTGTGAGTGTGAGCTATTAACAAAGTGCGTCAGGTGAATAGTAATCGACGGAACTAATTGTCACTGACATATAACATTAACTATATAATGTAGCTACCTAGTAATAAACTAAATTATTAATAGTTACTTAAGAGTCTTCTGAACCGCTCACTTGAACTTCACTGGATTTCATTTTCCTTCACCATGGCTTATTTGGAAATGAAGTGGAAAAAAAGACCCCATTTGTTGCAATGAATTATTTGGAAAGGGAAAGTAGTAGATCTCGCGTATTATATCAATATACGATAGTTGTGAATTTATTTTTGTATAATCTCTTTATAAAGCGATCACTTCAATACCATTTTCACAACTACCATATTGACTAAGAAGGTTCTAAAATGTTTCTAACTTTATTTGTGGCACCTAATCTTTTATCTTTATATTAAAAGTATGAGAAATAATAATTGCAGTCGTAAGTGTGCAAGTGTCATGCAATTATTTTGAAAAAGTGAATAAATACTCGATACACATGAAAATAAATAAATTTTTTAATAATAGACGATACTCTTTTTCAAAACAACTACACGATACTTACGTATTCTATGACCGTATATAGTATCATTCTAAAAGTATTTTAATTTTTTCTACTAGCAAATGTTCATATCAGCTGAGAGTGGCCACCGCTCTTATTCTTAAAGTCTCGCTCAAAATTGATATTGCACTAGCTCGAAATTGATTAAATAATAAAAAGTCACTATTGTTTCTACAAATACATTATAAGAGCATAAGCAAATGATAAAAATTAAGTAAATAAAAATATTTTTTTTTGTTATAAGATTGAATATTATAAAGTCTCTATAATATAGATAAAAATAGGTATGTGAGTAAAATTTATTGCCTTCACTCCTAATTGTTAGCTCGATAGTAGTATATGTATACTTACTAACAAAATTAATCTAAATAAGCTAGACAATGGAAGATTTGAAAATTATATATAAATAAATAGCTTGTAAAAAGAGATCAAGATATTTTCTTCCCTCTTATGAGATGTGAAAAAAAAATAGTGAGAGTGTGGGATTTTATTAATTAAAAAAAATAGGTAAAAGTCTGAAAAAATTGTTGACAAATAAAATAAACCTAAACAACTAAGTATTAAGTGAGATTTTTGAAAATGTTTTGGAGGGCAAATTTTCTTTATACTATGACATATTTAAATAAAAACCATGACGACATGGAAGGCGTGCAGTAAAGGTAGGACAAGATGAAAAAGGGGCGAAGTGATGTAAAGTTAACTTTTTCACTAACCACTGACAATGGCTTAATAAAAGGGATCTTAGATTAGATAGTCGGGGGCTTCGGAGCGATTGAGAGAGAGAGTTTCTTTAACCCAGACAAAAGTTTCAGTTTTATTATTTTTCTTTATACAGTAAGGGATACTGACCCATTTGTATAGTGAATTACGAGAGATCATGAGAGGCTATAAAATATATAATTTATAGTGAATTTACCTTCCAAATGACTTGTAGACATGGGTCATGTGCCGAATCACATAAATTGGCGTGTCTCATTCTCCATTTATGTTTGCTATATGTATTTTCTATTTACTAAAATAGTTATACGTACAAACATCGTATCGTTGCTCCGAACCACAGTCGAAGATTCCAAACGACACTAATTCAGACCCAAACTGCACCAGAGGCCATAAATGACTCTTTATCCTCTTCTAGCTTGTTCCTGCAAAACAGGTCTTGACAGTCGGATCCATGGGTGAAAATAAAAATCGGTAAACCAGTGAACCGGTTGATTCGGTAACGATTTCACCTTTTGAAAAATCGGCCGAAAACGGTCCAGTTCCGGTCACCCTTTTCTAGTACCGGACCGAACCAAATTTATTTTTTATATAATATATAATTTGGGTTAATTACATTTTATCTCCTTGAAATTTTACTCAATTCACAATGTGTTTTTGAAACTACTAATTGCATCAAAGTAGACCCTCAAACTTTTAAAACTTCACAATCCTCCTTCCGTCTACCAGCAGCGTTAAATCTAACGAAAAATTCAATGCATGTGCTACTCATGTGCATAACATTCACTATAAATATGTAATTTTCATCTAATTTATTATCATTGATCATATAAATATAAAATAATATATTCTATCAATTAATAATAAATCATAAATTATTAAATAATTTTTTTTATTAATTTACATATAGTTAATGAATATCAAATAATTTTATTGTTTACATAGATTATTCATACTTGCTTGCAACTTAGGTATAAAATAATTTTATATATGATTAATGATTTATTATTAATTGATAGCATATATTATTTTATATTTTATATGGTCAATGATAATAAATTAGATAAAAATTATATCTTTACAATGAATTTCCTTTAAATTTAACGTTGTTGGTAGACGGAACGGGAGATTAGGAAGTTTTGAAAGTTTAAGGGTCTACTTTGATGTAATTAGTAGTTTCGGAAGTATATTGTGAATTGAGTGAAAGTTCGAGGAGGCAAAATGTAATTAACTCATAAAATTTTTATATATAATATATAATTATATATAAAATAAATTTATATCATATGTTAAATTGCTAATTAATATAAAACTAAAATTTAAAATCCTATTACTCTTAATAATAAAATAACATAAAATTAATATAACATAAAATTCTAATATTAAATATGAACATTTGTTTGATTATATGCTATTAATATAAACTTGTAACAACCCGATCCTAAGATTAGGCTATAAGATAAGTTTTATGTATTTTTCTTATAACTATTATTATTATTATTATTATTATTATTATCATCATCATCATCAGATTTTACAATTATTAGTTTTAATAATTATTAGTATTAGTATTATTATTATTTTCAGATTTTACATTGTTGTTTTAAAAAGATTATTATCATTTTTTTAATTTTTTAATTTTTAGTATTTTAGTGTGATCCGATTTGTGCAACAGCCACTAGAATTCTTCTGTTTTTTTTCTTCATATCTCCAGCCGTAAACTTTCAGTGTTTATCTTCTATCTAGTTGAATAAATTCCTAATGGGATTCCAACTCTCAACTCCGAACTCGATTCAATCTCTTTAAGGCTCACGTTTTTTCCCTCCCCCTCACCTATAAAACTTCCCCGAGAACTTCAGAATTAAACACTAAACGTTCTTAAACCAATAGTATACCTACTGATTTCATGAGAATAATTCAAGCCACCAGCACTAGAACCTACACACCTCCATGTCCAGGAAACGCAATGTACGTTGCCACCACCCACTGCCACGAGTGAGCCCTCCACTTAAAAACTGACGGCACCACCCCCCATCCCTTCCTCCTTCCCAGCCCATGGCCAAATCACTAGCAACACATGTCCGGAAACAGTCCAAGACACCACACCGGTATCGCGCAGCTGCACCAAAAACCACCAAGACGAAGCCCAGTCGTGACCCGGCCACCAATATGCAAACATGCTTTGTTTTTCACCACCGAAATAGAGAAAAGCTTTTATGTTTCCACCGGTTGATTCGGGCTCCAGACTCACAACGGAACAGTTGTGAACGACTAGTGTAATCAGAGCACGCCGACCAGCTCAACCTCGTGGTACCCACTCCATCCTGGTAAACCCAAGACCGTCGCTGCCCACCTCTTTCTCTTAGTTGTTTTTAGCTTCACTGAACTCCCTCCCCCTCCTTTCGGCGTCTGACCACCACTGCCCAGTGAAACCAGTTGCGTCGCCGGTCTTTCCCCAGCCACCTAGAGCCACTATCGTCTCACCCAGCTCAGCCACTTGCTCCTCCTCCACTCGGTGAGTCCCTTGCTTCGCACGCCTCACCCTTTGCCCTCTGTTTCTCTACAGAATACATTAGTTGCTATTAGGTTTTAATTTACTCAGTGCATGTGTTAAAGGAGATTACGTATATGCCCTTTTTAATATAGCATATTGAAGGATTGTTTTAACTTTTAAGAATAAATTACATTTATAAACTTACACTTAAGTATATGTTAATTATGAATATTATTATGTCATTTTATTTGAAGTTAAGTTTGGCTTGATATTTCAAGTTGTGTTTAATTTTATTAAATAAATATATTAGTCATAAGCTCATTTTTATAAGAAAATGTTTAAAGAATTTGAAATATATGTTCAAGTCTAATATTGAGCCTAATATTTTAGTTAATATTTACTTTGCCTATTTAATAGAATTTAATAAAATTTTTATGTTTATTTTAAATAGAAAACAATTAAGGAATTTTAAACTATATTATTTAGTATTAATTTTACAATTAAATTTCAACAGTAAATAGCAACTGTTTAATCGTTTATTTTTAAATACTTTAAATCTATAGTATGAAATGAACCTCTAATGTTTTTATAATAGATTTTGATATATTTATGCTATTGAAGTTGTAAATTTTTAAAATAAAAAAATATGTTAAGAGTATTAAAATAATATTAATATTTATTAGATTTCTTATAAGATTGAATAATTATGGTAAGAAAGGAAAACTGTTTTAAGAATTTAAGTTTATGACTTATTTAAAATAGCCCAAGTGTTTTACTAAAGTATAATATGTTATTAGTATTTTTAAGTAATTTAAAATATCAGGATTTATTGGTTATGGTGTTAAACAAAAGATTTATTTGACTATCTTCTAGATTACGAATTTAATTAAGTAAGTTATTAGTATATGTTGTTCCTAGACAGATTTAGTAATATTTAAATATTGTGTATAGGCGATGAGCTACGAAATGAGATTCAAGAAGAAGCGCATCAAGGTAAGTAATTTGATCACAAATTAGGATCATCACAGTTCAACTTATATATAAGTATTATTCAAGCCAGTTCTTTGACAACCATTTTTATGTATCACTCATGTCATATGCAAGCATGTCATCCAGCATAGGATGCAGTCGTGTTATTCCGCATTATGTTTAAATTTAAAAATTATATTATGTTATGCATCTTATGTGTATAAGACACGTAAGTTATCTTAAGTTCAAGTGTAAGATAAGATAAGATCAGTTAATCAGATGGTCATTCAGAGTACCGATGTTGTTAAGTTTTAGAGTGGATGTACAAGCCACGGACTCAAGCGTGATTCACCATAGTATGCCAGAATACTATCAGCGGCTTCCCTCATGGCCGCGAGACGTGGAGCCGGTGTACAACCTCGCACACATGGTTAAGTGTGTTGGCCAGTCAGTTCAGTCAGTTAAAACAGATCAGTCAGTTAATTCAGATAAATCAGTCATGCATAGCATAAACATCAGTATGAACAGTCATAAATTTTAAGCTCTTGGCATGAAAATTCTTATGAAAACCTTATATTTAATATGTTAACGTTGTGATGGATTTCTTACTGAGTATTCGACTTATTTTATTTTATTTTTATATTTTTAACCACCCAAGTGAGGATTATGAATACGAGCAGGCAGGTCAGGATTAGAAAGAACAGTTGTTTTAGTTTAAGACCTTCTAGAATAAGATTGATTTTTATGACATAACTTTTATTTAGTTTATTTATTAATATTTTGGAAGACATTTTTATTAGGCAAAGTTTTTATGAAATAAATTCTAATTTTATTTTTTTAAATATGAGATCTCTTGTCGGATTTATTTTATGAAAAACACATGACACTCCTAGTCTACAGGAAGGGAGTGTTACAAAACTATATATATATCAATGATAAATATATTTTATGGCATAATAAATTATAATATACACTTTTTTTCATAAATACATTTATATACATTTGATCATATACACTCATATAAAATGTGTATGTAACCATCATATAATATATTATCACTAGCATATTAATTATTATCACTAACATATATAATCAAATATATAAATCATTTAGACATTAGCATATTATCACTAACATATTATCACGAATATACATAAATTATAAATAAGTTAGACACTAACTTATTAGTAGTTAAATAGCGATTAGTATATCACTATTAGTAATCCACTATATATAAATAACTATATAAATCACTATAACTATATATAATATTAGTATTAGTATAGTATATAGTATTAGTATCACTATAATAGTATAATATAAACATATATATACTGTATATGCTATATATTATATATCATTTTATGGCAGCTTGTAATACGGACTTGTAGCATTTTTTTATAGCAGATTTTCTATTTTTGTAACATTTTTGCTTTTACAACAGATTTTGTATTTTTATAGCAAAGTTTTCTATACTAGTTTTTTGTTATAACAGATTTTATATTTTTAATTTTTTATACCAGATTTTTCTATAGCAGATTTTTTATGGCAGCAAATTTTTTACATGGTAGTAGTGTTTTTTACGGCAAACTTTTCAATAGTAGATTATTAAAATCGAAAAATCAGACAGAAACTAGTAAAATTAAAAGCACCGGTTTAGGAGTGTAACTGGTGTGGTATCGGTTTTTCAAAACTCAAAATTGGTGCATATCGATTCGGTTTTAAAATTTTATCCAAAATAGAATAAAATCGGACCGATTACACCTATAGTCGGATCGTTCTGATTCTCGTAATCTCTTTATGTTACAACTTTCCTTCAAGACCAAAACCACAACATTCAGTGTTAGATTAATAATCACAAAACTACACCAATAGCCGTAGCAACAACACTACATTAGATGTTGTTGCCCCACATCTCGTCACAGTTCAACAATTTATTGCCTGCTGCAACTTAGAGAAGTAGACTGAAACTTATAAAAGATGTAAGGCCTTGTTTGGTTACACAATTCATATCAAATGAAATGAGATATTTTGTTGAAAGTTGAATAAAATATTATTATAATAAAAAATTTTTATTTTAAGATTTTAAAAAGTTAAATTCTTTATTATATTTTATGTAAGAATTTAAAAAAATTATAATAATTATATGAAATGAAATAAGATAATTTAGTTTTGTATAACCAACACTCTATATGATTTTTGTTATCAACCCTAATTAATAAGGCCAATTGGCCGTGTCTTTGACATATATACATCAATGGCATGATGTTAGAATTAAGTCCATGTTTAGGTAATGAGATAGAGATTATAAATACTCAAAATTTTTCTTAATTTTATTTCAAGTATTACTCAAATACAATATATTTTTTTTAATTTAATCTTCAATTTTTTTTTATATAATTATGGCTTTATCATGACTACTTTTACAAACTTCAAAATAAAATACAAAAATCAATATAATCTTTTTAAACTTCAAAATAAAATTATATTCAAATAATTTTTTAATTTTGTATTATGTTTATTTAATATTTTGACTCTCATATTTCAAAACTCAATAAAATATCTTAACTTAATTATTTCACTATTATTTATAAAATTTTGAGATATAAATCCAAACAAGCCCTAAGTTTTTTATCATAAAATAAATGAAAAGACAATATTATATTTTTGAACTCTAATATTAAAGAATTTTACTATTTATTATATATATATATTTTGACAAATACTATTTATTATACTTATAGTTGATATATGTCCAACAATTTTTTATAATTATCTATTTTCTAGATTGAAGAATAAAATGAAAAGTAAAACGAGAATCCGATATTATCCTCCCCTAACTGACAAATACCGACCATCGGTCGGTGAGGAGTCGTATCTGAAAGCGCCGGCTAGATGCCATTGCGGGACCCCTGAAACCTCAAAGAAGGTGCAAAAGTGACCGGAATAGCCGGTAAAAAGGTCATAAAAAAAGCGAAAGGAAACCCCACAACCCCCTCATATCAAACCGCTACGTGGCCTATCTTATCCGTTTCCCATCCCTCCACCCTTTAAAAATAGTAAACCCCCAACTATTAAACCACCATCTCTCTCACATTCTTTACCATTTTAGCTGTCCTAAAGAGCTCTATCTCACACACTCTCTCTCTTTCTGAAAATCTTTAGCTTTATCTCTTCGAACCCGTTCTATATGGCTGCGAATCTCATTCCCTTCCGACCATCCGGGATCCGAGCTTGCGCGACGTCGGACCACCGGAATCCCGACCAGAACCGTCCAACAAGCGCCTCGTCGCCCAACTGGTGGACCCCGATCTTCGGATGGTCCGCTGAGCCCGACTACATCGACTCCGGGAGCAACAAGCAGATCCACAACAGCTCCGAGAAATCGGACCAGGATCTAGACCCGAAGTCTTCCCGAACCAGGTTCGCCCCGGGTTCCTTCACGGAGGAGAAGGCGAGACGGCTCCGGATGATGACGAAGGAGACGGAGTCGTTTCACGACGTCATGTACCATTCCGCCATCGCCTCTCGCCTAGCCTCGGATTTCAAGAAAAGCTCCGATCTGTAACCTGCGGCGAGCTAAGGATATATTTGGAGATCCGTAGTTCCGGATTTTTATATATGTATCTTTTTTTTTAATTTCCATTTAACCTTTTTCTTGCAAAATTTAAGATAAGGAAAAGTGGAAAATGTTAATAGTAGGTGATGTAATTACGTAGTTAATGCTGTTAATTAATTGCGTGATGGACACGACGATGTAGAATTTATGGATAAAGATATATAATGGTGTTTTCAGAGCTTGCTTTTTGTCAAAGATGATTCCACGTAGGCCAGATTAGCAGCTTACAATTATTGCTCTCTCTCTGCGCTGAAATGTCATATAGGCATGAGATCATAGTCCATGTACATGGCTTTATGCTAATCCGACTTCATCCTGCAACTATTTCCAAGTTGTAATCAAGCATAGCATCCAAAGACGAATATGCCTTCATGAAAGATGAATATTATAAGTTTTGATAATTTGAGTAATTTAGGATTTAAAATGTAGAATGTTTGTATGATTAGATTGGGAAATTACTTAATCTTTAATTCAAATCAATTATTATGGTTTAAGAGTTGGAAAATAAAAATGGAAATTTCTTTACATCAGTTTACTATTGAGGAGCAACCACAACACACCTTATGTGTCATCATCTAAACCACTCACATCATTCAAATCACTCACATCCAAATCACTCACATAAAGACACATCAGGTATAATATGCATCAGCCCGTGAACAGGGACTGATGCATAGCACGGCTCAATAAAAATTGCATAATCATTCTTTGTCGGAGTCTTATGGAGAAAAGAAACAAAAACGTCAACTTCGGATGACAGTTGGGAAAACAAATAAAAATAAAAATTCACCGTTTTTTTATTTATTTTTTATTTTTATATTATTGTGAATCTACTTTATATAAATTCACCGTTTGCATATCAATCCTCAATTATCTGAATGCAGCTTTAGCAGACAAGTTATTGAGAGAAAGTTGAGAAAAAGCGGACACTCTTGACCAGACTTTTCTTCCCCCTCTTATTGTCATCACCTCAACTCATTTTATAAAACAATTTGTTCGATTTTTTATTTTCGTACAATTCATCCATAAATTTCGAGGAACTCTTGCAAATTATAGTCCATCTACTAATTTCCTGTTAAGACATTCAACGACATAGAATGCCATTGGTGAATAATATAGATGTCAACAAATCAGAAGTCACCATGTGGTATTTTGCTTCCACCTCAACTATCTTATTTAAAAAATAAATTCTAAGATGAGTGAAATTCGCGTTAGCTTTTAATTATATAGTCATCTCAGAAATCATACTCGTATGGAACTATCTTATTTTATATAATTATTATTATTTTTTTAGATTTATATAAAATATAATAAATAATTTAATTTTTTTTAAATTTTAAAATAAAAATAATATTAAAAAATAATATTTTAATAATATTTTATTCAACTTTTAACTTTTATCTCATCTTATATGTATAACCAGACGAGTCTTAACTTTTACACTAACCTGGAAATACATACACTATTAACCAAACCTTGTATAGATAAATTCAAGCTGGATATCCCATGATAGACAGCTCCACCAAACCTTGTATTTGTGTCGTTCATTCTTAAACACACCATTCAAGCACTTTCCTCCAACCATAATGTTTTTGAGATTCTAACTCAAATTGAAGGACCCGTCTTACCACAGCCAAAACTACAACCGATTTAAGATGCACAGTTCCACTCAAACCTCAGTAATATGTTCCAAAAATATGAAATTTGTGTAAAGAAAAGCAGCTTCACCATTTGGCGAATGGCAATTATTTCAGTTGCAACATGAGATGCAACACGTTGCAGGTCTCAAATGTTTGGCTAAATGAAAAAAAGTACAAGATGCAGCAACTATAGTTTAATCGATGAGAAAAATACAATCAAAATTTCCATTTTCCGTAATCTATTCCCCAAGTTAATAGATTATCTGAACTTCACAACACCCGCAAACCAATTAAAGGGGAGAAATATTGGCAATCAAATATCTGAATCCATGCTCCAAGATTTCACTTGCTCTCTATATCGTACTGATCCGTTCTGAGTATGTCTATAAAGGAAAACAATAAAACATATAGAATACAAAAAAATATAGGGTCCTTGTCAACAGTAAGAGAGGTTCCAAGACCGCATAGAATGACAAATTCTTGAATTAGCACCACAATAAAACAAAGTTGTAGTTTCTCATAATTCAGTGCAACTTATTTGCCTACTTGAGCCTGGATAATATAAGAAAGCCAGTCCAATAAAAGGATAAGAATTGCAAGGAGGAATATGATCTTTTAAAGATTGAGTAAAAATGAAGGGGTGCAAAGAACATCGTAGCCAAATCCAAATTACTTCCACCAAAGGCAAGAATGAAGAAAGACTGGGCGAAAGCCAATTCAAATGGTCGAAATGCCATTGCTTCTGGTCAGTTCCAAAATAAATGACTCGGTTATTGGTGAAATTGTGTTCTCAAACTCCAAAAGATGAAAAACAAATCATCCCACTTTTATGTGTTTCAATTATCATGAATGATGAGAAAAGACATTAGACTGCAATAACATACAGACAGCAGTTCAGATATGAAACTCATGGTCTTTTTCCTTTTTTGGTTATGAGAGCAGAGGATAATCATGCAGATGACATCCCCAAGACTTCAGCTGGCAAATATGTTTTACATGCTTTCACCAGAGCATCCTACCCATACTGATGATGCTCCTGATATCTTTGTGAAACCAAAAAACTTTTTACAAGAACCTACCAACTCTTAAACATCAAAACTTCCCAAAGGATCACATTACTGCCACATTATAGGAGATGGACATGCTGAAATGATCTTTAGTCTTTAGAAAGAGAAATTACTCTTTCAACGTCAACATGAAACATCACAGTGACAGCCACTATGAATTGCTAGAGCCTAGACAAATTAAGAAGGAATACAAATTCTACCAAGACATGCTTTTTTGACAAGTACAAATTCCATCACGCCATGCTTCATAAGCTATTAAAAAAAGCCATAAGTTTTTATTTTATTTTTTATCTACCATATTGTGTCCAATATTTTTTATAGGTATTTTTTTATAGCTATCATGTAGTGTCCAATAAAAACATGAAGATATGATCTAGTATATGCTTTTATACTAAGACCTCTATTCCCTAATCGCCAAAGCGACACATTTATAACTATAGGAGCTAGGAAATTTCCAAATATATGTAAACATTGAGAAGTGCTTCAAACACAATGAAATTAATTCCACTTGTTCAATTACCCAACTAGTTGTATTCAATAAGATTATTTCAGGTGCAAACATGCAGGGACACAATCTCCAGAACTGGGATAGTTGCCTTCCTCAAACATGGAAGGAGAAAGATCACCCAGCTTTCTGAGGAAAGGTATATCTATTTAATTCAATAAATAAAAAGTAGTAGAAACTATCAATGCCAAGTGCCAACCTGCTCTGGTCATAAACGAAGTCCAGGAGGAACCATCAGGAAATTTAATTCATATTACCACAACAGTATTCGCTTCATGAGACATAATATTTATAGTCATTGTATCACGAATCTAACACAGCTTGCAGAGTGGTTTTAGTGAAGCAGTACAACAAAAACAAAATTTATATCAAAATAAAGAGTTTTTCAATTTCCATACGGCATACAACACGCAAGGTGAAAAGTTAATTAATCCATTCGTAAAATAATCAATTGGTAAAAGCAAGTTAAGCAACCCAGGATCAGATAGCATAGTAACACAAAAAACACATGCAAATTGAAAAGGATACACCAAATACATGCCATGAGCAAATGCCCCTGCCAGCACAATCGTAAACAAACGGTCCCTTAAAACCGGGTTCTTCCTCAGAGAGAGTCGGACTGAAAATCAAAATTCCCACAAACCGTATTGTAACTATTACTCAATTTGAAAAGGCTGAAATTGCACAAATGAATAGATGAAATTAAAAAGAAAGGCGAGACTTACTGAGAGGAAGGACAGGGGCATAGACAAGTGGAAACAAGAACTTAAATGGGGGTCCTTTCCGTTGCCTTTTTATCGCGGCTTCCCTTTGATAAATTCATGCACACAAATTGACAGAATAATTAAAAGATTGATGGGTTTTACAGATCAATCTTCAAAAAAGAAAAAAAAATCATGTACGTGGGCGTTTGGTTTGTTGTTAAGGAACTTACTGGCCGGAAGGATCGGACGGCGAGGCCATGGCGGTGATGAAATTGAAGAAGGGTCGGCTTTCTCGTTTCTATTGCCCCTGCAGTACGACTGCGAAAAAAATATATCAAAGTTGGTGTGCGGGACTGCGATCCGCTTGGCGCTTGGGCTCACTGTAAATTGAGGATTTTTTTTTTTTTTAAAAACACGACTTTTAAGTAACACTTTCCACAATTATATTTTAAAATATAAAATATTTTTAAAAATAAAATCATTTTATAAAAATACTTTCATTTTAGCATTTATTGTAAAATATTTTATAAGATGTGTTGTATGAATATCTATAAATTGCGATTTGATTATTCTTGTTACAGATATCTAATTTTTGAATAATATTAAATATAGTTATGAGTTAGGTAAATTCTACACATTTTTTTAAAAGAGAATGAGCAACAAAATTCACTATTTAATATAAATTTCATATGTACTTATTTTTTTTTTTAAAAACTGTGCGACACTTGCCGTCTATAAATATTAAAAAGCACACTTTCAAAGTGGGGCAATTTGGGGGACAAATTAGCATTAAAAAAAAAAGAAACTACATTTTTATATTAGGCTATGTTTAGATATTAAGATGAATTAAATTGAGTTGTGAATTATAATATTTTATGGATTCCATTAAGATGAGTTTAATTTTTTTAAGTTAAAATAAATCTAATTTTTTAGATTCAAATTTATGAAATAAGTTAAAATGAGTTTAATTTTTTTAATGACAAATTAAAAAAATAGTAAACCTATCAATAATTAATTTGAGATTAATTGAATTGAATTTAACAACCAAACGCATCCTTTAATCCTTGTGTGTTTTTACAATTCTTTCAACTTAACTTATCTAATTTTATTTAATCATTATAATTTTTTTAAATTTTTATATAAAATAAAATAAAAAAATTTAAATTTTTCAAATTTTAAAATAAAAATATTTTTAAAAAATAAATTTTAATAATATTTTATTTAATTTTTAAGTTTATTCTTAAACATCAAATAAAACATTAAAAAGGAGACAAAGCGGGGCCCGAGGCAAACTAGCGTTTCTTAAAAAAAGAAAAAAAAAACGGAATGAAGAGTAAAAGCGCACAAGAATCGGACGGTCAAAGAGTTTCTAGAACAGAGTAGAAAGAAAGTAAACAAATCCAATGGTTAGAAGAGTTGCGTCAAATTAAAGCCACGCGGAAAGTGAGAAAACCTTATAAGCACCCCCACCCTCTCTCCCGTCCGCTCTCCTCCCATCATTTCTTCAAAACTAGTCGCCGTCTCCTCTGTCACTTCGCTGTTCTCTAAAGTTTCGGATTACCTCTTAGCTCCGACGCAACTCAAATGGTACGTCTCTCTCTCGGAGCTTGGCAGCTGATCGTTGAGTTTGAGGCCCATTTCCCGTGGTTAGGGTTACGGTTAGGGTCTAGGGTTTTAGCTCATCGATCTCTTTCCTTCTCTTTTTCCAATTTATTTTTTATTTTTTATTTTTCTAATTTGCTTTTGTAGGCTCTACCGAATCAACAGACTGTTGACTATCCGAGTTTCAAGCTCGTGATCGTCGGTGATGGAGGCACTGGTATATATATATTTTTTTTACTTTTTATTGAAAATTATGAATTTTTATATGTTTGTTTGTAGCAAGTTGTAAAGGTAGGACTGGAGTTTACTCCTACGTGGTCTTATCATTTAAACTGATTCTATCACCGATAAGAAATTCTGATTAGGCTGTGGTGGTTCCGATTGATAATTCTACTCTTTGTACTATATAATATAGGCTCTATTTGGGCTTTGCCTACTTCATTCGTATCAATAAAATTTTCATTTTACTTATAAAAAAAATAATATAGGCTCTATTTGTTTCGAAAGAGAGTTGTTTCTGGACATATTTTCTGTAAACTGGTACACTATTTCACAAATGAATTAGTTTGTGAAAAGATGACCATATGCTCTCTGTGAAACTAGAGAAATATGCCGATTGCATTGAGTCTTTCATGTTTTTTTGTTAATTTATCCTGCCGTTTTGATACTGTAAGAGTCATTACATTTTGAAATGAAATGAAATAAATAACAATGCGCATGTCTTTATTTATGAATTGGTGTGCAGCTCATGCCATGTAAGTATATTTGTACATATGTATATTGATCCCAAGCCCTGTGGTATTGATTAAGCTGAATGTTTTTTAACCGGACAGGGAAAACAACCTTTGTGAAGAGACATTTGACCGGGGAGTTCGAGAAGAAATATGAACGTATGTCTCGAATGGTACCTTGCTTTTAGTTAATTTTAATCAGTGTACTCAAAATATGAAGATATCATGGAGCTTGATATGTCTGAATTTCTTATTTGGACGTTTTAACTTCTAAGATCACCGTTGTAATAATTTATTTTAAGTAACAAGGTAATTTTTTTATTCATGTCTTTCGTTTTTCGGCAAATAGCTACTATTGGCGTGGAGGTTCACCCATTGGACTTCTTCACTAATTGCGGGAAGATCCGGTTTTACTGCTGGGATACTGCTGGCCAAGAGAAATTTGGTGGTCTTAGAGATGGATACTAGTGAGTAAATGTTTTTGGATTCATGATATTGTTGTTGCCTTTCTTGTCAGATTTGAATGATTGTTCCTATTCTTTATGTTGCATTCAGTTAGTCAGATATAAATTCTGACTGCCTTGCTATTTTCCCATTATAGCAAAGTATAATGTCTGACCTTCCGGAGCTTCTATGGTATCAGAAGAATCAGTAGAATAGCTAATAGCATAAAAACCAGGATTCCTGATAGCCTAGCTCCAACAATTCTCTGCAGATTCCAGTTAAGTATGGAAGAAGATAGGGTTTGGGATTTCTTGTTAGTCATGCAAGCTGAAACATGACAAATCAATTGTGATTTGTGGATCTAGATGGAAATCCATAAATTTGATTATGCTGCGGTAGGATGGACAAGATTCAAAGGAGAATTAACCTGTAGAAAGAACATTGTCGAACCCCTCTACTATTGGGAGAGGGAGAGGAGCAGAAAACCAGTGGAGGTTGTTTTGTATGTTAGTTATGGTTTGATATATGATGTTTAATACTTGTGTTAAGGATTTCTTCTCATTTGTCAAAAAGTTTAAATTTCATTTCTCCAATATCGATGTAAGTAGTTGCTTTACAACGTTGATATGACTGGTTGGTTATATTGATTTCTCTGATGTCTCCCTTGTGCTGCCAGGTTGGTCTCACATTACATTTTCTATTTATTTTTTGCAGCATTCATGGGCAATGTGCAATAATTATGTTTGATGTTACAGCCCGGTTGACATACAAGAATGTTCCTACATGGCACCGTGACCTCTGCCGGTGAGTTAAAAAATGCTCCACATTAAATGATTTTTTGTTTTTTTATCTTCTCATTTCGTGATGTATTTACATGGCTTCTGCATTGCATTCATAGGGTTTGTGAGAATATACCAATTGTTCTTTGTGGAAACAAAGTTGATGTGAAGAACAGGCAAGTTAAAGCAAAGCAGGTTACATTCCACAGGAAGAAGAATCTGCAGTACTATGAGATATCTGCAAAGAGCAATTACAATTTTGAGAAGCCTTTCCTATATCTTGCCAGAAAGCTTGCTGGGTAATGAAATAGCATTGTTTTATAATTCTATTTATAGTGTGCAAGGTTGTGATTGAAACTTGAGATTGACGACTTCTTTTGTAATTTAGGGACCCTACTCTCCACTTTGTGGAGTCTCCTGCTCTTGCTCCTCCAGAAGTACAAATTGACTTGGCGGCACAGAAACAGTATAGACTTCCCCTTTGCCTTCTAATGATTTGGCGTAGAATATTTTTATACTTTTGTGGGACCATTATCCTGTCTACAAGAATATGTTAAAAAGCTACTCCTAATAGAAAGCAATTGGGGTCAATAGTTCGTTCTCCACGTGCATATTCTTGTTGATATTTTTACTTCACTTGGTTATTTTCAATTGAACAGTCTTCGGAAATTCTTTTTTAACACAACTTGATTAAAGCAAATGCTCCTTTTTCAGAAGCTAATTGATTCTGGTATTTTAAAGTATTTGAGTTGTGTAGGTCCTGGGGTAGTCTTAAGTTTGTACTGAGGTTTATGTGTAGACTCATTTAATCACTTTTATCGACACAAATAGTTAGTTGTTTGCCCCTTTTCTTCTCGACTCACGGTTAGTTGTGCTGTTTCCTACAGGCATGAAGATGAGCTTGCTGCTGCAGCCAGTCAGCCTCTCCCTGATGACGATGATGATACATTCGAGTGAAGCTGGAAATCTTGGGGAGGGCTTTGAATCCATCCTTTTTTTTGTCTCTCTTATGCTGCCTTTATTTGTGCCCTATCTATCCCCCCTTCGAATTTTTCAACAATATATATGGCAGGGTTTAGAATTCATGGAGAGACCTTATGTTACCTTATGTTAGTTCCTTCAGCTATTGTTATGTCGTTGGTTGTGCTGGTTTTAGTCTGTTATTATTGGAATCTCGTGGGTGTTTTGAGAGTTACCGAACTAAATGGCAGGTTATGCATCTAAATTCACCGTTTCGCTACATATCGAAATTCAAATATATCACCCGATGCCTTGCTGTATGCTTACCGAAGGAAGAAATATTAAGGGCGGAGAAAAACAAAACCAGTTAGGAGATATCATTTTTCCATGAGTGGGCCTCTTTTTTAGGGAGGGCGAAGGACTTATGAAGCGACTTTATTTTGGTCGAACTTGGAGTCTGGAGATTGAAATCCTCTCTATTTCTTGATGATGAAGATAAACTAGCCGGACTCGAGCTTGGATAACAGTTTTCTTTCAAATTGAGAGGAAGTTTCAACCTATTTAAGGAATAGCCATGAGTTTGTACGTGTTAAAATGAACACTAATCATTTTTATAGATGGATTGAAGGAACTCCAGTTTGAAGGAAAATTCTGCCCATCCAAACTTTCCTTTAATTGGCAATTTACCTAAGAAAATAGGCAGGAATATAATATTAACTTTTACCGGTGAAACTCAAGCAGATCCAGCTTATCAATTGATTCAATTTTGATTTAATTTGGAAGACCCAAAACAGTCGTATAATAAAAATATGAAACAAACCAAACGGGAGTATTGATTTTTACTGTAGCTTATTTTGTTAGTGAATGGCAGTGACTAGTGAGAGCATTGGGTCCGGGTGCTTCCAGGACCATTAACATAACCCACGATATATGGGGATGCCTTTCGGGTCAGACAGGCCGAAATGTCTCAGCCCGAAGTAAAAGTATTATCGGTTGAATGAACGTCTTCAAAGACATGTTATATTTTGTCTGTAGTTTGAACAAGTCAGGACCGGCACAAACCTGACTGCATTTCAATGTACCAAAACAAAACCAAAGCCACAAAACCTGACTCACATGTGAAATCTCACATGGGCATAAGGTACTTACTGCATATAGATATATATCTATATATATATACATTTATTTTGGTGGCACAAAAACACAGAGCACCCACTTGCCCACAAAACTGTCTGAAAACTATCCAATTTGCCAATGCAAATGCAGCTGCTGTAGCTGCATTGCCCATTGGCACCAAAAACAAAATGGGCTCCCTCGACCTAGGTCTTCTCCCCCTCCTAAGTTAAAAGCATGAGTTGCAGTCAGTCTCTCCCACATTGGCATTTGGACTTGTCCTTATCGGTGTCGGTTCGAAGAACACTGGATGCAACCTTTTGGGGGCGATCATTGTGGACACTGCACTCAATGCACGCCCACTACTCGTCTACATCATTCCAACCAAGAGTGGGGCATTTGAAAGCTGTTCCTTAGCCCTTGCCAGTATTTGTATACCAATTTTTTTTTTTAATTTTTTTTATGTGGGGTTTTCTCCAAAGGACCCCCCTGTCCAAATTTCAGGACCCTTATTACCTCTCACTAAAACAACAAAAAGGCCCCATACATAAGAGTGCAGGGGTTAAATTTTTTAGACATTAGGCAGCAAACTGTGGCTTTCACTGTCGGTGGGTGGTCGGAGGAGTTTGCTTGGGCTTGGTCCAAATCATTCACAAAAGCCATACTCTCTCTAAAAGTCAGTTTCTATTGCTATTATCCTCAATGGGCTCCCTTTGCTCTGACCATCCATCCCTCTCCTCCTGTCTAAGCTTATTTCTGGTGTAATGGCTATTCTTTCTTTTTCTTCTTCTTCGTAAGTGATAACTCCTTTCTTTTATTATTCTTTTTTTTCTTTAAAAAGTCCATATGGATTTCGTTTTTTGGGTCTAAGATTTCATTATTATTATTTCAATGTATACGTATGTGCATGTGTATTTCCTCTGCATATCTTACTGTATAATAATGCCAAGAAAGAGGGGCAGAGGGACATATGACATGACACCTAATTTTGGTGGTAAATTAAGTCTCTCATGGGTATGATATTAGAGATCTTTCTGTCCCGAATACACTTTAGTACCAAACAAAACCATTTGTCCCCAAAAACAAGGAAGAAAGAACAAGAAAACATAACATGTATACATTACATAAAGGAAGGAAAAAAGAAACCAAAAAAAAGAAGAGTGGGAAGGAGTACTAATGAAAGATTGTGACCTGTCATCAGATGCCCATCATGTGAATATACGAAATTCAAATACAGAAAAGAACATAAATATGGAGTAGTCGTCATGGTAGGGCAAAGGGAGCATTATGAAAACAAAAAAAGAAAAAAGAAAAAAGAAATTGAATGTTGCCTGTATTTCATGTAAACTTGAAACAGGACATGTTCTGAAAAGAGAGCATGTGCCTACACATAAACGGGGAAAGGGGGCATAAATAGGAGGATAGGAAGCAACTGTCATTGTCTATGCCATATGCATGCATTGTTGATGGGAGTTTGAGAATAGGGAAACCTGAATTTATTGTCCAAAACACTGGTAGGTTCGCCTCTCTGTCTCTGTCTCACCCTGCTTGCTCGTCATCATCTCCTCGGATTTTCATTTTTCACTCTTTCTACCTCATTTTTCACCTAAAATGCTCGACCACCATTCATTTTTTTCTTTCTTTTTGGGAAGTAATCAAGCCACATTCTTCATTTTTCTTGATTGATACTGGGTGGTCTACATATTCGAAAGGAGTTTTCTGCAAGTGCATTCCTTTGCTATACATGTTTTGTGCATTGATGTATTGCTCGTATAGTTTTTTTTTTGAAGAATTTTTCCAGACAATATACTCTGCATTTTTTTACCAATATAATGACAGTGCAATAAAGATTTTCTTTATTAATTATGGAAGAGATGAAGATGTAAGGAAAAGGGTTTCGGGGACTGGGATAAAGAAAATACAAGACGTTCTATCATGTCAAGAAACGATATGTATAAGACTCCAACCAGTTAGAGAATTTATGCTTGGATTTGAAGCTTGTGCTTTTCTGCATAAAGCATATCATCATTTTTTCCTGTCATTTCTTGGTATTGACGTTCATTTTGCCTTCATATTTATTGGCTGTATTCCCCCAAAAGTTGATACAAAATCCTCCTTTCTTACACCTTTTAATCAGTTTTGGATATGCATGTGACTACAAGTGTTCACGCCTAATTGTTTATTAGAAAAGAAAAAAAATTGTGAAATCATAACAACTTGTTATAAAAGTTTGTGTAATTTTATTATTTATTTTATATTTTAATATTCATTTTATCTGTTTATTTGACTCCCTTTTAATTAAAGGCCCAATACATGAAATGTTTAATTAAGGATTAGTTTGGATTTAGAGATGCGATGAGATGGTTTTAGATGAAATATGAAAGTTGAAAAAAATATTATTAAAATATTTTTTTTTAATATTATTATTGTTTTATGATTTTAAAAAGTTAAATTAGGATTTGAAAAAATTGAATTGTTTATTATATTTTATGTGAAAATTTGTAATGATGAGATGAGATGAAACAGTTTCTAAATCTAAACAGGGCCTAAATGGAATGAATTTTAGAATCAGAGTTCGAAATCAAAATCTTTATTCTGATACCATGTGAAATCACTATTTTTTAAAAAAGTTTAAACTCATAAGAATAGGTAGATTTTATTATTTAATTTATATCTTAACAAAAATTTGAAAAAAAAAAAGATAATTAGTGGAATATCAAATTCAGGCACTAAGAATTTATGGTAAATTTCTTCCACTAACGTTTTGTGCTCTCCATTTCTAGCTTCATGCACTAGACTTTTATATACCAAAACTATGCTTCTATGGCAGGAGAATTTTTTATGCTAGTAGTATGGAATTTCTTTCACAAACTATAGCTACAGCATTTAGGATATATGTACGTATCTTTCATATATAAACAACAGAAAAAGATATTCCTTTCTTGGGGGTATTAAAATGATATTGCACCACATATTTGAGTGGTGGTTTTGTTTTTTAATGAAATATTATATTTTTAAATTACTAAAAAATTAAAAAAATATATTTATATAATTTATATATAATTCAACTTTTAAAATTATGTCATGTCAGCACTTGCTCATCCATATTAGATATTACAATGTAATTTTAATATATATTATATATATACGTACCTTAATTCTTCCCTTGACTGTTAATAAAGAAAATGGAGAAAATATAAATGATGAAAATAGACCCTTATTATTTATTAAAAGTACAAATGAGAAGACGTGGCCGTTGGAGAGAGACATAAATGGACAAGGATGGTTTTAAAGAGACAAAACATACAGCATGAAATGTAGTACCATTGTGTTTAGTTTCCCTTTTATTGAAATAAAATAAATTAATTAAAATATCCACAATAAATTATTACAAAGTTGTGATGTTTCTGAGAAAATCTGGGGAAGTCAGAAAGAAAAGGTAAAATAGTCATCATAGGTGGCAGTGAATTGTAAATCAAACAAATGAGAAGAGACAGAGAGAGAGAAATAGATCATTATTATTATTTTTTAATTTTAATTTTTTTTTTAACTGAAAAGGTGAAAACACTGACCCTCGATTCACGAGGGTTGTGGTTGAAAGAAAAAAAAAAAGAAAAAAAAGGGTACGGAATTTCATTTGCCTCTGATTCTTATAGATTACTGCAACTGCCAGAGGTTGTTATCTTTGTACTCAAAAACAAACCTGACCACTGCCCTGCTGCATCTCTCTCTATTTATTATATATATCAGAAGATTTTTGGAACCATGTGATTTTTCTCTTTTATTTTCCCGAAATGCCCTTCTCATTCAAGATTGGGATGGCACAATTCAATGGAATAACTCATGATTTCATCATTACACATTTCAGTTACAGAGCCTTTTCCTTTTCCTTTTTTTTTTTTTGGTACTATTTAACATCCTCCACATTTTTTATTTAAATATTTTCTATAATTTAGAGAGATAAACACGAGTTATGAACTCTGAGAAATTAATATATATATATATATAATCACGACTTTTTTATAATCTTATTTTTAATAGAGGGTAATTATGTAAAATTGAATTTTAAAATATATTAATTAATTTTGAAATAAATTTTTAAAAAAAATTGTAAGTATATTATACAAAATTGTACAACTTTATAATTGTAAGTGAATTAAATGAATTTGATAATCATCCCAAGAGTAAGATAATTTTGACACTAATTATGGAGTTGAGAGAGATGAGTAGGTCCTAATTATGGAGGAAGATCTAGGAAATAATAACACCTTTTGATTAAAGAGAGGTTATTTAATTTAATAATAATAAAAAGCCCAAGAGATAAAAAGGCAAGATACCGTTATCACCACTACTCATTACACCCCCTCTACAAAGTTCAAAGTTTTTCTATAGCGTAATAAAATGCTTGCCTAGCACCTAAGTAGCTGGGTCAGATCAGTGATTCTTGCTTTGAATTAATTGAAAAAAAAAAGCACTCAATTAATAAATAACAAAAAAAAAAAAAAGTAAAAAAGACAAGGACAATCTCTCCTATCAACCATATGGCATCTCGATCCACCTCCAACTTTGTTTTACATGGAATGCAAAAGAAAGGATCTCATGTCACGGCACCAATTTCAGGTTACATAACTTGATGAGTTGGATAATTTTATAACTATTTAAGAAAAGTTCATATTTTAAAAGAATTAGTCATAGTTGGAAATCATCTGTACTTAATTCGGAGTATTACAGCTCACCACTAGATAAAAGAAATGAAGTACTATTCCTAATTTTGATTTAGGATATGATTTTCCAAACATAAACCATATTTCTTATTTTAAGAGCTTGATAAGGGTATGAATAAGCATTATGTTGCTTTTGAAAAAAGATGCAAGTAAAAGAGAAAATATAGAACCTTTTTAATTTTTTGTAAGATTATAGTGTTAGGCAAAAGTTAGGAAAAGTTAAGATGGGGGAAATACAATTAGGAGAAGAAAATAAAGAAGTGCTAATGTTGGTTTGTTGTAGGACTTGCATGCCTAAGCTTGAGTTGATTGAACAAAAGAGTTATGCATATTGGGCAAAAAGGGGCAAGAAAGTTAAATCATTTGATATTACATGGTAGGACTTGATTTCACAAAATCATGGATCATAAAAAAGAGACACAGAATAGTAATATGAAGGAACCATCATAACGCTCATTGCGTGGGCGAAAATTGGTTATACGTTATGTTTGTTCCTTATGCATATGGTCAAGTTAAATGTGACATGTTGTTCACACATATTTATCTATTTTAAAATATATCACGCAATTTTGATTGAACTATTTGATACTTATTTATGATTGATGTAACAACACAATGGTCGAGAGGATACGATTTTGAGTACTCAAATCGAAAAATCTTCAATCCAAAAAAAAAAAAAAAAATCGTATCATTTTGTTTTGATAATCTTTTGGGTATCATTTCTAAGTCATGAAGAAGATGTCATAATCATGAATCACTTAGATCTTGCTTTTATTAGTTTTGAGTTGACTTTTGGTCTATGATTTGTTTTGTCATTCATTACTTAGGATGTAATGCATGTAATGATACAAAGGGAGAAAAAAAACATTGAGAACATACCAAGATAGCTAGCTTGCTCTCCACCAAGTCGATGAATAAGAACAATGGATGCAAGTTTTATGCACCTTAGTCCTTGTGCATGGTAGAAGCGCGCATGACCTCTTGTGATTAATTCTTATTTGCCAAGTTATGTCGAATCATTCATTCTACTTTGATTTTCCTAGTCTTGAGCTGACGTTTTAGTATATGATTTGTGTAATCAACTGAGAGATATTGGATTGCCATATAAAAGGAGAGAGAAAAAAAAATTAAGAACTTTCATCATTCTCCACTAAATATGGTGAAAAGGTAGGAAGAGGAGGAGGAGGATCTTCTAAGTTGACCTCAAAATCTAACACAAACCGATCGAGAGCGAGCTAGGGTAGCTAGCTTGCTTTTAGCAAAAGCATGCGCAAAACAAACGCATGCTAATCTTTGGTGGTAATAAATAAAATTGCGCTTTTAAATGTTGATTTTGAATCTCTAAGTGCGCGTGCATGTCTTGATCACCATCATCGATCGACAATATATGCATATTTTAAGCAAAATGTATGTAGATGTTACTATTGGCATTATCCCCACTAATGAAAACTTAGATCCAATTTCTCATTGAATCGGATCTGGCATCGAGTAGCCATGGATTCTTCAAGAGACTAGCTAGGTTTTATATATATTTTGTTCATCATGTTGAGGCAACGAATTAATTTCTTGTGAAATAGATGGCCGGGAAAGAAAATAGTACTCTTATCTTTTGATACAAAATAAAATATAATATAAAAAAAGATGGATAAAAAGATAGAGGGAAATATACTTTTGAGGATTATATTTTTACTTTCTCAATTATTATTGAATACAAAGCGTGCATCCCTATTTATAAAAAAATTACATTGAGATAAAATAAGGTAAAAATATTATATATGAAAATCAAATCAAAATAATATCAAATCTTCAACATTTTTTGACCTTGTTTGAATTAGGTGAAGGATGATCATATATATTTTGACTATTTAATCATGGGAAATAAAATAAAATAAAATAAAATAAAATAAAATAAAATAAAAGATCATATCGTGGGGACAGGGATTTGCCAACAAATCATAGGAACATATCCCCTTTTTTGCTGCTCTTGTGGCTTATATTAATGTTCACCAACTAAATCTTTTATCACGCAATTTCTAAAGTTTCTTAATTATTGATCTTCTACAATTATTATAAATTATTTCCATGGAATTAATTCGCAGCTCCAAATTAAAGTCTATCGTTGAATTTTGCTAGCTTTTCTCTTCCACCTAGTTATATATAGCTAGGTTTCTTCATTATGTAGTTTTTAGTTGTATATGACTGTTTTCGGTCATTTCTTCTCAATTATTCAACCTACTTTTCGTACAAATTTTAAGATTTAGAATTGAAGACATATATATATATATATATATATATATATATAAATGTGATTTTTATAATAGTAATAATTTTATACGTAGTTATTTTTATATACTCTTTTACATACAAATGGACGTGAATAATTGACTAAATCATTTTTTTTAATATAAAATAACTGTTAAATTCTGTCACATTAACAGAGTACAAAAAGTAAACTGTATATAACAGAATTCTTGTAATAGTTATCGTTGTTGTCTGTATATATCTTTGAATAGCATTAAATGCTTAATGAATATTCCGACGTCTACGTATTTAAAGACATTTTCACAAAACCGACACATTGAACATTCGACTTGGATTGACCATGATCTAGATAGTGTCACATCTATCTTCACATCATTTTCCCTAATCTTCTCAGTAAAAAACTAACAAATTAATATATAGATATGTGTTAAATTAATAATTTTTTTTTTAATTTTTAGATTGAAGAGTGGAATGTGTCAATTTTAATAGTTTGGGTGTAAAATATAAAACTTTTATTAGTGCCGAATAACCAAACTCAATTTTCTTCTCGATTACTTGATCTATTACATCTCGCATGCATGATTTATTGACAAAACTTAATTTTTATATTCCGAAGTGACCAACGGCTATTTATAGAAATTACATATACATCATACAACATATAAGAACGCATTACTTGCTTAAATTCTAGAATTTCAGCTAGCTATTAATTCCTTGATGGAAAATAATACTTGGCTCCATAAGTTTTCCTTCTCAAAGTTATCGCTTGGGTCTTTTATTTTATATTTTATTTTTAAATTTTTTTAATGATTAAGAAAATGACAATTAGTGAAGTGATGTATTTTTTTTAAAATTTGAAAAAAAAAAGGAAAAAAGAAGTTCAATTGCATTAGTAGTAAGTTTGAGGGGTGAACTCATGCAGCTGAGTAGGCCTGCACCCTTCCTTCGAGATAACCATCGAGTGGTTGGCATGCATGCATCACTTGAAAAATAGGTGCTTAATTAATTAGGAAAATCAAATTTAAATGCTATATATATATATATATATATATATATATATATATATATATTCCTCGAAGTTTTCAAACTCCGAAGTGACCCAACTGAAAATGAGATGTGAGGTCGTTATTCCATAAAAGATTATAAGCAATGAACATATATAAGATCATTCTATAAATTCAAGTTAATTTATTTGCAATTTCTTATCATTTTCACAAGAACTCCATAAAAAGAGTTATAGTCTTTCGATTTGACCCTATTTATTATCTAATAATTGATTGTTTTTAAACATAAAAGCTTATATACGAGTAATGCTATCCAGCATCTATTTTATTATTTTTATTTTTTTACTATTTTATTATGTGATATTAAATAATTAAAAATTATTTATTATATCTAATTTGTGAGTCAATCATTTGATACCATATCATTGATTGTTAACAGTATACATGATGGTAAAATGGAACGATAAATACTTTTGTACTTGGGGATGTAGTCTAACAACACAAATTTAGACTGAAATAAATCAGAAACCCCATCAAACTTATAATCAATTGTCACATCATGACAACATTTTACAATAATTAAATAGATCGAGCAATTTGTGATTAATGGAGATTCATTTTTTTTTACTTCAAACTTAATTAACGTCAATTAATGGAAATTAATTGTCTCCATTTATATATATATATATATATATATATATATATATAGAAGTTTTACGTAGCATTCAGCAGATAAATAGAAGAGCTAGCATATAGTTGGAAATTGCGTTGATCATGATGTTGTGTCAAACAAAATCTACATAAAGGGACCCCAAAAAAAAAAAAAAAAAAAAGGAATATTGAAATTTGCTTAAATAAAGCAAAGGCCAGGGGGTGCATATATGGATGATGAGATGCAGGCTTTGTCTGGTTGGATTATTTTGGTCACTTTCGAAAACTCCACCGCTGGTTCAAGTGATTGGATATGGAAACTTGTCCTCTTGTTTTCTTTTATACACAGGAAAAATATTTGTAGGGCAATGCCTTCGATCCCGATTCTCTTATTTCCCCCCCAGCCTGGCCCTTTTCTTTCTAAGTTTCGTTTGTATCGGCCAATATCTAACTAAAGTTAGACAGTCATGAACACAAGTTGGAGGACGAATTCAGATCTTCCTTGGAACTCTATGATTGGATGATCGAATCTCTCTCTCTCTCTCTCTCTCTCTCCAGAAAAATATGCATTTATTTTTCAGTTTAAACCCTAATTTAGACAGATCATTTCGTGCTATTTGGAAAGTGGTGCTTGAGGTCCTTCAATTCCAATCTATATCTTTTGCATAATTAAGACGTACATACTAAAACCATGTAATCAGAATCAATATAAATTCATACCAAATTATATATACATATATAAGCCTTGCCATATACATATCATGTGAATTGCATGAGGCTTAATTAGTCTAAACTATACAATATTATACACCCTTAACCTTTATGAGTGAAATCCAGTTATCTCATTGAGAAACTGATTAAGGCTGATGCCATCTAGTTATCTCACAATCCCTTGCAACGTCAAGTCTGCTTTTATAATTAATATAGAATTTTACAATCTAATATCTTATGTCAAATCATATTAATTTATAAAAGATTTTTTTTTTTTAAATATCGGTTGCCACTTAAAAGTTACTAAACGCCAATCAAGATCATTTGGATCAATTGGCAATAGATTGATTTCTAACTAAAATAATCAAGGACAGAATCTCCACTCTCCATGTAAAAAAAAAAGAGTCACTAAACGCCCAGGATTTTGTTTATACATGAAAAAGTTGAGCAGACTCCAAGTGTAACTCATGTGGCATGGGTATTTTATTTGTAGTTAAAAAAGAAGAAGAAAAGAAATAGAAATGGTAGGACCAAGAGAGGGGCACAGAGCCCCAACATGTCTTGGGCCTATTAGGACAAGATTAAGGAAGGGTGGCTCTTAGTGGGCACCCCATGGTTGGGTCAACCGGAGCATATATCCCCACCAAAACCACACAAAGAAACCCTATAATAGACAGCCTTGTTCCCATGTGCACAAATTTAAGAGCAACATTCCAAAACAACAACCCCCTTTGTGCCCCTCTCTCTCTCTCTCTCTCTCTTCCCAAATCATCTTTTCGGGAACAAGCTAAGAGATCAAAGAAGCTAGCTAGCTGTTGGGAACCACACCCAACCCAGCCCAGCCCAGCCTTCTCACTCTCTTCTATCCCCCACTGCTACTTCTTGTTCTTTTCCTCCAAGCTGCATGCGCAATTTCATGACTAGCTAGAGTGCATTCTAAGAAATGAACAGCCCCCAGGCCATTTTCTATATATATATTCTTAATTACATGAAAAGAAAGGCCTGGAAAAAAGGAAGAGAATTAGAAAAGAAAGAATGATCAGATGATGCATGATATATGGAGTTGACTAGTCTATTCTATATATGTATATATATATATATATATATATATGCAGCCTGGCCTGGACCGTTTTGCAGCAATATTATGAGTTTTGTCACTTTCAATACACAAAACCAATTGCTATATTCATAATTTAATGCGTCCCCACTCCTTTTCTTATTTCCTGGATCCATCGCTTATCACTCTAAAGTGCTCATGTGTGTGTATATATATTCATATATATATTGTTTCCTAGAAAATAATTTATAAATTTTTCTTTTTTTAAAAAATAAATAAATAAATTACAACATGCATGCATGGCCATCAGATTATCCTAGCTATATATATATATATATATATATATTAAATGTAGATATTCCAATTAATTAATTTATCCCATTAACATGATGATGATTAATTAATTATGTTCCGGCCAGTATCATTTTTGTCGTGAGTCTTAATTAATTTGGGAATTAATTAATTGATATCAAAATAGTAGTGTCGTACGTGGGTAATTAAATGAATTACATTATGCCTAGCTTGTTTACATCATGATCATCTCATGCACGTAAATGATCAACTGGCCTGCTATATATACACTTACGTACGTACCTTTTTCATCAACATTAATGCACTTGTTTTCAAAATGTTCAGTCATTGCTAATTACAGCTAGTTATATATATACATACGACCATCCATTTCCAAGATCCCTCAAATTAATTAACCATTCTCCAATTTTCGAGCCTGAATTTGTTTTTATATATATATATATATATGGTCTTTTTTTCCCTAATGAAACATATATAGATTAGTACTTATCCATTTTGATACGCATTATATATATATAAATAAAATGTGTATTTATGATGAACTATTTGTGAGGAGATTTGACTCATTTTAATAAAAATTGTAATTAATTTCTCTTACTCAAAGAATATTGATTTTCCATTGTACATATGCATAAAGTACGTAGGGCTAGGGGAAAACAGGCATGGTGCTAATTAGGGCGGCCTCTTTCATTTCCATAGTGATCCCTTTTGCTTAATCATATATATAATATATACTACTAAAAAAAATAATCATATATATATATATATATACGTGGAGATGTTATATATATAATATTTAATGCACATGTTATATTATATTATCTAGATCACACTACAAAAAAAACAGGCTTTTGTGACTAATTTATTACAACCAACAAACTATTTGCAATCAAAATACAGATTGTTTGCAACCAATTCAGTCTGTTAGTTATAATAAATTAGTCGCAAAAGCCTATTTTTCTTGTAATGTCAATTAGATCATCCAAGTTAATTATATTCATATTTAAGAATATAACTCTCTCTCCTAATTGATCATTATATTTAGATATGAAAAATTTTATTTACAAGCCGATACATATGTAGAGCATGCATAATAATGTGTTTACAAGATATAATTTGATTCGTAAGATAAATTTTAAAATTTAACTGATCTTATAAATCAAATTTGATTATTTAAATAATATAAATAATATATTTTACATACTGATTTGAGAATAAAATAACTCTTTAAATAGAAGAAGCAAGATTAATAACTGATATTTAGATATTAATTGGAAACAAAAAATGTATAAACCTCGTATTGATGCTACTCGATCGATGACGATGATCTGTTGAATCAATAGATCATATGGCACTAAAAGAGTTATACCAAATTAAAAATTTTGGACAGTATTTTAGAAATGAATTAATACGTACCTTTATCGAAAATCGGTTAGTTCATAATGTTCAATATTAATTCTTGACCATATAAATCAGCCTTTATTATAATATTCTATATAAATGTGCACATGATGTTTCTTGTATATATATTAGAACTAATGTCCTCCCTTGATTTAGTACTTCCATAATTTATATCTTAATTTACTTCCCAAATTAAAATAAAGTCCCCTCAAATAAGGTAATTCCTTAAAATAGACGAATTAATTAACTTTTAGTTTAATTTCCATCCATGATGCCTTGGAAAAATATAAATTTTTATTCAATTTTTACTCATTAATTCTCTCTCTAGCCTCTTAATTGCTAGAAATGAACATAAATAAATTAAAAATATTTTTCTATACATAGAATAGAGAAAGGTGAGTTTTTTCAGTCAAAATTTGGCTAAATTAATCTGACCAGATAGATGCTAATTAATGATCTAGAATTAAAATTTTAGAGAGAGAGAAAATAAAGGAATTCATATATCTAATTAAGAAAGACAGCCAACATTTTTCATAAAGCTTATTATATATATATATATATATACACAGTCTCACAGACAGTTTTTTTAACTAAAAAGATAGTAACAGAAGAAGACAAGGGTAATATCGTCTTAAAAGGATTAAAAAAATTAAAATACCATCCTCATTCGTTGACCCTTAGAATTCCAATCGCGGCCCCTACGCCGTTGGCCTTGCTTTGCCCCTCCCTCCTAACTAAAACCTCTCTCTCTCACTCATCTATGTAGTATTAAAGCCAGCACACTACACAACAAGTAAACAGCATACATAGGCAAAGCAGATAAGAAGCAACTGCTAAGGCTTCTCTGCTACAAACAGACACGAGATAGAGGGAGAGAGAGAGGTTTTAAAGAATTCAAAGCTAAAACAAGATATGGAGGAGCTCTTGTCTTGGCTTAAGCTTCTCGTCATATGGGTGATGTTCTTAGTGTTAGTGCTGAAGGTGGTGGTATCGCTTTGGTGGAGGCCCAGAAGAATTGAAGACCATTTCTCAAGGCAAGGGATCAGAGGACCCCCATACCGTTTCTTCATTGGAAATGTTAAAGAACTCGGGGGGATGATGTTAAAAGCCTCCTCTCAGCCCATGCCTTACTCTCACAACATACTCCCCAGAGTCCTCTCCTTCTACCACCACTGGAAAAAGATCTATGGTATTGCTTTTCTTTGTTTTGTTTTGTTATGTTTTTGATCAGTCACAGACACACTCACACACAAAACCAGTAATTCTTTTTCTTCTTGTTCTTAACATGGCAGGGGTTCATTGCATTAACAATGAGTTTTATTGTTTTAATAAACATTTTGGAGGCATTTAAGGAGTATTAATGTGGGTTTCCGAGCCTTCTCTTTCTTAGCTTTCTATGGCTCATACTTGATAATTATCCTATTCTGGGTGTGGCTTCAGTTATGATGTTTCTTTAGCCGGTTTCACGATCAGTCCTCCAGAATTCGTGACTTTTCAGAGGCTTATTTTTTAGTTAGGGTACTTCTTTTCACAACTTTTCAGGCTTTTTCCGAGCTTAGATGCTTGATGTTGAAGCTCAGGATTTTGGACTGTTGCACTTCTTTCTTTCTTTTCTCTTTCCTCATTTTCTTTTTTCATCCATCCCTCCTCCTCCTCCCTCTGGGAAATTCAAGAACGCTTTATGGAATAAGATTTTTTTATATACATGTCTCTGACCATTCTAACATTGTAGTGATTTCAATTTGTACTTTTCTCTCCCCAAAAAAAAAAAAAAGTTAAAAAGAACCAAACTCCAGAATCCTCATGGTTAAAATTTTATGACTTTGAGGCCCTTGGATGTGGAGTTTCCGTTTTTACTTTTCAGTTTTCTTTTGTCCTTTTTTTTTTCGGTTTTGTTTTGTTTTAATAGAAAGGATTGAATTTTGACAATGAGGTTGTGTCTTCGACAGTAGCTCAAATTTTAGTTGTCTTCTTCCCCATCTTTGTTTTGTTTTGTGCCTCCTCTGTGGGTGTGTGTGTCTGTGTAGGGTCTACACCATCCATGTTTACTCTGAATTAATGGCTGTCATGTTTCCTGCTCATTCCTCTTTTTGCTAACTTGATACTTACTACTCAAGGTTGTGTGGTAGTTCCCTACTTCGTGAAAAGCTTATCTTTTTTCCCGGCCCGTGTCTGTTCTAGATCTCATTCTAATTACTACTCAATAAACATAATTTTCTTTCCCCCCAAACACTTCCTCTCAAACTTTTTTCCCTTTCTATCACACTAATTATACCATGAGATCGAGTAACTTATCATGTCATGTCATTAATTATTTCTACAGGTGCAACATTTCTCATGTGGTTAGGACCCACGGTTCGTCTCACCATTTCCGATCCAGACCTCGTCAAAGATATCTTTACCTCCAAGTCAGAGTTTTATGAGAAGATTGAAGCACACCCACTTGTTAAACAGCTCGAAGGTGATGGCCTCCTCAGTCTGAAAGGAGGAGCAAAATGGGCTCACCACAGGAAAATCATCACCCCTACATTCCACATGGAAAATCTCAAAGTAAGTTCATATATATACATGATCAGCCTTTTTCTAAAATAATAAATAAAAACCTGTATATAATTAATGTTTTTTTTTTTTTTTACTACAAAAAGGAAAGAAAAGAGAAAGTTATACATATATAGAGATACGAAGTTTACCATTTGTTGTCGTGTACGTATTAGCTGTTGATACCAGTAGTGGCAAAGAGTGTGGTGGACATGTTGGAGCAATGGCAGCTTGTTGCAATGTCCGAGTCGGGAGAGGTTGAAATTGAAGTTTCGGAATGGTTCCAAACCCTAACAGAAGATGTCATCACGAGAGCAGCATTTGGCAGCAGCTATGAAGATGGAAAAAAGGTTTTCAGATTACAAGCGCAGCAAATGAAGCTAGCTGCAGATGTTTTTCAGAAAGTTTTCATCCCTTGCTACAGGTAAAAAAAAAAAGAAGAAAAAAGTCATCACCTCTAATCAAATCAAGATAATTTATATGTTCTTGGTGACGATCAATCAATGTCAGCACAAGTCATTATCAGGTTGTCACCTATCTTAATATGCCATAAACAAATTACAAGTATATATGCAGATTAGTGATTAATTAACTGAATGAAAAGAAAGTTAAGATCTTTTTTTATTGGTTGGATGAACAGATTCCTGCCCACAAAGAGAAACATGAATTGCTGGAAGTTGGATAAGGAAATCAAGAAATCTGTGGTGAACTTAATCGAACGGCGGAAAGATGAGAAAAATAATTCTGGTGGGGATTTATTAATGCAAGAGAAAAGTCCAAAGGATCTGCTGGGCCTCATGATTCAGGCTTCAAAGTCTTGCCCATCATCAAATATCACTGTCCATGACATTGTTGAAGAGTGCAAGAGCTTTTTCTTTGCCGGCAAACAGACCACATCCAATTTGATGACGTGGACTACTGTTCTTCTGGCTATGCACCCTCACTGGCAGGTACAGGCACGTGAGGAGGTCCTGAGGGTGTGTGGATCACGTGATGTACCCAGCAAAGATGATGTTGTCAAGCTTAAGACGGTAAGCTATTGTATTTGTATGTTGGATATTAGAAAGGACAAAGAATCATGTTTTTGTCTCTTAGCACATGTTTGTTTCGTGTTAAAAACCAAACTGCCACCTTTCGCTTTTATTGTTTCTTGTTTTGGTGGGAACATTTAGTGGCATTCTTGTCATTTTGAAAGAGTTGCATTTGGAAGATCAAGACTCGTGAATTAAATTACCACCTTAGACTTGGGATATATAAATATATATATATATATATATATATATATATATAAATTACAAAAGATCATGTTAATGTAGTGGGCCATGATCATGATCGATCATCTGTTCATGTGCAGCTAAGCATGATCTTTAACGAGTCCCTCCGATTATACCCTCCGGCGATCGCAACAATCAGACGGGCCAAAGTTGATGTAGAGCTCGGAGGCTACAAGATCCCATGTGGGACCGAGATTTTGGTTCCAATCTTGGCCATCCATCATGACCAAGCCCTGTGGGGCAACGATGCCAACGAATTCAACCCAGGTCGATTCTCAGAGGGCGGGGCACGGGCAGCAAAGCATCCGGTTGCGTTCATTCCATTTGGCCTTGGTGTCCGCACATGCATCGGACAAAATCTAGCCATATTGCAGGCCAAGTTAACGCTGGCAATCATATTGCAGCGGTTCTCCTTTAGGTTGGCCCCAAGCTATCAACATGCACCAACGGTCCTGATGCTACTCTACCCCCAATACGGTGCACCCATCCTTTTCCAATCCCTGTCCCATCCTGATCAGGGCCACAAAGATCAAGGGTCCTCCTAAGATGATGTTGCTATCTCTACAAAGACCCAACATCCCGATCGCGTGTGAGCACGCCTATATATGCTAGCGCTGCATTAATATTGTTGATGTTGAGTGGGCATGCAGATCAAGTAGTACCCATCATGATTGCCTTGCCTTTGATGCATTCCTGATCGAGAGAGCTGATCATCAGAATTATATAGATATATATAGGAGCTGCTGCTAAGCTAAGCTAAGATCGATCGATCGTCTTTTAGGGAGAAATGTTTGTGATATTATTGTTGGTATTGCTTGATCATGAGTACTACTGACATCCATGTCCATGGTTTTTTGTTTTCGTTTTTGACCAGAAGAATGTTTTACCCTGGCATGTAACCCCGGGCGGCCCCTCCATGCATGGTTTTTCACCCCCAAGTCCTCATGTTTTTGCTGATCTTTTTTTGTATGTAAGCTCTGCTTTTAGTCGTAGGATTTAGTAAATGGCTAACAGTTGTAGGTATAAAGCTAGCTAGCTCCTAGTGATCTCATATGTATGTATTGTATATTTTTGCACATTTTCTATACAGTTTTGTATTGCTATGTTTTCATTAATGTTAATTAATTGGTTGGATATACATATATGGCACTCTCTCTCTCTCTCTCTCTCTCTCTCTCTCTCTCTCTCTCTCTCTCTCTCCATTTAATTAGCAATGATAAAAAAAAGAAGAGATCAGTACTAAAAATTTAAAAGAAAAAAAATACTCCACATATATGGCATTGGCGCAATTATATATGCATGCATGGTTAGGTACCTTGTGACCACCTAAAACAAAGAAAGACAGCAAAGACCTCAAAACTGCTTAGTTGTTGCCTAATAATATTATACAAATTAGTGTCTAGCTAGCTAGGTCTCTTCTTTCTTTTTCTTTATTTATTTATTTTAATTTTCTGAAATGGACGTTACAACCTATAAATATATATATATATATATATATATATATATATATAAAATACACATATATTTACATGGGGATTTACAATTAATATGGTAGTACGCCATGCACTTATCAATGCAAGTGAAGAGATGGTGCACATAAAACTTTGCTTGTTCCCCGGGATGATGTTGTTTTATGTTTTTATTAGTACTTAAATTTGGTTTGTTGGTTACGATTTAATTAGATTAATGTGAAATCCCGTACGTAAAGATTTCTAGGTTTCTTAATTAATTTGATTGCTTGTTTTTATCTACATGAGTATTTAAGGCATTAATATTTATAATGATGTGCGTACTCGATGATCTTCATGATTTATCGACCAAAGGGTTAATTGCTCTAATATTATAGCAATTAAAAATAATGCTGTTCTCAACAAAATTAACTATTATTCCTTTTAGATTTTAAAAAACAATTAATATTAGAATATAGGAGAAAAACTCTTTGATTAATAAAGGAGAAATGATACTTGCAAGGTTAAGGTGCGTAAGTCTTGTGTAAGTTATATGAAAATTTATTTTTTAATAATAGATTTATTTTAAAAAAAACAAATACTTAAAATTTATACATTCTAAAGCTCTATCTAGTATTACACTAATTAAAAGTAGTTTTATATAATTTTGGATTTCGCTGCTAATTGCTTGTCATCATACGTACAATTATGGGTTTTTTTCTTTTTGTCAAATCACCCAAATTAATAATGACTAGTACTTGTTGCTCAACTAAGTATGGACAATGTGGTGCACATAAATGTGCACTCTAAATTATATACACACTGGGGAAAATAAGTTTTTATTTTTATTTTTTTAAAATATTTTTTAAGCATCCTTAACCATTAAAAAAAAATAAAAAAAGATAATTCTATTCATAAAGATTTGAATCATCCCTATTTCATGATTGTCATTTTATGCGATATTAAATTTAATAGATAAATAAGAAAATTAAATCACTTTCTAGTTATAATTTGATAACACATTCGAAGATTAAAAAAAACAATTAAAATTTTTTAATTGTATTTTTAAAAATTAAATAATTTATCAGTCATTTAAAATAACCAATGAAATAATGATAGTTAAAGGCTTAAAAGTGTCTTCTTCTTTTTTAAATGATGGAAAGTGACTTCAATTGGGATATCATTTTTAATAATAATATTATCAAATTAAAGGCCAAATTACTATCTTTATCAACTTAGCATAGTTATCACTAACTTCAAAAATAAAGAAATATATCAACTTCATTGGACCATCACATTTAATCCATCAAACTTCCACGAATTGTCAAAAACACACACTAATTTCTCTCACTCTCACCCTCTCTACCTCATTGGATGTTTTCGTTTCTTTCTTTTTTCTTTTTTGGAAAGAATCATAACTACAACCATGAAAATAATAATAATAAGAATAAGAAACTCTCTCTCCCTTAATTATCAATTAGGTCACCAGTAGTACTTGTAATATCCTCTGTTCTTCTTTGAGAGAGTAAAAAAAAAAAAAATCTTTCCATGTATTGATTTGTTCCCCAAACATTCTTCAAAAAAGAAAGATTTTCATGGGACATAATGCAGATGGGATTCTCCGCACTGAAGAGAGAAGTTTCCTTCCCTATCCTCTTGCATTGGGGGAAGGTTCCCTCTGCATTAAAATAAAACAATTAGGAGCACCCAAATCAGTGAGCCTTGTGTTACTACAAGATTAAAAGCAAGGACAGATGCAGTAACCAAGGCATGAAATGTTCTTTAAAAGCAAAGATAACTGTAGTCCAGCATGCAAATGCACTTTTTCATTTGTTTAAACACATTTTCCTTTATGGGGTTTAGGAGTATTTTGAGTTAAATGTAATATTATAGTAAGAAGCTGCATGTAAGATTTCATGAGAGAAACAGCAACATTTCGTTTTGTATTACTTTTTGGGATCTTCTCATGCTCGATCTATCTTGTGGGGAGAATTAAGCTTTTGATTTTCTGATTTTTATGGTCCCCAGGAAGCATGTGGTCAGATCTCTCTCACCTCTTCTCTCTGCTACTTGGGGGGGGTGTTTCTTAGCTTTTGTTAAAGGAATCAATAACATGCCATGAAAGCATGTGATCCCATCTAGAATTACCTAATAATTATTACCTTAGTTTTCAATTCTTAAACCCTTCTCTTTCGGCATGTACATGGCCTTTCTCTCCCTCTATCTGTCTCCTTGCAGACACACCGTGCGGTATTAATGGCCACCATAACCTGTTTATTCTCCCTTATCAGCTTCCTAATCTTGAACAACGTGCATCAAGGACAACCACATTATTTTTATTATTAATTATGATTTCTATTAATATTTCAAGTACTTGTTATTATCATTCTAATTTCTTTCTTTGAGTCCTTGTGGCATTCCCTAAGGCCATGTACCTAAACAGCCAGCTGACAGCATTGCCTTATAGGGTACCCCAATTGCATAAAAAATGAATATAGTATTGTTTCACGTACTCATGATTCTTCACAACCCTCTTTTCTGCATTATTTTTTTTTTAACGTGTAACCCGCTTCTCCTAAATAGCAGTAATCTATGTCCTCATATCTTAGTCATTTTTTTTTCCTTTTTGTGTTGGAGGCTTCTGCTCGTTTTTGTTCTTTGTCTTGAGCATGCTTCCATATCAACATATAGCCACTGTCTCCTTCCAACTTGCTAGATGACAAAGTTTACATTCCAATGTGTCTCTCAAAAGGTCAAGCTACATTAAAAATGATTACCACTTCGGCTTGTGGTCCTCTTGCCTCTCATTTGAGACAGATGAATACAAATTCAAATTAGAGTTGCCTGAAAAACTTCTTTTGCAAAAACGTTTTGAATTCATAATCTCTTGATTTAACTCTGTAGATATCATCTAAACCATTCAAACAGTAGATAATATGATTTCACCTTGTTTCTTTAATTTGCAGAGCATGTTCTTGTGCCATAGAAGGAGGTCCTGAATTCAGATTACATGTGCATCTCTGACTTTAAGGAAATAACCAGACTGTTGACAAAAGAAGTAGTGGAAGTCCAGTTGTGGTGCATATAAACCAATATTATTCAGCTCCAAGGATGTACAAACTAAGAGCCAAACTATTGAGTTTACTTTTACAAAATAGACTTGAAAAAAGTTTGAGAGTACTTGAAAATTGAGAGCCATCTGGTTGAAAATCATTCTAGGGCAGTCCATGTTATCTACATCCGACATGTGCCAGCTCATTGCATTATCCTAGGAAGTAAAATGGATTGTTCCCTTATTATGGCCCAAATTCCAAAGCAAATACTTAAAACCTGTAATTAAGGCAAAGTCATCTCAAATGAAAAACCACCATAAAGTAATCCCAAATGTCCCCTGATTTTGCACTTGTGCCAAAGCAATTGAGCTGGCTAATGTCTGCCCTTGATTAATGCGACCTTGTCGGTCTGTCATATAACAAAGGGCAAGGGCTCTCTGTTTTGCATGATTGGCCAAATTATGCCCCATAAGCATGGCACTTCTCTATTTTTTGTACAGCATCCATATCCCAGTGTTTCTGTTAGCAGAGAGGTCTTAAATTAATGCCATATGATTACTGAGATGACTATGATCATTGAAAGACCTGGTTGTATTGGCAGTTTGCCAGATGTAATTGCATTTGTTTTTATGGAAAAGATCATAATGAGGGCACCCTTCATGGTTCATGCTAATTGTAATGAGACCTTCTCACATAGACAATAAACAAGAAGTGTAAGATACAGAAATACAAGCAGATCCCAAGATATGCTCCTATCCACACATTTAAGAGATATATTTATCTTTTAGGCAAAGACAATAACTATTTACTGCAACCAATATTTGACAAGATCCATCTTAGACTTTCAGATAATGCAACAGGGGAAAGGGCAATTTTTGGTTTTCTTCTGTAAGTTTTGCTTTGTCAGGTGCTTTAATTTCTTTTTGATAAAAACATTATAACATGATAAACATTCTGTTGGTGGAAAGAAAAGAATTTGGAAGTATTTGTGAATTTCTGTCAAGGAACAGTTTGGTGGGGGGCTTGGCCTAATAGGGTTGAAACATTAAGAACTTTAGGTCAGGATTTTGGACTGTTAAGCACACAACTTTCTCTCTCTCTCTCTCTCTCTCTCTCTCTCTCTCTCTCTCTCTCTCTCTCTCTCTCTCTCTCTCAGAGTCAGAAAGGGGCATGATCACATGGGAGTTCCAATCATGAAGGAAGCAAATGAGACAATGGCAGAGGATTTGGTGGAGCCACATAAATGCATGACTCATCTGTAGGCTTTCGATCTATCAACCCCACTTTTTAAAATCTTTTTAAGCCTTACAAATAAAAAAGAGGCAACTCAGCAATCAATCTCAAATAAAGCCAAGGCATCTGAGAGTACTCCACACACGCATTTACATTGTGTGCCAATTTAGAATGTAGCATCTGCAAAATGAATGACAGCTTGGAGGAACCTTGTTGCTCATTTCAGTGGCAAAGCCACCGATGCCATTGCCCTTTTAATTAATGTTTGATGAGGATTTTATGTAAACTACAATCTGCAGAAGAAGAAGAAAAAAAGGAATCTAGATGTGTTCATATCCATTGAAAAACTGAAGCTGAGTACCATTGTGATTTGTGCCAACCAGAGAGAAGCTGTAACTTTATTTTCGGTTGCCACAATTGTACTCAGCTATTTAAATATTTTGAAATCAAACGTTTTAAATTTATTTTTTTCCTTCTCAACTAGAAAATCATGTCCACAAGGTTATTAAGAGTTATATAATACAAATAAAAAATTCTAATTATAGTCCTGAGTGGGAGACTGCATGTGCAGTCCCATTGATGAATGAGAAAAAAAAGAAAAAAAATCATTTTAAAGAAAATATTATTATAATTTTAATTTTTTTTTAAACATGGCTGTATGAACAATCTCTATTTGGAGACTTTATGTAGACTAACTCAATGCAAATTCGGTGATACAATTTCGGAAAGTGGTTGAAAAGTAGGCAAATGTTCACCTAAAATTAGACCAATTTACAGCTTTGAGATTCCTATGTAAAATGTTGACGGCTGGCTTTGTTTTAAGTTCCAACTCCCCTCCAAAACCACACCATTTCTTTACAAATTTTCTTTTTTCAATTTAGTCATGCGGACCAAGTGATTACCATTACTAAATACCAACTTCTATAAAGCCATGCCATCAACTATTTCATTATTAGAAATTCTATTTAGAAGTTAAATCACATTTTTCTTTGACATGACAAGACTTGATTTATTAGAAGAATTTAATATTAAAATTTCTTACAAATCAAGTATTGTCATGTCAATGAAATGAAGGGTGTGTTACACACCGGCTTACAAGTAGAAAAACTATTATTATGTGAAAATTAGTGCTATAACCCACATTATAGTTATAGACTTCCCCTTTATTTTATTATTATATATCATTGAGTTAAGCTTAGAAGATAAAAATTTAATTTCGAATAATATTTCTAATTTATATTAAAGTGAAATTATTAAATGAGAAATGATATATTGAATCAGATTGTTAATGGTTTTCTAATTTTTGTTTTCATAATGTGCGATTTTATCTCAATTTATGTCGTCGATGGCACAAATGTCAACAATGTTTTGGTAATTGGGCTAGAAACTGGGCCTAAGAAAATGGCCTAAGCCCAGGGCTCAAGTTCATATCAAAGGACGTGATTTTCTTTTTCTTTTTTATGAAAAGGATGCCATTTTTTTTTAGTGAGAATAAGGCGGGGGACTTCAACCACGATCAGCCAGCCAGCCTCAAAACATTTAAGTAATCCTCACTGAACATCCCAAAGAATCGTTGTTTTCAATTGTATAAAGTTTTCTGAGATTACAAAGACTGTATTTGGTTCTTTCAAACAGTCGTATGCTACAAGGCAATTATCAGAGTTTCTTTCCACCTGGAAACCGAAAGGTTTTGATAACCGGGGGAAATACCATCCACAGCTTTGAGATGAGTTCTATACACTCCATTGATTTAGAACCAAGCTGAAGGTGATATTTCTAACAATAAACAACTGCATCAGGAACCAGAAAAAACAAAAATCAGATTAGTTGTAAATCTTTGAATTGCACTGCAACCCAAATAGTTCAATTCGCTATTAGGACAGAACCATATGTTGTTTCATTCTGTGTCTGATCTAAATCTTAATGGAAGCAAACCTTAACTACGGTGGTTCAAGCTAAAAACTATTCAACCTGGCTAATTATCATGGATCAATCAAAAACTAAACAATAAGTTCAAGCGAAAAAAAAAAAAAAGATTACTAAAGTGAGAGGTGGTCCATGTGTGTGCTAGGTGTGGGGTTCTTCAGTCATATATACATGGAAAAGAGAAATTGAGGACTATCAATCTGTCAGATCAAATGCAACATTAATGATTCAAAACGCTGCAATGGAAAGAACCGAACAGACATAAGCCATCACAACAGTAAAGAAAACATGACATAGTTACCTCTCTTACCGAGTTAAGATCAACAGATTTCAGGCCTAAACAAGCCCGATATAAAGACCTGAATAACTCAGTCAGTGGATTATGTATTGCCCATGTTTAGCTGCTTATACAACCTTGGCTAGGATCTCATTTATGCAAACAACTTGGGACAGTAATTGTGTGATATGCCTTGGCAGTCATAGCTTGCTTAGGTGCAAACTACAGGACTGCTCATATGAGTTACTATAATGAGGATTTACCATTTGGGTACATCTATCTGGCCCAGAGTAAAGCTCCCAGCCGGTCGGGTGAATTCCTCATTTTTACACCAGCCAATAAAAATCTGGTATTTTGATCTCTTCCCCCCCACCCCCGTCGCCTGCAAGCCGTGCGCGCGCCACGCCTCAGTCCCAGCGAGGTTAGTGGCCATGCGCAACCCAGCGCATGGCTAGGCATGCGCACGCCCGTGCGCATGCCCATGCACCGCGTGGCCCTGTGCATGCGCGCAGGCCGCACGGCTCAGCGCACGCACGCAGGTCGCATGGCCCTGCGCGCGCGCGCAGGCCGCATGGCCCCGCGAGCCCACGCAGGCCGCATGGCCCCGCGAGCCCACGCAGGCCGCATGGCCCCGCGCGCCCGCGCAGGCCGCATGGCCCCGCGCGCCCACACAGACCGCACGACCCTGCGCCCCCAGCCAGACCGCATGGCCATGCGCACACCCAAGCGCACGCCCACCAGGCGCATGCACATGCGCGCGCCCGAGCACCTGCAGCCGGCCATGCCCCCAGCCGCACACCAGCGAGGTTAGTGGCATGCCATCCAGCGCACGGGCCCGGCCCATGCCATGCAGAGCAGGCCAGTGGCATGCCCACCAGGCATGCCATCCAGCGCACGACTCTAGCCTGTGCCATGCAGAGCAGGTTAGTGGCATGCCCACCAGGCATGCCATCCAGCGCATGGCTCCAGCCCATGCCTTGCAGCAGGCTCACATGGCTAGCCACCATCATCAGGCCGAACATGGCACCAGGCCATGCCCACCAACCGGCCCATGCATGGCACCATGCCATGCACCACAGCTAGTCATGCCGAGCCACTTAGCCATGGACCAGACCGAGGACCACCATGCACCATCCTAGCCGGCCCTTGGCTCATGCATGCCACGGCCATGTGGTCCATGCCACTATCTTTGTTTAATTTATTTATTTTATTTTATTTCTTTTATTGCAAATGGGCCTTTTGGGGGTTTCCAAGTTGTAACCTTATAAATATGACCTTTAGTCATTTCTTTCACATCTTTTGACAATATTCCTTTGTGGACAACTTTGTTCTTGAGATCATTTTCGATGCCTAGCACTTGGGCTCTTTGGGGTGCAATTCGTGAATCCCTAAGGAGAGAATCACACTTTGCAATTCGTGAATAAGTGTGATTCAAGTTATCAATCCTATGAGTATTTTCCATTCCATCTCTTGTCTTCCATTTATTTTCATTGATTTTGATAGTTTATGTTCATTGTTCATACATTGTTCATCATTGTGCTTGTGAGTTTCGGCCAACAAGTATTTTCCAACATCCCTTTGATCCTCCAACCCTAGCATATTTCGACCATCACTTGTTTGTCCTACTTACCATATTTGATCACCACCCCAAAATACCCCTTCTCCAATCCATTCCTTCCTTAGCCGAAACCTACTTTCCATAATAGTTCAAATTCAAATTTCGGCTACACTAGCCTTATTTGAATTGGTCTAGCCGCCCACTCCACTTACCAAATTAGGAGTTCCACACTTGGAAACCCTAGTTGAATCATCCATTCCTCTTGGCCGGCCAATACCACATCCATAATCAAATCCCAAGTTTTAGGAAACTTTCCTAAAAACTCTCACTTGCCCATTCAGCCAAGCCTTGGCCGCCCATCACATTTGCCTATCACCAAATCCTAATTCATCTTACCACACAAACCCTAGCCGCCCACCTCACATCTCCAAACCCTAACCCTAATCATCCAAGGGGCGCCAACCCTAGCACCCCCTAGTGCCATGCACCCTTCTTCATTGTGATCACCACACTTAGCCATTTTCCACCTCCCATACACTTCATGCTAGCCTAAACACTTAACCTCACCTAGCCCAAATTGCCACCCTAGCCACTTTCGATCGTGAACCAAGCAAGAGAAGGACTTGAACTCGGTCAACCAAAGAAGGTCATAACCAAGGAGGACTTAGTGTTTAGGGACTTAACCGGGGTTCCTAACATTAATCCGCCCCCTCTCTCTCTCTCTCTCTCTCTCTCTCCAAGCAAATACTCTCTCTCTGCCAAAACCAGACTCCGATTGTCTCCAAGCAAATACTTGCTTGGAGAGAGAGAGTACCCCCCACAAAACGAAAGCCATTAACTATAGAATAAAATCCAGATGGAAAATAAAAATAAATCAAGAACTCAATCGATCTCTTAATGTTAGACACAACAAAATCCTCCAAGATTTTTACCACCCCGGTCCTCTCTCTATAATAAATAAGATAGAGCGACAATTTAAGGTGGGGAGTTTTTTGAAAATTTTTCTTAGAAGATTTAACTAAAAAACTAAGGAAAGCCCATCTTTTAATTATCATTTTACTCGTTATATGCACAATAAAGCAGAAGATTAAAGCAACCAAACAAAAGCTCAAACATGGTATTAACTTTGATCGGATTATGAACTTCAAAACAACCCAGCTCAACCCAGAAATTCTGTTCAATATATAAAGAACGAACACGATTGCCCCACTAATCTTTCATTTACAATGAATACCCAAAACCATCCAAAGTAAACCAAGTAGAAAAAAAGGGCATACATAGAGGTTTAATGGGCTTCTTTTTTTAGGGGGGTGATATACAAAAGTAAAAGAACTCCTCAAATTATGCAGCTGTTTGATCTTTGGAGCTTGAGGGAGCGTACAAAAATGGCTGAAGAAGGTCAGGGAGGAGGGCCATATCCTGGCAGATCATGAGGCCACTGACCTGGTTTTCAGTAGGTAAACTTGTGTTTGCTGCAATTCGTGGCAGATCCTTATTGGCTGGTGTAAAAGTGGGGAATTCACCCGACCGAATGGGAGCTTTACTCAACTAATATTAGTCTCCCAAAGAAACAGAGCATTTCCATTAATCAGTTTCATCAAAGTATGAAACTATGATCCATAAGAACAAAGCTTAAAAAATTTATGAAAGTGCACAGACAATCAAGAAAGAATAATATAAGTCTGAAAACTAGTTATTTTTCAATGATGTAATTGCTGGTGTCAAGCTTATATTTAAAGACTTTCACAGGCATCTTGGAATATGTTCCAAAAAGCAGATAAATAGCAAGCAGTAAGAGGTGGCACCAAGAACATCAATTTTTGATTGGAGAAGGGAATATCATCACAACAACGGAAGTCTTTCTTTTTTATAGGTAAGATAAACAACAACCGAAGTCTTGATTCAATCTCCCAAACTTTTAAGGCTATAACCTTATTGAATTGAAGTTATAGCTTGTGTTCTTTTTGACAATTCAGTGTATGCATAAGGAGAGAATACTGCCAGTTATATAGAATTTACCCCCATGTCAAAGTATATGTGATTAATCCAAGTACCAGGCTTTAATTTCTAAGTATTCTCAGGCTCAGATATAAAAAGTAGGAAACTTACATGTGAGACATATACAGACAAGCTGAAGCAAAAGTTAGAAATAAAACCTTCAAGCATCCACATATCAGGTCATCCCGTGGTAGCCACAAGATTCTGGTCTTACATCCTTCAGCAACACAGATATCTAAGGCTCACAGATGGCCTGAGATGGAAGAATGCAGCGACTGCAGAAATTAACAAAATCAGCTGATCATCATCAGATGTCCTAATAGACCGAGAGGAAGGTAGCAAACCCCAGAATCATCTTTAGAAATTTAGGAGTGAGGTGCACAAGCCTCCTACTTCGGCCCTGGAAAATACAGGGGAAGCATCAATAATGTCCCCAAATGAAATTTGTCACACTGCCTAATGCCAACGGTATAGCGATAATTCATTTCAAATGATAAATCCCATGAAATTGTCATATAAACATAGAAAGAGAGGAATAGCTCTCTTTCTACTCAAGGAACCGTGGAAGAGAACAATCATATTAACCCCTTTATATGGAACATAGTTTAATGACAAAAATGGCAAAGTGTAGGAAAGTCATAAGCATAATGTTCAGAGGCCCTTAGTGAGAAAATAAGATCCTACTATAAAAATAAAAATCATATAAATTCTGGCATATCTCTTTGTATACAATCCTCATTATCTGGCAATTGCTTGCAGCTTTATGGTATACTTCTTTGGTAACATAGAAGATACCAAACACAGAAATAATAGCATGCCTAATAGAACAAGCAAGCAAAAAAAAAAAAGACAAAGTCTTATACACAAGGATGATCATAGAAACATTTATTACTTGGCATAGTTTGTGGTACATACACTTCAAACTAGACCACTCTTTATTATAAAACCAAAACAAAACAAAAATGGGAAATATCTCATCTTGCGTCTTACAATGAAGTGAGGCCATTAAAACAAATGTTTATCAGATCCTACAGTAGAAGAAGAAAGTAAAAATGAAAAAAAAAAGTTTCCCAGATTTTCTTGTCATCTAATTCGAATGCAGGGAGACGAACTTAGGTTTCTTAGCTCCATTAAATGTTCATCATTCGATATATGGAGTGAAAGACGAAGGTTTGTCACCAATTCCTCTTGTTCCCAACTTAAAGGTCCTGATGCATGCAATGCCTCTATAGTGCAACGGTAGGCATGCAACTCTAACCTATGTATTTCAGCTGCTAGTTCCCCTTTTGTAGGAAAGAGACAATTTCCTTCCTCATATTTCCACCAAAAAGAGGATTCAGCATCACTAGAATGACAATCACCATACTTAATACAACCTGTAGAAACATTATGGGGCACCTGATAGGAACTGTTGCTAGTAATGCTACAACTACCAACAGAGCATGTAACATCATCAGCATAATTTGATTCTAAGTTTGCAAATGAACACCCCACAGTGCCAGTTTGTCTCCTCCTTGCAACGTCCACTTCAGGAATCCCAGTTGTTCTGTTGTTAAGGGAAGCATTTTTGAAGTTTTCACCCTGCATGTTTCTCGGGAAAGCAACAGCATCTACCTGCATGGGCAGAGTGGACGAATTAGCAGCCTCCACTCGGTGGCACCTGCCTTCTTTTTCTGTTGCTCTAAATTTCAGGGAAACTCCAGTATACTCTTCAGCTTGAGAATAGCAATAGGGTGACCCTCTCTTCAAAGTTTTGGAAGAAACAACGTGGGACTCCTGGAAATTAAATCTGTTCTTAACAGGGAAATGATCATCTTTTACACGTAGATTCATCCTTGTGTTTTTATTCTGAAAGCTTAATTTTAGCTTGCACTTCAGAGTTGAATTTTTATCACGTTTTTCATCTTCAAAAAAGCCAGAACCCTGCATGCAGAAGCAAAAGAAGCACAAATTCACACATAAAACACATATAGAAGCCCTGTTGTTCAGCACTCACTTGTAGAAAAATGTGCATCGATTGCAAGGTAACAAATATTTTCTAAACTAAATAACTTGCCAATTTTTTTCATTCCGTATTTGAGAATGAGAAATCTAGCTCAACTTCACACTCTTTATGTGACTGAAAATTGTCTATTTTCTGGTAAATATTAGCAGACGCTACAATGCAAAAACACAAATCAATTGGAAACAAAATGAATGCAATGAAAACTTGAGGAACACACCAAACTGTTGAATGCATTCAACTGGAATATTGGAGAAGAAAGTGTAGATTAAAATATATTGGTGCCAAATTACCTTTCCAATCACAACCCATTTGTCATCTTGCCAAGACTGTCTCACCCGGATGTCAAACTTGAAGACTTCAAATTCCAGAGAGGATCCAAGCAACCTGACTAAAAAGTGATTTTCCCTCAAAACCTGTGAAACAGTTGCCATTTTCCAGGAAAAGTTGTCAAACACCTCCACAACATCACCCGCAACCCAGTTCTCAGAAACTTCAAGTGGAGGAGGGCAAGGCCTAACGGCCTTTCTGGATACGCTCTCCACAAAGGTCCCACCATTGGCAACCTTGCAGCCATCATATCTGACAGTGTAGTTGTGACTATTAACACAGATGATCTCAGCACAACGCCAGGAGCCTGAAGGTACCTCCTTTTTACTCAATACTTCCACTTTACTCCCTTTCTTGAACCTCATCACCGGTAGGATTACTCTGAAAAATCCAGTCCAGAACACCTATTGTCAATGATACAATGAATGCAAGAAACTGGGCAGAACTAACATTATTCAAATTTTAAATTATGAGCTGAAAACAAAATACAATTTCATAAGAAAGGGTAGAAAAAAATTGATCACGGAGTACATAGTTTATCAAACAAAATTATGAATTTATAATACATATTTAACCAAACAAAATTACGAACTTATTATTCTCCTGTTTTGATTTATTTTTTCATTTATGATTAAAAGAACACAAGAACCAGATTATATGGGTATGTTATTGGATTTCTCGGGTCCGTATCAATAGATTATCTAAGATTCAAAATCTTGATCTTTTTCCTTTTCCTACCTTTTCTCAACAGCCAAACAGAGTATAAATACACTTGTAGCTGTAATTTAATAGAGAATACAAGAGACAGAGAAGAACAAACACATGACATTCACTCACAACACACACGACACATATATATCAGAAAATTAAATGAAACTTAAGTTCTGCTATGTTTGGCTGCTCAGAAAATGCACGAGAATTCAGAATATCAAATTTCAAGATTCTCGTTGATCATTGAAAAAAGATCAATATCACTGAGTAAGCTCAATATAATTTCTGCTCAGGTTTTTTATATTAATCATCTAAGGTACAGACAAACAGCAAAATAATGCTAACAGAAAAAATGTTTAAAAGGCAGAGGATTTCCTATCCTTTTCCTCCGTTTTCTCAGCAAACAAACGGAGACTCAATCAAATTGGGCACCAAATCCAAAATCAGAACTTCCCAGGAACACAATTATATTTATACCCAAAAAAATACAGAGAAAAATTTGAACCACAAAAAAATCCAAAAAAAATCCAAGATTACATGAATTGAATAACAGCGAGGAAGAGATTTCACTGACCTTTGTCGATTCTCAGAGCCCTTCTTTAATCACACAAAATTTTCACTCTCCCTGAGATTATTGTTGTTGTTGTTGTACAAGCTTTAATGCTTATTGCTAATTGAATATTTATTTATATTTATTTTTTGGATTTGGAAATATTAAATTATTAAAGAGGAAAATTAGCTTAATAAACAACGAATAAGGTATGCTTTCAATGCCAAGTTGCCAACTGCCAACTGTCTCATTCTTATTGGCAAGCCCGTGTTTGTACTACACGCACTCCAACCTTCAATTTTTTTTTAAAGGAAAATATAGTCCTAAATTCTAATAATACTATTTTTATCAATTTAAAAAAGATAAAGCCTAAAGTGATTGGGTTTCTTGGGGCAGGGTTGGATTAGTTCAGTCACGCTTAAACAATCACCAAGTATTTAATTTCTTCTATCTCATTATTTCCTTGGGTATGACTTCTAAAATTAAGTTTCGTTTAGTTATACAGTTTATATGAGATGAGATGAAATATTTTGTTAAAAATTGAATAAAATATGATTATAATATAATTCTTTTTTAATATTATTTTTATTTTTAAATTTAAAAAAATTAAATTGTTTATTATATTTTGTGTTAGAATTTGAAAAAATTATAATAATTATATGAAATGAGACGTGATGAGATAATTTGATTTTATGTAATCAAACTAGCTTATAAATTTGAATATTTCCAACTCTCATCGGCAAATTAGAACAATGGTAGGTTTATATACAAATTTTATACAAGTAAGTTCACACATTGACATGTTTAATGTAATAAATAAGATTTATTTTAAGGTAGAAAAATTTTACAATCTAATAAATCACATTAAAATTTTAACTAGCCAACATGTGAACTTTCCTCGGTGAGATATCTGTGTAGACGAAGCACTTCTCATTTGTCATCATATTTTTCGGCATAATTATTTTTCTAGTAAATATATGTGTTTATGCATTTGTTTTATTGAAATTCCATTTATAAATGATGGATAAATGCATTTTATACATGAGTTATTAGTAAGAGAAAAGATATTTTCAACAATGAATTGTGCAACCACGACGTAATCGTTTTGAAAAAAATGAATAAAATATAAGATCCACATGAAAAAATTAATTTTTTAATAATAAATTCTATTTTTTTTTCAAAGTGATTATGCGACATTTATGTACTTTACAATTATATATAGAATTACTCAATAGTTAAGACGCATGGAGTCCTAAACCAAAAGAAGTTAATTTGTCTAACGTCTCCTAAAGAACTCAACGGTCAAAACTGTCTGGAAATTGTTAGGACTTTGAATGGCAGCCAACCAGGTAGTTGTTCTATTTGACTAGGGCTTTATGAATAATTCAACGCGCATATTTTGTAATTTTTTGTTCATCTAACTAAATAAACAAAAAAGATTATAACCATAAACACATATCCTTGCTGCGATTAATAATTACTTAAAACCAAGTGCTCTCTCCTCTATTGAAAGTAGCACTATTTTTTATTTATTTTTTATATAGGGAGTGGAGGGTTCGAACCTGATTTTCCTATTTTGAGACCAGACTTTATGTCATATGGTCCAAAGGACCTTTATGAAAGTGATACTAATCTTGAAGCTTTTCCATTGCCATCAAATTAGAATTAATATAATAAGGTCAAAACATTTGAGAGATCTATGCAAATGTGGGTTGCAAGACATGTTAGGAAAGAATTAGCTAATGGAGTTGCCCATAGTATATATAGCTAGAAAGGCTCTAAGATGTCATGAGGTTGGAGTGGAGATAGAAGATGTCATTTATGCCTTGTATTCAACCTATTATAATGGCTGAAGGAGTTGTTTCTTGGGTCATAAAGAGTTGAATAACTGATAAATAAAGATATAAAATAAAAGGTTTGATGAAACTAATATGATCACATACATAGTAAATTACTAATTTGATTCTCAAAATATAGTCTTTGTAGAGCTTGGGATTTTATGCATTTTGATGGTTTATGATTAGCTCAAATTTGACATTGCAATTCCAAAATTGAGTCTTATTATTCATAAGTTTGTCTGTAAACATATATTACTTAAAGTGGAATCCATTATCGTTAAAACAAAAAAAAGTAAAAAAGCATTACTTTTTTATGCTATATATATATATATACACACACACGTAGTGCTTTTGGTAATGTCGATAATGCCATTGGTTATTAGACTTGTTCACACCCTTCTTGTTTTAAAATTTTAATCTATGGTGTTGATGTCATATTTCGTGGGCTTGGACAACTCCACACTATTAGTACTTGGTGTCTTTCCTGCAAGATGAAGAAAGGGTGGGGCCATGGTACCTCCGACACTCGAGTTAGATTAAGGTTGGAGATGAAAAGAGAAAGTGAGGACTAGAGAGAATACAGAAAAGTATTCAAGAGTATAAGTAACCTCATTCCCAGTAGAGAGAGGGATATTTATACCTAGTCGGGGTGGGCCCTGAGGTAATGGTGATCGGTGTGCAGCTTCGTACTGGGATCGGGTTTCCCTACTTGCCGTCAGACCTGCAAGCTTGATCGAGGTTGTCGTTGGCATCCAGGTGGGCTTGTTGTCGCATGCCAACTCCCGGGACGCATTATCCTACCATGGCGTGCTCGCTCCTGCTCTATTAAATGTAGCGTGGCCCTAGATAGGCTAATTCCTACTCCATTAAATGGAGCGTGGCCCTGGACAGGCTCATTCACTCTCATGCGCCATCCGAACGGCTATGTTAGGGACGGGAATGTCCCTGACGATAAGCCAGTTAGGATGTCAGGCTGCCCTACTGTGTTAGAGTCAAGAATGTCTCTGACGATCGGTCAGACATAGCGCCATGTGGCACTACCTCTCGTTCTCTTATCAGGACACTTTGCCTTGTGTCTCTTCTCTTGGGCCTCTTGGGCCAACCCGACACATCTCAGATCTCATGTGTGGGCTTGGGCCCGAGCCCAACCCCTGGGGGTTTCTTCCCTCACATATGGTATCTAGAATTTTGTTATAATATATGTAAATTTACATATTGCAATGTATATTTTTCATAATTTTATTTTCAACCCATCATTTTCTTTTGACATACTCAAAACGCGTGACTCATTTATAAGAACTCTCCTATGCTATTACAAACAAAAGATTTGTCAATTGAATTATTGTTAAACTGATGGTGTTACACTTGTAACTGCTTCAAGGAACCTCGCAAAACTTTTAAAATATATATATAGAGTAATGCTACTCATTATTCCTTTTGTAATCATCATTCCATTATTCTATGATGCAATATTAAATTATTGCAAACTATTTATTATGTTCAACTGCTAAACCAATCAGTTCATGCCACATCAAGAAATGCTGAGAAGATGATAAATAGATTTTACCCTAAATTTTTCGCTGAAGTACATGTTTATGATTTTAACCAACTTAATTTTCGCTCTTCCTCTTGTTCTATAATTCATCTTCTTTGTACTATCTCCTTTTTCCTGCTAGCACACCTCTTTTTTGGGGAAAAAAAGGGACAAGTTTATTTTTGGAAAAAAAAGCATGAATCTGGAATATACGTCTTCTCTTGCAAGATATCCCATTTTCTTTTACAGGGCAATACTCTTCTTTGCTTGACGCTCAAATATCGCTTTTGCCAGCCTTTTTTGTTTTTTTAATCTGTACACGTTGCTTGGAAGCAAAATACACGTTTAGGCGAAAAATGGCACAACCACAACCTCATTTCTTTCACCATTCCAATCTTAAAGATATCAGAATCATCAAAATCAGCATAAGAAGACATGATATGACAGTTTCCTGGGCCAAATGGAAAGCTTCCTCATCCATTTCATTTCATAAAAAGGACCATGTCAAGTACTTGTCTGGGCCATATGGAAAGCTTTTTGACCTTAACATGCAATAAATGTCACTTTGGGAGGCCAAGTATTTATAAGCATTGATATTTTCTATGCATTAATATTGACAAATGAGTTCTGTTACTTAAAAGTCTGTGTATAAATATGCTACTATAAATACATTACAATTATAAAAATCATCATGTATTCCTTTTGATGATAGTAGAATAGTACCTCTTACTGCATCATATCAGACTTTTCCATCAAAAGTTTGCTTCAGCAGGTTGGGGGATTAAGGGATACGTAAATATATTTAGGAAGCAATTGGAAAAAGTGGGTCTGGGTGTATGTTAAAATCATATTTGAGTTTGGGCATGCTTGTTTACTGATTACTAGTATTGTAGATATTGTATAACTTGATGAGCTAGAGTAAGAACCAGAGCAAGAGCCAGATAGGTCTTAATTAGTTTTATCCTTGGTTTTGATTTTCCATTTAGTTTAGTTAGTTTTGAAACCTCCTATCATTACACCCAGAACAATAACATTCAAAACCAATACACAGTTGAGAACCAAGAAGTACAACACTAGAATCAATCAGCTCTTCTTGAGCAGAAGAGGAAGCAAAGCAAGAAAGAAAATGGTCACATTTGAGTTATATGTATGGCTTTAGGGTTGGTTTAGTTACACAAAATCAAATTATATCATTTCATCTCATATAATTATTACAATTTTTTCAAACTCTCGCACAAAATATAATAAATAATTCAATTTTTTCAAATCACAAAATAAAAATTATATTAAAAAATTATATTCTAATAACATTTTATTCAACTTTTAACAAAACGTTTCATCTTATTTCATCTGCGTAACCAAACGAGACCAGGCAACATCCAGAGAATCCAGAGAATCAAACCGCATAGAATCAGGTGGTTTGATATACCTTACCTGGATGGGAGAAAATCCAGAGAATCAAACCACAGAGAATTAATATAACTGGAATAAGGTGAATGACATGCTCTCCAGATAACCCAGGATGGAGAGCAACATCTTTTTTGGTTGCGTCAGAAATGGAATTGTATGTCGGCAAGTCATCGGAAGCTGCAGCTTTCAGAGGTGGGGAGCCTATGTCAGCAGGCAACAGGTTGACCAAAAACTCATCGGAAGCTCGAGACGTGCTCGATGACCTGTACATTCTTGAGAAGAATAAGATGGAATCAAGCAGCTATGAAAGATAATGGAAGAAAAGCCAAGAGCTACGAGATCTTATAGAAGGATCAAGTGGCAAAAAAGAAAACCCAGCAATGAAAAGAATAAAAACCTGAAGTTAAGGCGATGCAACCTAACTTCCAGGGCCTAAAATGTCTGAAAGAGGTTGAGGGCGTGGCATAGGACTTTCCACGAGTTGACTATAGACTATATTATGTTCTGAGTTTGATTGGTCATACCTTTTAGGCCGTAAGCTTTCTTCAGAAGCAGCTTTGGGTGTTAGTGGCATGCTTGCTTTGACAGAAGATTGTAAAAGGATTCGGCAGCTGTCTAAGCATGAATCCACCCTCCGTCCTAATCTCTTATTGCATTTGAATAGTAAGGTATTTCTCAAGTATTCTGTAAATAATAATAATAAATAATAATAAAAATAATGATAGAATATTGAATAGTAGTGAAAAATAGGTAAAATGTAATGATAAAATAATAAATAATAGTATGGCTCAGTACCCAAACTAGACTTTATGAAATTGGATGATCTATTGCGGAGAAAGATAGACGCAATATTAAATAGTCATATGGGATCCACTTTGCCCAGAAGTCCAGTACAAATAGTAGTAAATAATGTAGAACTCGCACTATGTCTTATCTTTAGACTTGAACCTCCAATTCGATTAGGCAATTGAAGGAATCTTTATTCCATTGCAAAAAGCAGAATAGAAATTGGGGCCAAGGACGGGGGCTATGGGGCTACTTACAATTCATATTATTCTTGACTCTTGAGATCACTTGGCATTAAATGGACAAACTATCCACCCCATATGGCTGTGCCATCACATCGAGCCAAATAGTTTAGGTGAATATATAATATCAATATAGTCAAGCCAAGAACGTGCTCATACTCTACTCATAAAGGATTGGACTGTCAGTTGTCGAGTTGCAGCTCTCGAGTCATTTTCGGCTCTAGAATCATAAACAAAATTGCAGGTTGCAACTGGATATGTATTTACTCTTTTGTTTCCCATGTTAAATCCTTTTTTGCTTTGGAAATACTTGTAATTCTTACAGTCACAAGAACTTGTAAGCCTGAATCATGGAAGACAGAACCACAAGTTCTCTATCAATCCAGTACGATAATTTCTTCTAATCATAATACTGTACAGTTGCAATAACGTGTTTCCCTTTTTGCTATGAACATTTGTATACACACCAAAAACACAAAAAGATAACGGGCTTTAGCATAATGCCGTAGAGACAAAATCCTGGTGAAGTTGAAACATGAATTGTCACTTGTCATTTCGAATCCATTAGAACCCAAAAAAAAAAAGATTAAAAAAAAAAAAACAACCCGGGCCAAAAATGGCTGCAAAACTCCTGAAGGAACCCAGAGACATGATTTCTATAATTAGCCAAATCTGAGCATCCAGTCGGCAGTCAAACATATTGGACACGTTCATTGCATCCAAGAATTGGAATGTAGCAAAATATTGTAGTAACAGGACTACAGACTTCTTTCACACAAGCGCATCTGCAGACAAACATATCTAGATTGTCATTTGCCAATGAACAAATTATAGGCAGGAAATTATAGTATAATTGCCCAACACATTAGAAAATTTGAACCCCAAGCTCATGTAGACAGGTCTAGAAGCACCCAACATTATTCAACTATAATGCATACAACCATCAGAATCACTTGTTGAATTCAGGACGGGCAACTATTGTTAATATTTAATTGTAGTACCATATGGTGGAAATTTCAGAGAGAAAAGAAAGATAAAATCACGTTGTACTGGATCATAGGTATTGACAATTTTTCTAGTGAGATTCCTAAAGTTGGGTTATTCTTAAACTGGATTACTGAACATTGTTTACCAGAATATTTACCAGGTTAAGCATGTTAAGCAGTTTTCTAACAAATTGACTACCAGATCCAATCGCATGCATGAACCTCTTCATGCATCTGAAGGAAGCTTATTATGGCTGGAAGAACCAGGTCAATCTCGGGCCAAGGCAATATAAGCATAATGTGTCACAATCAATGTTACATCAAGGATGCATAGATGTACCTGTGTTGATGTTAGATCAAAACTATGTGATCTATCTTCTTTCTCACTCAATGTAGAACGTCTTATTGAAAGGTGGAACCAGCTTGCCAGTATGCTGCTTGATCTCACAGCTGAGCTCAACCTCCAGAAGTCTATGATTTTCCTTGGAGCGTTTCATTAAGAAAGAAACACTCAAGTCATCCCCTCCACAGACTCGAATTGAAGGATGCATGAGGAAAACCTGCCCAATAACCAAGAAGATAGACTAAGATTAATGGGTAATTTATAAAAGACAAAATAAGAATCATAATAGTACGAGTAATGAATGAAATGGACAGACCCAACAATAAGTACTCCAATATAAGTAAAACTTCATGGCAAATAAATAACACAATACAGATGGAAGTTTTTAATGACCATTCCAATGGACCTAATAATGTCATTATGAAACTTAAAAACTTCCTCCACCATTTTGGCAAAAGTTATTGTATTGAATGGAAATAATCTAAAGGATTTTCTTTTAGCATTTCGTAGCTCCTAGTCCCTAGCTTGTATTTAGGTGTTTCTGCTTGTATACTCCCTTTGTACTTGGGCTATGCCTATTTACTTGCCTTAATAAAATCTCTTATTACTTATCAAAAAAAAAAAAAGAAGAATGTCAACCCCAACTGTGAGTATGCTGCATTAAAAAACAATGACAGGAAGACAATAAACCCAAGACAGCAGGACAGTGGACAATTTCACTCTCAATACATTTTTTACTGATCCGAAGATTAAGCAATTTACTGAATAGCCTACTAACTGACAAAAAATATGATCCCAAAATAATCACAATGGCAATCACAAAACAGACCGTGCAGAGAATCGCCTATTGAAGATTTGTTAAGATGCATACAGCATTTTTCCAAATCTTCCTAACAGAACACTGAAGTTCATTATTATTATCATATACTCTCAAGGGAATCAAAATTAAAAGGCAGATATTTTTGTTTGTGTTGGCATAGACCTGTTGGCCCCAGTGTGTCCCATTATCAATGCTAGGAGCAGTTGTCAACTCAATTTCTTGCTGAGATGGGTCCTCCGTTCTTCCCTAATGCAACAGGAAAAAAAAAATTGTATATTATATTAGCATTCAGTTGCTTTGGAGTCCTAGCATGTCATAAACAAAAGGGACATTGGAGGTCAACTCACTCGAAAATGAACATCAAACCATCCCCCAAACCCACAGAGCCTTGTGTCTTCCAGAGTTATTGAAGATGACAAGTTTGATCTGACTTCAAGGATGTCATTCACGGTCACAGTCAAACAATCAATCTCCTTTACTACAGCAGCTGTCCCTATAACTTGATGTGGATGAAGATTGTTCCACAATGCCGTCTACAAAAGTAATGTGGCATACATTTGAAGATGTAGGACACCCAAGAAGAAGCATATCCATATAGACAAGCATGCAAAGCAATGATTGCTTAGATGCCTTGCTGCATCCCCAAGGATCGCCATATCTCTTTGGCGTAGGAGCAATAGAAGAGGTTCAATTACAAGTTTATTCACATTTCACAATTATTCAACACCAGAAGATGTGAGAAAAGAATCACTCGTTGATTTGTCACTGATGGACTAAAACAGAATAAACTAAATTGACACCAAGAATAGAGAACTAACCTGAAGATAGTATCTCCTCTGCTCCTCAGAAAAAGGCTTTGTAAGAACACCCATGTCGACACCATAGTTAGTTTTTGTTTCATTTGTAAAATTATACCAATCGTCCATAGTTTCCCGATAGTCGCTTACTTTCTGATCTACCAATCCAGACCTGATAGGAGCCACCCACATCCGGGCATGACTAGGATACCTATGAAAACAAAGTTTCCCGGGTCATGTCTCCATATATCACTTTGAACCATCCAAAGCGTTTTTTAGATAATTAACAATATGACAGCACTCCCAACAACCTCAATTCAAATCGTATTCTTTGATTAGAAATTTATCGAGTACAGAAATCTCTGGCGCAACACTTCATTCATTCCATTTTCAATCCTAGTTATTTTAGAACATTTTTTAAGACAGCATAGAAGTTATGCCAAAAGCACATAAATTTTATTTTATTTTATATCAGTAAAAAAAAATTATTGATAGAAATAAAGCATAATTCATAGATATAACTAAAGGGCAAGCGGACAGTAAATTAAGAGATTGGCATATAACACAGTCCAACAGGATACAGGACTACACTACTATTACCAGTAAATCTTACCGCGAATGGCTCTATGGCCTCATGGAAATAATCTACAAACAGAGTTATGAGTATTTTGTATGTCAATGATAAATGGCTTGGTTTAATATAGAACACATTTTTTTTATTAGTACCAGGTGTCTAGGAACAGCGTCCCAACTAATCCCACGGGTGCACAGGCTCTCGGCAAAGAGTTTCCCACAAGTGCACCTCGGGTAATTCAAGGAGAAAATCCCCCAGTCCGATGGTCCTTAGAGATAGTTTGCACCCAAGGGAATTTGAACCTTAGACCTGGGGGGAGCATACCCCCAAGCCCAAGGCCTTTACCACTTGAGCAAGCCCCTAGGGGTTGAGGACAGAAGAACACATGTCAACATACAATCACCACAGGATATGTGTGAACTTAATGTAATCTAAGATCATTGGGATGTACGATCTTTTTTTTCAGAAAATCTTATATCTTTCAGAATGCAAGTCTCACAAGCTTACTTATCATGAAAGCATGAGTACCTAAGTACAGGCACCCGTGTTTCAATAGCTAGTGTCTTAAAATACATCGGTAGGGAACCTTTTTTTAAAAGTGGGTAAGGCACGTCATTAAGCAAAAGAACCAAAATGTTAAGTGTGGTGGCAGCTGTAGTAGCAGTTAGTATGACACAAAAAAAGTCAAGAAGGGACAGCTGCAAGGTTTGAACCAAGTAAGAAAAAAATCAGAATGCATAAATGAGTTGCAGCACTTCTTTTACAACTAAATGAATTGCGATGCTTACATAATTCCCGTTGGCTTCAGCCAGCGATCACGTGCACATATCACCGAATCAAACATAGATTCACGCAGAAGAAAGTATCCCATCCACTCCGAGATAATCACATCAACTGCATAACAGACAATATCTGAATTTGTACCGATGGCATATAAGACTAAAAGGGGTAGACCCATTTTGAATTTAAAGGGGAACTAATTACTTTTTTTGATCGGTAAAGGGGAACTAATTACTTCATAATACTAACCTTTCTCAGGCAGAGTGACTTCCTCCATGGAACCCTCAATCACTTCAACGACATCTTCCAAGTTATTTGCTTTTACAAGTACACGTGCGTGCTCTGACATTTTAGTTGCTTCGACTGCATAGACCTTCCTTGCACCTGCTTGTGCCGACCAAATAGCAAGAATACCACTGCCAGTTCCCACATCCAACACAGTCTTCTCCACAAATCCACCAAATTAATCAGAAATATATCCCAAATGCAACGACATGCGACAATTAAAAGAAGTAATACTTCAAAAAAAAAAAAAAACCATTACTCCCGAGAACTGCCAAGAATCCAAACTTCTTTTTTTTCCTTTTATAGGTATGATTCCCAGGGGTTCTGTTAAAAAACAATAAAAGGGAGCGCACACATTTACAAATGAAGACCATCCTATTTAAGGGTTGAGCTTTATGCACAGTGGAATTGCAGTGCAAATGATTGCATTCAACTTTAGAACGGATGAAACGCTATTGAATATCAATTTTAACAAAGCTTTCAACAAAAGCCTTGAGTTTGAGAACGACAAGCTTTAACTCTCAGTTTCCCCCAAAAAGACAGAAAGAAAACAGCAATGCTACTCGTCTAGTGTTTACAGTAGTCTTCCCAAATAAAGACCGCAAAACCTATACGAATACTTGTCCAGCCAAACTCAACTAAGAAAAAGCTTCAATCTTTCTCCGACTCCAACCCAATTTTCCCAAACAAAAACATACGAATCAAACAAGCTCACAAAGCGATAGGGAGAAAGAGATACCTTTCCTTGAAAATGATGCTTGTTCTGGAAGATGGAGTTGAAGTAAGCGTCCATGCGGACTCGATCAGAGAGCATCTCCTTCTGGTGGTAGAGAAAGGCGTAGGTGCAGAAATACTGGGCGAAATCCACGCCCTTGTCCACCGCAGTGGCGCTACGGTCCCCACCCACGACGCCGTTTTGGTAGCTCCCCATGTCCGACACTCACACTACCTTCTCCTTCACAGGTAGAGAGAGAGAGAGAGTTGTTTGTTAGGGCAACGTTTGCTATACTGCCTTCGGGTCGCGGTCTTTGCTTGTAAAAGCATGCCACGTCATACAGCACCATGTCGGCGGAACCCACTTGAGAGAGTAGAATATTATTTTTGAATAATGCTAGGTAGAGTGGATTCTTGAGGATTAGTTTGGTAAGATGGTTTTAGAATATAAATTGAAAAAATTATTATTATGATATTATTTTTTAATATTATTATTATTTAAAAATTTAAAAATATTAGATTGAGATTTAAAAAAATTAAATTATTTATTATATTTTATTTAAAAATTTAAAAAAATTATAATGATGAGATATAATAAAATGAGATGAAATACTTTCTAAATCAAAACTGAATTTACACTATTTTTTTTAAAAATGAGGATTTAATATTAAAAAATTAATTTTTTATATAAATTTTGTATTTTTTCAATTTTTCAAAATAGTTACATGGTATTTACATTTTGACGACTATAATTATTATTTTTCAGAAGTGTATTGTTTGATACTCTTCGGAAACCAACGTCGTATATTATTACAAAAAAAAAAAATTGATGTGTTTTAGATTTATTTATTTTAAAAAAAAAATGTGTACAATTTATTCACTTAAATTGTAAATATCATTTTTCTTTTCATCTCAATTCAAAATTGTGTCACATGGTATATTATATCATTATATTATAATAATATTTTAACTTTATAATAATTCTATTCAACATTTTCTCTATTCTTTCTTAAAATCTAATAAAAATTCTAACTAAAATTATTTCACTACTATTCATAAACATCTCACTAATATTCATTGATTTTTTTATCTCATCCCATGTGATCTGATTATCTAAACGAGAACTCAGTCACGGTTTGGAGCCTTGGACTCATATTTTTTCTTTTTTCTTGGCTGTTGGACTCATCTATTAAAATTAATGTCTTGGCAAAAAAAAAATCATCAACCATTTTCATATGTTTTATTATTTATTCATTCTTTCGTTTTATAAACCTCAACGTTTCCCTTTCCATCACCGAAAATAATCTCTTCTCTAACGGGATATAAATTTTTCGATTTTTCAACCGTTTCTCTATTCTCATCGTAGAAAACCCTTTCTCTCATTGTTTTTAAAAAAAGTGATGTGCGCAAAAAGTGCCTGCAATTTTTTGAATAAGTAAATGTTATTAGAAGCCTATTTTTACTCGTGCTCCTGTGTCTACTTTTGTGTACAAGTTTTATTTTTAGTGGAATGTGATCTATACTTCAAAAAGCACTCAAAGAGTCCTCTTTTCCTTGATTCCAACGTTTGGGAACAAATAGAAACATAATGAGGGTACAAATAGAGGGAAACTCAAAATATTTTCTGTTTATTTCGAACAATCTGGAAAGATACATGCATATCTGGTGAGGAATAAATTGATCATCATCATCTATTTAGATGTTCTTGGGTGAGGGAGTTTGAACATCTAAATAGCATAACAGTTTGGATAATCTTTACCCCTTTTTCAGCCAGTTGATGAAATTGCTGAAGTTCCTACAGGAGTTTCCACCTTCTTCCATAACACCCCTCACCATTTCCTTTAGCTCTAAAGATCTTGCTCTTATGCTTTCATCACTAAGTAATTCCTCTACCTTCTTTCTAAATTCTCCCCGCAATATCCTTCCATCTTGATCTGATTTAAGCCCTAGGCCAACCTTCCACACATCACAAATGTACTTCATGTCAAGGACTTGGTCAGCAAAGTAAGGCCAGCACAAGAAAGGAACCCCACCGGTAATACCATCCAAGGTAGAATTCCAACCGCAGTGGCTGATAAAACAAGCAATGGCAGGGTGGCTTAAAACCTTCGGTTGGGGTGCCCATCTTATAATTTTCCCACGAGTGCCTTCAAATTTGTTTAAATTTGCATCATTAAGAATATTACAGCTATCTGGTCGCACGACCAAGAGGAAAGGTCTGTTGGTGAGCTCAAGTCCAAATGCTAGTTCTTGGAATTGGATTGGGTCCAAAATTGTGAAGCTGCCGAAGGCAGCATATATGACTGAGCAGGGTGGCTGCTGATCTAGCCAGTTTAGGCAAGAGGTGTCTTCTGGTAAGAATTGCCCCCCTACATTTCGAGTTTGGTTACTTGCCATTATTGGGCCAACTGGGAGGAGCTTTGGAAGCAAGGAAAAGGCTGCCGGCTCGAGTTCGTAAGCTGTGTTACAAAGCCACCAATCTGCCAATTTCGAATCTTGTGCGTACCTTGAGACATAATCGAATACAGTCTTTTGAGTTGCTTGATCAGGGGAACAATTCCATGGAAGATTTTGTGGGTACACAGCAGGTATGCCTGAGTGCAGTTGAATTGCATGTCTTTGCATTGGGGTCCCTGCATGTGTAGTTAACGAAGGAAATCAAAATCAATCTTGCTTAACATTAATCACTCGAAGTTTTTTTTTGTTTTTTGAAAAAAACAAACACAGCATGCTAGAATTGAGTAATAAGCTGGGCCATGATTCTAGCTCATTCTGGTTTTTTATATGCTTCCCCTACCTCAAACTTTGGCAAACAAAGTCAACTTGATCTGCTTTTTATTTACATGTACCGATACGTTTGTTGAAAAGTGCAGAACCCAAAACTTACCATTACTGTCAATAAAACCATCATCAATCAGGTTGGGGATGCGGGTTACCAAAGCAAAAAAAGCTGCTGACGCAGGCCAAAGGATAGCTCCTCGAATGCCCATCTTGTTGGCAACTTCCAAGGCCCACCCCATATTCCCGTCGGCGATGATACAGGAGATTTTGCCATCACCATTTGATGCATTAATACCTCGTATGAGCTCCTCAAGCCTTGTAGGCATGGTAGCTAAGATAGATACAACCAACTTTCTTAAATCGTTCCTATCATCCTCAGGACACAACCCATCTGAGATAGACACCAATTTAATCTGTGAACCCAGAAGGCTATCCTTCCCAGGCGCCATGGCACTCATCATTTGCGTGTGGCAGAAGTCTGTGCTTACAAATGTGATTTTAGAGCCATGTTTTGCTATTTCTCGAGAGAAATTCATTAACGGGTTCACATGGCCCTGTGCTGGAAATGGTAGGACTAGAACATGCTCGTTGCTCATCTCTCTCTCTCTCTCTCTCTCTCTCTCTCTCTCTGTTGTAAAAGGTAATGGGTCTATGAGCATTCTTTAAAGCCAGCAACTGCCTTTTAAGGGAAACAGACTCTATCTATACATATTTACTCGATAGTCAAAGAAAATTAAGAAAGAAAAATATAACCTTTATCTGTGTTCAAAACACTTATCACTGCTTTCGGAAGTTGAGTAACAAATAACAATAGAAAAAGAAGCTTCATAACAAGCTAAACACCGTAGTTAGCCAAAGCATCGGCAAATAAAATTAGCCTCTCTGATCTGGATATGTTGTGTCATCTCCACTTGAGTATAAACCTGCAGGAGTAATGCTGAGAGAATACTTAGCAATTACATTCGGAGGAGAAGCTCATAATGAAGTAAGGGCTCGTTTAGATTTTTTAGAATAATTTAAAATATCTTTAAATATAATAGTTAAATGGTTTAAGTTAAAATGTTTTTTTAAATTTTGGAAAAGGTGAGAGAAAATGTTAAATAAAAATATTATAAAGTTAAAAAAAATTTGAATATAATTTTTTAATATAATTTTTATTTTAAAATTTGAAAAAGTTGTATTGTTTAGTTTTATAATATTTTATTTTAAGCATCTTCTCTCCCATTTTTCAAAACTCAATAAAATATCTTAATTCAAATAATTTCACTTCTATTAAACATACTTGTTTTTCTTAAGCTTTAGGTTCAATTAGCCTTGTTTAGGTGTCGAAGTACTTTCAAACATTCTCATTATTATTTTTTATTTTATTATTATTTTTTATTTACTTTTATTACTATTCATTACTTTTTACTTAATTTTTATTACTATTTAATATTTTTTTTATTATTATTTATATATTTTTTATTATTATTTATAAATATTCTCAAACATTTTTACTATTCAAACCGAGCTGATATTAAGCAATCGGTAGGTGAGAAGATCTTGATGCCTGCCATATGTATTAAAGTTATGAAAATGAGTTATCGGCTATTCCGATCGAGGAAGTGTGAGTGTGATGTGCCCTATTTATTTTTTCGGTTGACGGTCAATATCAGGATTCAATGCCTTGATGTTATGCCAATATATAAAAAAAAAAATCTTTACAATTTTTTACTATTTACTTATATTTTACGTTCTATATTTTATATTTTTTTTATTTTTTTCTTTTATCAAATAATTTTTATATAAATAGTGAATAGAAAATTTGAAATAGTTTAAAAAGAATAAACTCAACAAAAATATTAAAAATTTAAAAAATTTAAAAATTTAAAAAGATATAGAATATAAAGTATAGTGGAGATTGTATAGCAAAACCCATAAATAAATATCAAGATGTAAAGATTGTAATTTTGATTTTTTTTGATCGAGTGTTGAATTGAATGTTTTAGGAGTATCGATGATCGTCAAATTGCATAATAAAAAATAAAATAAGTGGGGAGCAAAAATTGAACAAAGAAATTCATATTATACTTTACCCGCACAATTAAGAACGCAATGGAAGTGACTAATCCCAAGGTTTTTCTTTTATTTCCCGTGCTTATTTGGTTCTTCGTTTAAATTTACAAATTATTTCAACTCATTTTATCTCATTTTATCATTACGATTTTTTTAAATTCTTACACAAAATATAATAAGCAATTCAACTTTTTCAAATCTCAAAATAATTTTATTAAATTTTTACACAAAATATAATAAATAATTCAATTTTTATTCTATTATTCATAAACTATCTCAACTCCAACACAATCGACTAAAGTTAAATCTATGAAAAATTGCCAATATTTCTCCGTTAGAGGTTAGCAGCCAGATGTGTGAGTTTGTTTATTTTACACCCACTAATAATCACATTACACGTATAGATTCTAACAAAATATTGAATAAGATTACATGCAGAGGATTCAATTAATTTCATCGTCCCTCCACGAACCCATCTCTTTTTACTTGTTTGGAGTTTTCGCCCCTCTCTCTCTCTCTCCTACCTCCCCCTACCCCATCGATCTCCCTTTCTCCCTCCCTTCTCTTTCGTTCTCTCTCACTAAAATACGCTTTCTCTCCCATTCGAAGGCCTGAGTCGAAGTCCCCCTCTCTCCCTCTCCTATGATTCTCGCGCCCTCCTCTCTGTCTCTCTCACTAAAATACTCTCTCTTGTTTTGATGTTTTGAACTTTTGATAGCTAAGGAGACAGGCTTGACTTGAGGTTGTAGAAAAAAGGTTGTAGAAAAAGAAGATGGAAGAGAGATCGATTGAACGGGAGAGGAGAGGGGAGAAGAGAGAAAGGAAGAACAGAGAGATGAGAGACAATAGAGAAATGATTGAATGAAATACACTCCACGATAAAACAAATAAATCTCCTACGTGTCTATTTGCTACTGGAGGGTGTAAAACAAAAAATGACACCCGTCTGTTTGAAATTTTTCTCCGAATGATATTTGCGAATTTAGAGCATCAGCATCGGCTTCTTCAAATCTCATTTCATCTTCAAATTTTACATATTTTATCTTTTTTTGACCCACATCGGTTTAGCTATACACTTTTCATTTTAAACTTTAGCTACAGTAATTCTATTTTTCTTTTCAAAGATGAAAATAACTATTTACTTTCTAAATCTATTGTTTATTAATTTCTCCACTCTCTCCCGCAATTTATCTCTCTCTTCTTCTTCCCTCTCTCTCTCCCGCATCACTTCTTTCTGCTATTCTACCTCTTTCTCTCTCGCATCTCTTCCTCCTTTGATTCTTCTAGTTTTTTTTTCTCTTCATCTCCCTTTTCTCGCCGTCTGAGAATCTCCTATGTCTATAGGTTTTTTTTCCCTCTTCTTTCTCTTCTTCCCTCTCTGGTATCTCTTCCCTCTTTCTTTTTCTAGTTTTTTTTTTCTCTTCTTCTCTCTTTCTCTTCTTCCCTTTTTCCCTAGCCTCTGTTTTGATACCGGATCTGATGGAGTATTAGCTGTTTTTTTGTTTATTTTTTAATATTTTTTTGGGCTGTTGTCAAATTTAGTTTATTTGTTTGAGCTGTTCTTCTTGGCCAAAATTTTCATTCAAAACTCGATTTATTCTATTGCTCGAGCACGTGGAGAAACACTTTTAGATTTGGGAAAATTTTTAGTTTTCGCATGAATCAGATGACAGCTCACATGTCTTTCAAGGTTTGAATCTTAGATATGTTATCAGAGCCTGCAAATCTTCTAGATTTATGTTTGTTTACTGAGAAAATAGAGAAAAAACTGGAAATTGAGCTTAGATAACTCCAAAAAATGAGATTTTTATTCTTGGAATTAGATTGGAATGAACAGAGATTTTCCCTTGGACTGAAATTTATCATCTTATGCGAATAATTGACTGATATTTTGTATTATATTTGCTACACAGGCGTTTTGCTGTGAAATTCGGATATGCTTCAAAGATGAATCACTTTAACCTTCAACAGAACGCCTTTGCACTCGGTAGCGAAAAAAGAATTAATTAAAAAATAAAAATTAATTAAAGAAATATAAAAATAAAAAATATTATTATTTTATTATTATAGAGAATATGATGACTAATCCAATGTAGATTTTAAGTTTTGAATGATTAGTTAAAAGTAAAAAAGTTACATATTAGTCAAAATTTGAAGAATGAGATAGCCAATCCAATGCCAATGCTCTTAGAATGTTGAAGCAAGTTCCATGCATTTTCTTTAAAAAAAATAGTTAAATTTAAAACTTAAATGAAAAAATTTATTTAATGGTGGATCTTATTTTTGAATTTTAAAAAAAATATGGGGAACTTGCATACACACGCTATGACTATATCTAGCATGCTAATTCAACATTTAAGCCGAGTTTCCAAACTGAATTTTCAAGCCGACTCGAATTAATCGACCCAAAAACACAAAACGGGTAAATGCTTCCGTTTTCGTTTTGTTCCGTTTATTAAGACCAAAACAATTTGGCCCGAGGAGTGCGGGCTCCACCACCTCCTATTCTTCTTCTACTCTTTTTGTTTTAAGAATAATGATAATTTTACTATTCTTCTACTACTCTTTTTAATTTTTAATTTGTTTTTAAAATTTTTCTTTTACCTCATGGTTAAGAAAATGATTATTAATGAAATTATATATTTTTTAATTTTTTTAATGATTAAAAATATTTAAAAGAAAATAAGAAAAAAACAAATATACTAAGAGTAGTAAAATGGTGGTAAAAAGGGTTGCACGTCTATTATTACCCTTTATTTACCCTCTGCCACATCTTTTATTTACCTTTTATTTTTTTTCATTTGGGTCAAGGTGGTTCACTTTATTGTAGGGGTAGTAATATATGACACGACTCGTTAATCCAACACGAACATGATACGATAATAGTGGGTTTAGGTTTAGTCTTAACGAGTTCAGGTGAAAACGGGTTGACCCATTAAAACACAATTACTTAACGAGTTGATAATAGGTCAACCCGTTAAGGAAGTTAAAATTACAATTATACCCTTATACCTAAAAATAAAATTGTTGAGATTTTAATTTCGATATTTTTATTGTTTAGATTGTAATTTTAGACTTGTAGTTAGTTTTAAATTTTTTTTTATAGATATTATGATTTTAATATTTATATAAAATTATGCTAAACTTAATAAGGTCAAACGGGTTAATTTCGGATTTATTCAACTCATTTACATAGATGGGTTGAAATGGATCGGGTCGTATTAATCTATTTTGTAATATTCACTAATAGGTCAAAACGGGTTAACACAACCCGTTATATTAATGTATCGTATTAGGGTTTGAAATTCTGATACTATAAGCTTAACGGATCGTATTCGGATTGATCAATATAATATAATATACATATTTATTTATCATGTTTCCTGTCATCAGGTTGCTGGAGGATGCTGGTATGTCCCTTGTGCAGCTTCTTCCAATTCTAGATTCAAGTTTTGAAGAGTAGTAGCATTGTATTAGTTTAATTAGTTGTTATGTATTATTTTTTATTTTATTCTTTGTAAATTTATGTTTTGCATTGTGATGTAATAATAATATTATCTATTTTACATTTTTATTTATTTTAAAAAAACTTTTAAAATGTGTTTAAATTATTTTTAAAAAAAATTCTCGACAATTTAAACATGATATCAAAATTTTTTTTTTTTTTAAAAAGTGCTATATAGTTTTTAAAAGTTTTAAAATCTTTTTTAAAATAAAAATATTAACAAACCCGGATAAATTTGGTTATAACCCAAATATTCAGGTTTTAAGTCAAAAATGCAAAAAATCTGGATATTCAGCTACAATCTGGATATCCGGACTGAATTCGATTATCCGCTTGGATTGAATCCAGATTCATCTGAGTGAATAATCACCCGGGCTTTGACATCCAGATTCAGATCTGGTTGCACACCTCTAACCTGCTTCATGTTTCACCTTAGTGGAGGAGTAAGGTGTCTGGGCTCACGATGCGACGTACGTGATTGCAATGTGGATGCTTGGCTAACATGATGGTGGTGCTATGTGAATTAACGGAGGCTAAGGGTGCAAAGGTGCTTGGGTCACGACTTGAGGCTCTAGTGCGACAATCCTAGGTTCATGGGAAGATGACAACATGCATAAAAGGGGCTGGTTAGGGAAGAAAGGACTTGCCTTAAGCCTAAACTAAGGGTTCTCCCCCTCCCCACCCTTGCCCCGCACGGGACAGGGGTGGGATTTTCTCTCCTAGCACCTGCCCCTGTGGTGAGGGGGTGGGGTATCCCGTCCAGGCACCAGGGTGCGGGGGCAGATATCCTATCCATTCGCGCCCCCCCCCCCCCCCGGCGGCATCCCCAAATGGGCGATGGGCCTAGAAGCTTTTTCTAGAAGTCATCTAACTCCTAAGCTATTACAATTTACAATAATAGAGTTTATAATAAAACTATAATAACTAAACTATTACAATAATACAAATTAAGAGAAAATAATTAAAAAATTACAGATATAAAAGGGATATTGTGATTGTCTCAATATTACAAATAATTGAATATGTAAAATCTAAATATAATTGTCAATTGAACATAAATGATAAAAGTGACAATGGGGGAACCTTGAACTTTGACATTGACATTTGGGGCAGGTGGCCAAGGGTGGAAATAGAATTTAGTGTTGCCTGCTGTGAGTAGTGAGATCATAAAATCTGAAACATTAACAATTGAGTAGGAAGATAAATTAAAATTATAAAAAAAATGAAAAAAATTATAAATTAAAATCTGACTAACCAATATGAGATGGGGATCAAGATGTGATATTGAAAATATATCATTTGAATTTCGGCTTGGAATTAAGATTGAGGCTTGAGGTGCGCATATGATAGTAAGATTATAGAAACAATTAGATACCAAAAATTATATAAATACGAAAAAAATTAAGGCACAATTCAAATTGTACAAACCTATGGCAAATGACAATGGTGGGTCGAGGTCCAATATGGTGAAGTCATATTGCAGCGGAAGTAGATGTCATATCATGTATAGCTACAACAATTAAATTTGAAATTAATACCGATGAAATGAATATAAATAAAATAAATCAAAATAATAAAATGAAATCAACGATTACCAGATCTAGACTAATCACCACTCTCCTCCTCATCGGCCTCATTAAAGTCAAGAACATCCTAAACATCAATTTGAGTCACTTTGATCCAATTTTGCGTACATATCAATACCTCCACATTGATAGGGGACAAAGAACTCCGGAATGGATCTAACATGCGCCCTCCGGTACTAATGGTAGACTCTGAGGCTAGGTGCTAATAGGGATTGCCAAAATGCTACAGGCTATCTCTCCAAAAACGAGATACTTCTCGGCATTGATCTTCCACCAAACTAATATATCAGACCCTTCCGTATATGAGAGAAGATCCCTTGCCAAATATCGATCTACTTTCGACTTCGCCTTTATAGATTGACGGACTAGTTGGGGGATCTCTAAGAGGCTTTGGGCCCACACCAACCTATGTTTTTTTCCTGCCCCGACTTCTAGATGAGGCACTGAGGTAGATGTAGGTGTAGGTGCGCTACCACCTCTGATCACGGTAAACTCATTAAACAATCTACCAAGGGTGTCTCTAACCATACCCCCAATAAGCTCAGCCCATGCAGCCCCTTATACAAGTCCCAAACCATATATCATGCCATCAATTTTGAGTTTGGGGTCAAGAACAATAGCCAAATATAACAAAATATTTTGCCTACTCAAATCCCTCCAATACTTGTCATATTTGATCCTCAGCGTCAATGTCATCTCTCGCATCCTAGTATGGTCACTCATACACATCTTATCAAATTCTTCTTTCACCCTACATATTTGTTTAGTAAACTCATTGAATGTAGGGTACAAAGAACTAGATATTTTCAATGCCACCTCGTAGAAAAGTCTTAAAAAATCTACAAAGATAGCAACCAACTCCCAATCATCATTAACAGGCTTTCCTAATCCCTCGAGCTCGTCAAAATATTGGACATATTGGATGTCTTTATCACCCAATAATTCAAAAGCTGCCTTATATTCTTGAGCCGCCTCAAACATTAAGAAAGTTAAGTTTCATCTTATAGGAGCATCAGTACAAATGCCATTTTTGATGTTATGCTCGCATTCCTTGCAGTGGTTTTGAATTTCTCCAATCTAGAGGAGAAGATCTCACAAATCTCACAGTCATTCTGACTCGTGCAACCGAGTTATCAACATCTCTCAAGCCATCAAACACAATTAAATTCAAAATATGTGTAGCACATCTAACATGCAAACAATCATCACCAAGATTGTCTTCTTTGTCTCTCTAAGATGGTCTTAAGATATCTCAATACTACATCGTTAGATAAGGTATTATCAAATGTAACGGTCAAAAACCGTGCCAACGCCCACTCCTTTATTGCAACTTCCAAGGCCTTCCCAATTGTCTCACTCTTGTGATTGGAAATTAGACAAAATTTCACAATTTTCTTATGAAATGTCCGATCACAATCAATGAAATGCACAATCAAAGATATGTAATTAAAATTTTGGACAAATGTCCAAGTATCGGTAATGAGGCTTACAACTTGGCCCACCAATTGACCCCTCAACAAATCCTTCTCCTTTTGGTAATGTTTTTTAATATCTTTTGCTACAACGTGACGAGAATAAATATTAAACCTAGGTTCGAAGCAACTGAAATATTCTTGGAACTATCTCCCCTCCACAAACTGAAAAGGTAGCTCTTCCATGATAACCATACGAGCTAACTTTCTTCTACACTCATTGGAGTCCTACTTAGTATACCCTTTCAACGTAGAACCCCCACTACTTACATCTATCATTTTTTCTAGTCCAATCTCTTGTTTAGATTGACTCTTCTCTGGTAAGGATCTCAATATTGGACTTTTCTTGCATTGTTCTTTTAAGTGCACCTTTAACTATAATGTATCATGTTTCCTATAGTGACATCCATAGAGTTTATTACAGTGGTTACACTTTACTTGGAGTTATTAAGGTCACCACCCTTTAGTTTGGTAAAGTGAGACCAAATTATGGAAACATGTTTCTTACTTTGTGTGGACTTAGGGGCAGATAAAGGTTTTGTGGGGTTAGGACTATGGTCCGTAAGGTTAGTACTAGGTGTAGGGTTAGGTGTTAGGGTAGGTTTGGTAGGAATAAGACAGCTATCACTAAAATCTGAGGGAGTAGAAAAAGACATTCTCCAAAATAAGTAACAAATCTAAAATTAAAACAAAAACATGCTACTGACATCAACAATCAACACATGTCACTAACTTTTTCATTATTATAATTTGTTTTATAAAATAAGCATGCACAATCAAATTTCAACATGTCACTAACATTTTTATTATTATAATTTATTTTATAAAATAAACATACACAATCAAAATATACATCATATTATAAGCATGCACAATCAACTCTGAATTTTTAAGAGTTTTTTTCTATATTTTTATATGCATCACAAGGAGCAAAGTTCTCTAACATTTCTTCTTTGCAACTTGGATTTTACATTCTCTGTAGGTCCAGGGGCGGTGCGAACGAGGTGATGCAGCGAGGGGCAGGCCCCGCTGCCCACGCTATCCTAAACTTAGGGGAAAGAGAAGGGGTGAGAACATAGTGCATGCACCTCTCTCTCTCTCTCTCTCTCTCTCTAAATATATATATATATATGCAAAATAATAGTATGACTATCAAATATGTCTACTCATATTTTTTATTTTTTTAATGGTTAAAAAAATGACTATTAGTGAATTTTTTTTTTCTTAATAGTTAAAGATGTTTAAAAAATGCTTAAAGAAAAAAAAAACTCATTTTGTATTAATGTGCATATTTGATGGGCACATTTGGTAATCACCTTAACATTGTCTATATATATATGAAATTTTTTCTCATCAGCTACTATTTACTACCTCACACCCTATAAAAAACACCTACACATCCTATAAAAAAAGTTATAAGTGTTGAGTGTGGAAGTAAATAGTAGCTAATGTATAGCATACCTCCATATATATTATAAAGATATATATAGATATATATATATTTGATGGGCACATTTGGTAATCACTCTAACATTGTCCATATATATATATATATATATATATATATAAATTCTTTTCATCAGTTATTATTCATTACCTCACACTTTACACTCTATGAAAAAATACATCTATATTCTATGAAAGAAAAGTTATAAATGTTGAGTGTAAAAATAAATAGTAATTGATGTATAACATTCACACATATATATATTTATTTATTTATGCGCGCATATGCACGGCAGCACGGGTTGGACAACATTCGTGAGTTCTAGGGGTTTTTCTTGGGCGTTGTATGGGTTTTTAAAATAATTCTTGGTCTATTACCAATTAAATAAGGTCCATTAGTTCATAAATATTACGTGGGTTGTTATTAAATTATTGAGTCCAATAAAATCTCATAATTCACCATAATAAATTATAGGCACATAGCCTATTAAAAATTATACAATAAACCTTAATTAGGCATTTAGAAATATTGGTTCATTCAACCTAACTTAGGCATAATAAAATTATCTATATTTCATCCTTAATAATTTTGGGTCGGGTATTATGTCAATTTAAAAACTTACTTATGTGAAACCTTTTATAGATCTAACACTTTTCTTTCTTTATAAAACTTCATTTTTACTCTCTCAATCTACACCTAATTTTCAAAATTATACCTAAAACAATTAGTTTTAAGTTTTTTTTTCTTTTTGTTTTAATACTTTTAAATATTTTTTTTAAAAATTCACAATATTATTAAATAACACTTTCTTAATCACTAAAAAAAATAAAAAAATAAAAAAAATAAATAAAAAAATAGAAACGATAGGTAACTTTCAACGGGCCCCAACGGGATCCCTAACTTTTTTCTTTTAAAAGACTTTTTCCATTGAATTGACTACTGACCTCTTATTAAAATTCAATCAAAATAACTTATAATTAAATATTATGGATAATAAATAAAATTATTAATAAGAAATTTTGGCCTAGTTTGAGTGTCAAAGCATTCTGAAGTATTCTCAAACACTCTCATTACTATTATCTACTTTATTATTATTTTTTATCTATTTTTATTACTATTCATTATTTTTCACATACTTTTTACTATTATTCAATATTCTATTATTACTTTTCACTTATTTTTTACTACTATTTACAAACATTCTCAAACATTTTCACTATCCAAACCCAACCTTTAAGTCACGACTATAACGGGTCAAATCGAACTACGGTGACTCGGTAGAGCCTTGTAGACTTGGTCGGTGGTTGCCGGGGCGAACCATAGGGTCAGGGCCCTTGGTGGTAGCCACCCGCAATCTAGTTTTGTTCTTCGTCTTTTTTCTACAAAATTATTATAACGTTTTTGTTGTAAACTGCCGTTTGGATTACCTCAACTCATATTATTCTATTATTATAATTTTTTTAAATCTCAAAATATAATAATAATATTAAAAATAATATTATAATAATATTTTATTCAACTTTCATTTCAATTCATCTTGTATCAATAAACCTCACCTAAAAGCAATTAGATAATTTTAATATTTATAACAATGTGTTTTAGCAATTGTTTGGACATTTGGAGTATTTTAGAATTTTGTGAATAATAATGAATTGGTTTGAGTTAAGATGTTTTATTAGATTTTGAGAAATATGAGAGAAAATATTGAATAAAAATATTATAAAGGTAAAAAATTATTTAAATATTATTTTTAATGTAATTTTTATTTTAAAATTTAAAAAAATTGTATTGAGTTGTGTTTTGTTTTGAAGTTTACAAATATTATAATGATTAAACAAAAAAGTTAAAAAGTTAAAAGTGAAAAGTGCTTCGTATTTGAGTGATTTTGAAAATAAATTGTAAAAAGTTTGAAAATTTTTTATCTCATCTCATTATCTAAATAAAACCTTATAGAATTCAATCTGACATGTAAGTCAGAGATAGCCTTCAAAGGAATGATGAGATGCAAACTGAAATATATGGTTCCTTAAGTTAGTATAGATCTATATCATGTGTTAGATGAATCTTCAAAATTGGATTTTTTAAAAAAAAAAAAAATTAAGACTTAAAACAATTAATTAGAAAGATCTACGTATGCATATTTATGGAACAATTATAATTTTTTAGAAATCATTTGCAATTGAGAAATAAATATGCAAGAGTTCAAATTTCAATTCTAATAATGGTATCATAACGACAATATTTATTGTCCCTCAATTAATTGTTTTACAACTTGCCATATTTTTTTATTTTTAAGGAAAATAGACTTTATAAGGAGGCTGGGGTGGGTCTTTATACAACTTGCCAACTATAGGTTCAATTAATGTGGTTTTCACTTTTCAGACTCATAAAACATATTGTCATGCTCGTCAATTCAAGTTTTGAAAGATCTCAACCACCGACATTTATACAATTTTTTGTAATAATATTCTATATTTTTGAAGTTAATTTCTTATAGGTTTCTAAGTAGAGTTCTTTTCAATCTAAATAATTATAGTTTTACTACTACAATATTTATGAGATGAGAATTAATTATTTATAACTAAATAGATATTTTTTTTAGATTTTAAAAATATATATGAAAAATTCTTCTCATCAGCTACCATTCACTATCTCAAATCTTATAAAAAAATTATAGATATAAAATGTGTGAATGAATAGTAGCTAATACATATTATTATTATTTTTTTTTTTTTGATAATGGCGAATCTCATTCATCAAATAAAGACATACAACTTTGACTTAAGAATAAGTCAGTTACAACTAATAAAAGCTCCCCAGCGCACATCCGTGGCTGACATGGTCTAGTCCCCACGGCACATCTCTACTGACAAAGTCAGAGAGATAGCCCATCTCTGTTCAAAAACAGAGAAAAGAAAAACAACTAAAACCAACTCCATACCCGACTAAGCGGGAAATGGAGGAGGCACACCCCAACACCTCCGCGACGCGGAGAGGGGAGAAAACACCATTCCGGACCAAGTCCGAATGGGAACACCATTACCGAAAAAAACCTAAAACAAAAAGAACATAAAAAAACAGACATACAACAGACAAAACATAAAGAGCTACAATGTGAAAACACTGTAAACGGAAAATCAGTGCACATAAAACACCACAAAAGGAGGGAAACCGAAGGTCGCGCTAAGGAGATCTAGTGACGCCGGTTCGAAATCAGCCACTCGATGCGCCGTCAGATGATTGCATGGAGGCGCGTGGGTTCCACGCGCAGCGAGCTCCGATTCTTCGAACCGCGCGTGCGTGATACGCGCCGCTCCGATGGAGGCCGCATTACAGGGTTTTGCAGATCAGCGGCAGGGAAGACTCCTCTTGGGGCGCGTGCATGAAGAAGGTTACCGGATCCGCACGAATCGGCTCCCTCTTATTTAGCCGAAATCTGAGAAAAAAATACTAGAAAAACCAAAAAACACAAACGTCGGAGACACAGGGCCGACGTTGGGGAAGGAGGAGAGGAGAGGGAGGAGGAGCCGGAGCTCCCCCTCCCCCCAGCTGTGGTCGAACGACGGTTTTCTAGAGAGAGAGGCTCTCGCTTTTCATTTTCTAGAGAGAGGAGGCTTTTCGCTAATACATATTATTAATATATATATATATATATATATATATATATATATATATATATATATATCAAGTATTTTATGTGCACAACACGTATATGCGGTTGAAACACGTTACCAAACTAAATAAAACGGTAAATATAATAAAACAATTGAAATGCATGCATTAGTACTGTATATAGACGGATAAGCGTTTGTATGATAGAGGTAGACATTCGTTAAACCATGAAATTCAAGAATTATTGTTAGAATGATTTTGAAAAGAGTTTTGGTACTCACCATCCCACAAAATAAACACTATAATTGTTTGTTTTTCTAATTTATTTATTTTTATTTATGACCTCTAAATTAACTTCTGTGTCTCTGTTTTTCATACGTCTAAAAGGCCGCATCCTCACATCCATAGATTGTGGACTTTAGTTTTTTCGTTTATTTTTTTCCTTTTTCAAATGAAGGTGTCTTTTTCTTCTAGAAATATACATTTTACAAAAAAAATCACTTGGTCATGAATCATTGGATATGTTGAAAGCATGCATTATTTCAACAATGGGTACGTGGCCTGTTCCATCTTCTTACTAATTGGTACAAGACATTCGCGATAATTTGGTCTTTTAGTTTTGGAAAATGATTTGTATAATTTTAAGATATGTAAGTTTAATGCATTTTATTTGAAATAAAAAATCTAATTTTTAATAATGGATTTCATTTTTTTTTTTTTAAAAGAATGCACAAAATTTATATACCTTAAGTTTGCAGCTTGTATTACTCTTTATTTTTAATCATGTATTTACTAAGTCTTACTTTTAGGAAACCATTCATTTAATCCCTTTATCTTTTGCAGTAGGTATTAGGTAATAAACTGAAATTATGAATCGAATGATGTGATCTTCATGACTAACAAACATTACCCAGTCTAGCGTTTGTCTTGACTTTCTTATTCTTTATATATATATACATATGTATATATTTATATATATTTAGATATATAAACTAAGGTGGTGTGAACAAGTCAGATCTTTAATCACAAAGTCCTGATGGCGAGTACTGCTTTTACAGTTTACACTATACACTATTTATATAATATAATTTGATTTATAAAATTCAAATGTTGAAATTTATCTTCTGAATCAAATTATGTTACGTAAATAATATAATATAAAGACTTTTAAATAGAATTATTGATGTTTAAATAGTGAGCGATTTGTGAGAGAAATAATTTTTTAACGTGTGGAATCCTTATCCTAGCTAGCTATTAAATATATATTGTGCACTGCAGCATGAAGTAGTAAAGCGTAGCAAGGAATCAGCCACACGATATATATATATATATATATATATATATATATATATATTTTTTATATTTATATAATCCCTTTCGCTATTGGAATTATGGATTAAGATTTGACCTGTAGAGTTGTTTGCATTTAGGTCCTGGGATATAGAAAACAACATAAAGTTTGTGAAAGAGTGGTTAGTTCATGATCATTTCTCAGGAAGTCTCATTAACCTTTCAGAAAGCAAGACGGAAATTAGGTGCTATTCTTGTTTGTTTCTTCTGATAATAAATAAAGATGAGAAACTGCCATATATAACTTGGTCAACATTTTGATGGAGTGAAGTAGATGATCAAATAATGGTTCTAATGAACAGAAACGTCATAACCTTTTTCTTTCCATTTTTACTCAGGGGCAACAATGATCAAGCTCTGATATAGTGATATATGGAGGACAAGAAAGCGAATATAATTGCTGTTGCAACAGTGATCGCCGTCATCGTTTTTATCGTTGTTGCTCGTGTCAGTCTCAAGCTTTCCAAGACTTTCTTTCTCATCTGCGGGGCAGGTATTGCAGTGATTCTTGCTGTTTTTGCGTACCTAATAATCAGACGCCATTATAATCGCAGGAGAAGGTTTTTGGAGTCAAGGTTAGTCTCAGAAGGCCAAGAGCTTCGTATAGAGTATAGTTTTCTCAGGAAAGTTGCTGGGGTTCCGTCGAAGTTTCGATACAGGGAGCTCGAGGAAGCAACAGACAATTTCCAGTCATTGTTAGGCCAGGGAGCTTCTGCAACAGTTTATAAAGGAATCCTAAACGATGGCACTGCTGTTGCTGTGAAACGGATTAATGGAGAAGAGCACGGGGAAAAGGAGTTCAGATCGGAAGTTTCAGCCATTGCTAGTGTGCAACATGTAAATCTCCTGCGCCTTCTTGGTTATTGCTGTAATCCTGGGGGACCTCGTTTTCTTGTTTACGAGTTCATCCCAAATGGTTCTTTGGATTATTGGATCTTTCCTAGAAGGGAAAGCCAGAATCGGCGTGGGGGGTGCTTGTCGTGGGCGTTAAGGTATAAGGCTGCCATTGATATTGCTAAAGCACTGTCTTACCTCCATCACGATTGCAGATCAAGGGTCTTACACCTTGATGTAAAACCAGAAAACATACTTCTTGATGAGAATTATAGAGCAATTGTTGCAGACTTCGGTCTCTCAAAGCTTATGGGGAAAGATCAGAGTAGAGTTGTCACAACAATCCGAGGGACTAGAGGTTACTTAGCACCGGAGTGGCTATTGGAGCAAGGAATTTCAGAAAAATCTGACATCTATAGTTATGGGATGGTTCTTCTAGAGATGATTGGAGGCTGCAGAAATGTTTGCTTGATAGATGCTAGTACCGGAAACAGGTCTGAAAGGAGATGGAGATATTTCCCGAAAATAGTGAATCAAAAAATCAGAGAAGGGGCGCTTATGGAAGTGGTTGACCGGAGGCTAGCAGAAGGTGGAGGAGGCGCCATTGATGAGAGGGAGGTAAGGAGATTGGCTTATGTAGCTTTGTGGTGCATACAAGAGAGGGCTGAGATGAGACCTAGCATGGCTCGGGTGGTTGAGATGCTGGAAGGTCTTGTGGCTGTGGACGAGCCTCCTGACACGCGAATGATCGTTGTTGATCTATTGGCAATAGACGACGATCAGCAATCAGATGCTCGGAACGGGCCGCAGGTTGCATCAATGGCGGCACCACGCCTAGTGGATAGCAATAATCTACCCATCTCATCAGCAAATTCATTTGCCATGTCAATTCTATCTCCAAGATAAGCTCCAAGAATAATAATATTAGCTTTCCCCTGATCACCAGGTATCTTGATCTTCATATTTTTGTATACCTTGGTTCTTGGCAATTTAATAATTGCACGTAAGATGAGTATGATAATTAGCAAGCATGTTTTGTTTCAGTTTGTGTACAGATCTAGAGGATGAATTTTAATACGGTATAATGTATTTCTTGTCCTCATGCTTTACACCTTCTACCAATTTAAATGTATATAATTTATCATCTTGATGTTTTTTTAAAGGATGCATCTTCCATGCTTATCTTTTAAAGGACCCATAAATTTCTTTTTTCTTTTCAAAATACATCATCTCTTAGAAGATTACACAGCTCGACTAAAAAATGAACATTTGAACCAACTTGACTGTTGACAATGGTGGGGAGTTGTGACAATAAATTATAGTCGTTGTGCTCCAGCTGTGCCTCATTTAGTGGCTTTAATTTTTGGCAGGGGAGTTGGTTTCCGAGTAGATGTTTTTTTTTTTATTATTATTATCATTTCTTACGTGTTCTTCATTCTTTGTTTTTCTTCTCTTAAATGTTGACATGTCTGCCATGTCAGTTGTGTGAACGTTCAAGACTTGCAAGAACTGAAGCAAACTACAAGGAAAATTAACAAGAATGGTAGCTGCTTAGATTACTTGGATTTCATAACAATAATTAATAACGTACAGACTCAGAAACTGAAAACTAGCATGAAGGTGGTCTACTGACCTTATCTCCGAATAGCACAGTTTAATTTTATATGTATATATATATAGAGAGAGAGAGAGAGAGAGAGAGAGAGAGAGAGAGCTTAACTACATGTAGGGAAGCAACATGAGGCATGCATGCATTAACATGTTAACTTTGTAACTATATATATGAGTTAATGTTTTCAGATATGGTGGTGTACCGACGTTGTTTTGATCACATGAAAAACTAACTACGCTCGAAATTTCGTCGTATGCAAGCATAATCTCCATATATAAGCTTTTTGGTTAATATGTTATATATATATATATATATATATAATATATATATATATATATATATATATATATATTGTGTGAAAACACCCAAAAAGGTAATTGAATAGAGTATATGTATGAAAATCCTAACATGTGCCTTTTTATTTTTTAATTCCAAATCAAAATGAAGTCGTGCATCGGCCATCATCTTTAAGCTAGCTGCATTTTTGCACAGGACTAAACACTTCTTGGGTCCTGAATTTTAAGGATATAGCTAGTTAGAGTCAAATATTTGGTCAGACAAGATAAATAATATTTGCAGTTATGAAATGCACAAGCGTCGTACATTCTTTTTTAAAAGGGTTTATAAATATAAGACTCACATAAAAAAAATAATTTTTTAATAATAAATTCTACTCTTTTTTAAAATAAATACGTAGTACTTGCATATTTATAATTGTATATAGTAATATTCATCCGACAAACCACAAAATGGAGAGGAGCATTTTCCTTTACAGTAGTGTATCAAATTGCTAGCTAGCTAGCTAGCACGTCAATGCACTGGCTTGACATTATAGGATCTAATTCTACCCAACCAATTGCTCTCATGGCAGTAACCAAAACTAGGTCAAAGTTATCTAATGGTCACAAATTAAACACTCCAAAGTGATTCTTTCCTACAAGCATTTTGCAGGCTAACCAAATACCTCATGCGGTGGAATCTGATTATTAACACCATAGGTGATAGACACAAAATTATTTTTATAATTTTTTTTATGCAATTGTTGATGTTGTGTTTTGCGAGCATAGGCAACTCCACGCTAGCAGCGCTCAAGCTCTTCCCTGCAAGGAGGAGAGTGGGGGAGCTCAAGAGTTGTTGTACTTCGACGCTTAAGTCAATTCAGAATTGAGGAAGAAGAAGAGAATGAAAGCTAGAATGAAATAGCAAAACAATGTTCAAGAATGTGAGTAACCTCTCTCTCGGCAGAGATGGGTATTTATATCTGGTTGGGGTGGGCCCCGAGGTGATAGCGACCGGCGAGCTGCCCTGTATTAGGATCGCATATTCCTGCCGAATCCTGCTCCATGCCAAACCTGTCAGTCATGGCCTGGACCGTTGCTGGCACCCAGGTGGGTGCGTCGTTGCGTGCCAACCCCTGGGTGCATTGAATGTGGCCTGCTTTCCTGTGGCGTACTTACCTTTGCTCCATTAAATGCGGCGTGGCCCTGAGCAGCTATGTTAGGGACGGGGATGTCCTTAACGATCGGTCAGTCCTGGTCATCAGACTTCCTTATCAAGGTCGGGGGCACCCTTGTCAACAGTCCTAATCCTGTGTCAGTTTATGCAGTTTGCCCCACCCTCTTGTTAGAACACCTGGTCCCATGTTTCTCGTCTTGAACTTCCTAGGTCGGGCTAGCTCATCCTAGGTCCTGTGCACGGGCCTATGCCCGGTCTTTGGAAATTTCTCTCCTCACAACAATGATGTTTTAAAATGAAGTATTTTTGTAAAATAATGGTATTTTTAAAAAATATTTCATAAAAAATATTATTTATTTAAAATATAGTTATATAAAAAGTTATAAAATGAGTAATGTTATACTCCATGCTCTCATTTTATTTTTATTCTATCATGTAAGATATGACATATTTACCATCATTAGATTAGGATGATAAAGAATCATTCAATAAAGAATCATCTAATGATGATAAATATGTCATATTTTACAGAATATAATAAAAACGAAATGATAGTGTGATATATAGAATTTTCTTATAAAAATATTTGCAAGAATATTTACCGTTTTCAATAATTGAGTACGTGGCAAACACAAAATAATCCAAGATGATGATTGTGGAGGAGGAGGTAGTTTGAATTGTCAATTCATCCAACTTATTCTGAATACACTCTAACTACAAAAACAATAGAACCAGATCAAGATGATCATGATTGATGATCTTCCTAATGTAGACATGTTGGGACTATGCCATTTTCTGGAGAAATGTGGGGTTTTCCAATAACGAAAAAAAAAAGAAAAAAAAGGAAATGCTTGAGCCATTGCGGCTCTTGCTGGGCTGTTTCTTTTTTATTCTTTTTTTTATATAATTTTTTTTAATATTTTAAAAAATAAAAAAATTACAACATCATTAAAAACTAATTTTTTAATCATGAAGTGTTTTTTAATGTGTTTGTTAATGATTAATAATTTTTTATTAGCTCCAGTGGGAAGACTAATATTTATTTTTTAATTTTCTTTTATTTTGTAATTAAGAAAGTGTTTTTTTAATTATGTTGTAATTTTTTTTTTAAAAAATATTTAAAAATGTTAAAATAATCCATGTAAAAAAAGAACAAAAAAAAAAAAAACACACACACACACGAGCCCAACGGGGAGTCTCCCAACAGTAGCTCTAACATTATAAAATAATAATAATAATAAATAGAGTTAAACGAGGGTATTTTTTTTTATGTGATTTGATTATTCTAAAAGGAAAATGATAGAGATACAATTTTATAAAATATATTTTAAATTAAAAATAACATCACTTTACATAAATACTTTTATTTTAAAATATAATTATATAAATGATTGTAAAATAGTTGTATATGTATGATTACTCCAAAAATATATATATATATATATATTTACACGTCACAATTCGCATTTTAACAAAGAAAGGAAAAAATTATTTCAAAAAAAAAAAAAGAAGAAGGAAAACATTGGATAAGACTAGAAAATTTTGATTACTTTGATTAAATAAATCTCTTCCCCATCCGTTGAAGCACTTCAAAATTTTTTTTTTTTAATAGTATGGTCAGTTATGGTTATTAACTTTCTCAAATTTTAAAGAGGTGCACTCCAATAAAGGGGGAAATATTATATATTATATATATAAATAATAACTTAATTAATTAGAAAATAAATAAATAAGAGTTGGGACCAGCCCAGCTGAAAAAGCCTTTCCAGCCTTGGTAATGGCCAATGGGTAAGTCTTGTGTATGAAGAACGGATTCTGGAACTCTGTCTACTCGTTGTTATTTATCAACACGTGGGGTACATCCGTTACATTTCCTCGAAGACTCCGAAACATTCAAATCGACGGTTGAAATGATTGCATATTTATGTGTGCTTTACACTGGAGTTTGTTCTGATAGGGATCCTTGTAGGCCATGCGTGCAGCTGCAACGAGCAGATAGCCAGTACGAAACCGACAAAAACACGCACAAGGTGTCATACCAACGGAAAGTTAACTCTGAGAGAGTGAGAGAGAGAGAGAGAGAGAGAGACTGTGTTGGTGCTGCCTCGGAGCCTCTGCAGTAGTCTGCATATCGATTAAGGTTTGTGCTGGTCGCTCAATCCCTAAAATCCCATTTGGAATTTATCCTTAATTCTTTGATTCGTTTCCATTTCTGTCTCTGTTGTGCGATAATCTTGTGCGTGAGCCGCTGTCTGTGTTTGGAATTAACCGGAGTTGAAGCTTTGTTTATTGACTACCGGGTAGAACTGGGTTTATTATCGTTTTTTTGTCGTGGGTTTTGAATTTTGATTAGGTGTAATTGTGTTGGTTGTTTTAATGTATATTTATTATTCGTAGTGAGGAGTTCTAGTGAAGTTTATTGATCGCCTAATTCTTCAACCATGGTTAAGGCTTGAGATTGGGAAAGGCTTCCGACATTCTACGCGAGCTTGACAATATCTGGGAACTTCGCACTGGCTCTGTTCCAGTCCTCATTTTTTACTTATTCCTTACGATGCCATTTTTAGGAAATTGGCTAGTCTCGTTTGTAGTATATTTTGGTGTTATGTCAAGAATTTCTTGTGCTTGGTTAGTAATTTGGGAGTTCATTTTTCTTGCTTTTCATGCAGTCATGATGGCAATTTTGTTTTTAAAAGCAGTACCAGTACTTCTGTAATGCAAATCACATGGTTCCTCCATGTTTGATATTAGAAAGTAGCAAGGAATTAAATGACTCATTAATTCCTTTAAAAAAAAAAAAGAGGAGCAGGCTTGCATGTCTGCATGAGCAAATGCTTTCACAGATACAATATATTAGTGAAAAAATGGAAATAATTTTCTATTTTCCAGAAAATTGACGTGCCTCCAATTGTTTCCATTTATTATTCTTTTGGAGTTAAATGACTCATTAAAATATCTGGAATAACACAATGTGATTATGTAAATTAAACAAAGGGGAGAAGTTATGGTTGACTCATTCTCCTTCTCTTTCTGCATACATGTTATATTACGGGTTTTTGTTTTCATATCCATTTATATTTTTGGTCAGTCACATGGTTTGAGGCCACCTATATACTAAAGGAACGAGAAGCATTTAGACTTTAACGTATTTAATAATGTACAATATCCCTTGAGATGTCAACTTTGGTATTTTAAAAGGTCATTCTTTTCTTTTCTTTTCTTTTTTCTTTTTTTAATTTGATAGAGGGCCTGGTCACTGTAGGCACCAGGAGAGCATCCAAGTGATTGTTTTGTTAAGAGCTTCATATCGATCTACAACATTGGATCTAGATAGTAAACAAGAACACTCATGTTTCCATTGTGCAGGATTCTGTGCTACTCTCAATTACTATAGCTGGTTTGATTAGTGCAATTTTCTTGGGGGCTAAGATGAGCTTTACTGGCCCTTCAGTGGGTTCTGGTTTGTTTATTTCCCTTGCTCTATTTTGCTTTAGTCTGATAGAGATGATATTGGGGTTGTAATTCTTACTGTTCTTCATATTTTTCCATCGAATTTCATTGCGAATATACTTGAGGTGGTCGAACTGCTAGGAGGTTAGTTGAGTTCGGAAGGACCTATGTGGTGAGACCTAAAGGTAAACACCAAGCCACTGTAGTTTGGCTACACGGCCTTGGTGATAATGGCTCAAGGTAATATTCCATTGCTTTGTCTAGTTGATGTTTGAGGTGGTTTTTCTTTTATTGGTATATTCCATATTATCAGCTTGTGTTTTGTTTTCTGTATTTTTCGGTGAAACAAAACTTGAGGCATCATTAAGTGTAGAGAGTTTCCTTCCAATGGTTTGCATCTGCACTTTCTAGAGAATTATTAAAAAAATTGAATTTTCAAAAACAAAATCACATTTTTGAGCTTCATCTTCTCGACTCCCACGTTCCCCCATCAAAAAATATTTAAGACTATTGTTGCTCACCTGGGATAATAATATGGCTTGTACATTGTTTTGTTTGTCCCCTCAAGAGAGGTCAGGTTCTAGAACTTCCATTTCCTCCTGTAATCATATTTTGGTTGACCAGATAACTGTTTAATAAAGGAAAGGAAATCATGGACAAATTATGACTCGTTGACCTCGTGTTTTAGGGACTTGGAAAGGAAATCATGGACATAATATGACTCATTGACCTATAGTGTTTTATGTATTGCAAGTCTCTCTGTTGAGTAATATATACTAACTGCAGTCAAATTCATGTTTTGATGCATAGGTGGGTTGTCAACATCAGTTCTTAAAACAGGATAGAAAAGGGTCTGTTGACATGTGTGCATGCATGTTGGCATTGGTTGTGGTTCACTGGTTCAGTTCAGATGGCTTGTGTTCATTTATTTTAGCTTCAGCTGTATTTGCAATACTAAATTCCAATGTCAATAGATATTATTTTGTCCAGCTTTATATTGTAACAGATGCTTCCAATTCAATTCGAAATGGAATCAGCCCACTATGTTTCCATTGTTTTTTTCACAACCTTTGCTTGGGTCAAATTAACTTTTCTGAACACTAGTTTAAGATGAGTGCATTTTGGAATTCATATACATCTGACTGGAAGCACTAATAATTGATTTTTCACATTTCTGGTTCAATGGTGGTCTAAGTTTCATGTGTTTTGGTTATTTTTCCCCTCTTTTTGGCAGCTGGTCCCAGCTACTGGAGACCCTTCCTCTTCCAAATGTAAGGACAAGCAATTTTAAGTATACATCAAAACTCGCAACTTTATACTTTTATACTCCAGAAATTGGAGGATAAACTTTGTTTCATTAACATTTCACATATTTTTGGTTATGATTTCAGATAAAATGGATATGCCCAACTGCTCCGACCCAGCCAATTAGTGTTTTCGGTGGCTTTCCTTCCACCGCTTGTAAGTTTACTTGCTATGAAGACGTGGTTATATTTCTTTCACTTTCACTGCTCGTAAAGAGTGGAAAGTGCGTTCTGTTGGAACACTAGAGTTTTGCTATTCCTAATATTAATCCAACGTGTACTATGACGTAAATCAGGGTTTGATGTGGGAGACTTGTCTGAAGATGCTCCTGATGACTTAGAGGGTTTGGATGCTTCAGCAGCACATGTTGCAAATTTGTTGTCAACAGAACCTGCCGACAGTAGGTTTTCTTTTGGAGCTTTATCATATCTGTGATGATGCTGCAATTTTGAATTTTCTGGTTGAAAAGCTTTCGTGAATGCTAGAATGTGCAGGACACTAATGCTCTATTGATTGCTGGCAGTCTTGAGCATTGGAATCTTGCAACAGCCAGTCTAACTCTTAGGGCTGGTTTGGTTATACAAAACCAAACTATCTCATCTCATCTCATATAATCATTACAACCTTTTCAAACTCCCATACAAAATATAATAAACAATTCAACTTTTTCAGATCCCAAAATAAAAATAATATTATAACAATATTTTATTCAACTTTCAACAAAACATCTAATCTCATATAATCTGAATTGCGTAACCAAACAAGGCCTTACTGTTTCCTTTTTTCTTTTCTCTATCAAAGCTCTTTCCAGTTTCAAGATGTCAGGCTTCCTTTTTTTTCCCTATATGTTTTCTATATGATCACATGAAGCTGAAGATGTTAAATGCCACTGGTCTTGACAGAACTTGGAAATGCACTCCATATTAGATAATTTTTTTCTTTTATGGGTTCTTTTCTAGGGTTTCATCTCTATGAGCTAATCAGAAAGGCTCTGATTATCTAGAGCAAAGTCTGTGATAGAGCCTAGGAAAAATATTTTGCCCCCTTTTTCCTTTTGTCTTCATTTATGTGTGGTGATTGGCTTAGCCTTGATTGCCTTGTTTGAAATTGTTTTAGAATACATATGAGCTGATCAGGTGCATGTCTATTTTCACATAGCACTTTGTTTCCGCCTTCTCTTCAAGGAATTTTTTCTTTTTAAATGTATGTACAAGCATTGTATTTATACTAGATTATCATATCACTTTTTGAATTGCACAATGCACTGAGAGGGCAGCAGGAAATCCTGTGGATATAAGTTTTTTACTTGTTGAAAGCAATGATCTCTTTGATGTTAAATACTTTCATCTTGCTCTATTTATGATTGGAAAAGAGCATAGTTTATTTCCCAGAGCTGAAAGAACTTTCCTTGGAGAGTATTTGGAAGAGCAAGGTGCCTTCAAAGGTTGCGTTCTTTGGCTGGTCTACTTCTTTAGGGAAAATTCTGACTTTGGACAACCTTAGGAAGCGTGGTTTAATTGTTATACGTAAAAAATCTAGTGAATTGGTGGATCATTTGTTATTGCATTGTGAGGTGGCTAGGGTGTTATGGTATGAAGTGTTTAGTAGGAGTGGAATGGCTTGGGTGATGCCTAGGAGGGTGGTGGATCTTTTTGCTTGTTGGAGAGGTTTAAGGGGTAATTTGCAAATTTCTGCTGTTCGGAATATGATCCCTATATGCCTTGTGTGGTGTATTTGGAATTAGAGGAATGGTCAATGCTTTGAAGTAAGGAATGCTCGGTGGACGAACTTGGATGTTTTTTCTTTAATACCTTGTTTCAGTGGGCTTCGGCTATTGTCTTTAATGGATCTAGTGTCCATAATTTTCTTATTTCTTTTTCAAGTTCCTGGCTTGTAACTAGGTTCAGTTTTTGTATACTTCCTGTGTACTTGGCTTTACTTTGTTATTTGTCTCAATAAATTTTTTCTTATTCAAAAAATAAAATAAAAAATTTCTGAAGTCCTTTATCCTTTGTTAATTTCAATTTTCTGCTGTCATTGACAATGACAACTGCATTTTATGCTGCAAATCTTCTGAGGGATTAATCTATACTTTCTAATGCTACGCAGATAAATTTAATACCCTTTTGATGTCTTAATGTGAACTTGGCTTTATAATTTTGTGAAGTGCTGCCTATTTTGTTTCATAATTTTGACAGTGCTCTCTGTTTTTTTTTACAGTTAAACTTGGTGTTGGAGGTTTCAGTATGGGTGCAGCTACTGCACTATATTCTGCCTCTTGCTTTACTCAAGGGAAATATGGAAACGGCAATCCATACTCGGCCCAATTAAGTGCAGTTGTTGGACTAAGTGGCTGGCTTCCTTGTTCAAAGTTTGCATCCATACAATCCGCCCTTCTCTTCTCAACTTTTCATTGTTTTATTTTTTTTTGATACCCATGGTTGAGTTTTATTCTTCCCAGGACCTTAGCTAACAAGTTACAAGGGGTGGATGAAGCTGCTAGGCGTGCTGCGTCCTTGCCCATTTTGCTCTGTCATGGCAAAGGTATTCAAAATTTTTTGGAATATTCAAATGTTATAGGTTTATTTTGGATTTACAGGTTTCTTCATTTACAAGGAATTGAAATTATATGCTTCTCTCTGTAAGGACCGGTGTAATGAAGAGTTAATGCAGCACCCATTTCGTTAGGCATATGAGTTGGATTGAGATGCTTTTCTTATCTAAGCCAATTAATACTTCCTCTAGGCTTGCTTGCTATTCTACCTGAGATCAATTCAAAACTTTAGGAGTTAGAGGTCATGCCTGGCTGTTTTTACTTAGGCTCGGGGTCCACACAGGCAAATCAAAGTCTTGTTTTTTCTCTTTAAACATTTTCTAAAAACTATTTTTTCATTGTGACGCATGCCTAATATTTGAAGTGCATAGAAGTATACCTTGGGGCAAGCTGGATTATAGTTTTGTAGCACGATATTTACCACCATTTCTTAATTGCTGGGAAAGTGAATCTTTAGCTAAACTAGTACCTTCCTACTTTTGTATTTACCCCGATGTGAACAATTTGTGCTAAAATGTTAATCATCAATGCTAGTTATGCGTAGTTGTAGTTCCAACTTTTGCATTGCCGAAGGATTTGCCATGATCCAAGCACTGGCATGGCAGCAATTATGGGGTAAGCGGTTGCTACACATTAACTGATACATGTATTGTTTGTTTCAGCTGATGATGTGGTTCTTTATAAATTCGGTGAGAAATCCTCACGGTCCTTGAGTTCGTGTGGATTTCAGGACGTGACATTCAAAAGCTATAATGGGTATGCAGTTGGAGATTACCAGCAAAGCAATTTGTGAGTTTTGATATATCTGGAGCAATCTTAGAGTTTTGTTTGAACATGCAGGCTTGGTCACTACACAATCCCTGAAGAGATGGATGAATTCTGCACTTGGCTAACTTCAAAGTTGGCTCTTGAGGGGGCCTCTTCATAAGATGACGCAAGATTTCAAGTAAAAGCAAGCGAGCAAGAACAAGAAACCAAAGGGCAAGTATGTCTACAGTTGTTAGCAACAAATATGGGTACCTAAGGAGTAACATCGGGTGTTGTTGGATATTGTTTTGGCTGGTTGGCACCTTGATAAGCCATATTCGTGAACTGAAATGGGGTAATTAAAAATCTGTTTGGAATTGATTATTTTGGCATTCCATCTGCCATATGAACAGTATCTGCTGGTTGTCTCATTTCTTATACCCGACTTATCTATAGACTACATTAACTGGTAACCTCTTCGGATTGTTCTATACATCTGGACCCGAGATGTTTGTTATATTTCTGAAGAAAAAGAAAAAGATAGGTAGTAGTAGTACCAATTAGCTCCTTTTTTTTTTTCTTTTTTTTAGGAAAAATGCTGCTTCCGACATTATGAGTGTCAGTTTTTCTTTTCCTAGCATGAATATCAGACTTAAATAGAAGCCATTGTCGTGTCTGCTCCGTTCCCTGCTTGGCTGGAAGCGAGAAACTTCTTATCTTATTCGGCAATGAGTTATAATTCCTCCTCCAGTGTCTTGGTTGGCTCTTGCCTTACATCCAGTGTATTCCAAGTATCGTAAGATTCGTAACATTCAAAGTGCAGAATTCCAATGTCGTCTACAGACTCGGTCAATATTTTAGGTTCATGTCAACCTCAGCTTTGCCATTTAGAGACAATAAAAGTTTCATGATTTATTAAATATAGCCAGGACTGGCATGGAACTGGAAATCTACACCAACACCAAAGACACATTTGTTGCATGCATTAAACCAACTGTGCGGTTTAAATGGCATGGGAGTTTCCTTGTAGGTCAGCTAGCCCCGCCTTCTGAACTGTTGTCATCAAACAATAGAACTGGAATCGAATCCAGCCTGAAACAGGGAAGGAGAGGGTAATCCCCCTTATATATATATATATGCACACAACAGTTTTGGTGACAAAAATTTCCAGCACTCATGTTCACCTAATTGCTTCACGAAACTGAAGTAGACAGCCATCTTTTAGTTCCAACCTCATAATACACTACAGAATATTCAGTAGAGACGTCATTTCCCCTTTCGCAAAAACCGCCATACGGAACAGAACATCCGTAGAAAAATGACCAATTACTAGAGTTCATAATTTTCAGTTCTCAACAGATGAAAGAAACATAAAGGATAAAAAGTGGAAATACGACGGAAAAATGAAACAATTACGGTAAGTCAAGCAAAAAGTTTTACATGCAAGCAATGAGAACAACGGATTATATTCCCCTGTTCACTAAAGCAGCCCAGTTTCACTGGTGTACCTCCTTAACAAAGGCCACATCACCGCTTACAGCCACTGGGGACAGCAGACTCTTCTCTTGATCATCATCAATCTCTGTTGACTCGCGTGCAGTGGTGGTCGACAGAGATTCTGTACCATCTTCTTCTAAAACAAACAACCACGAAAGCAACCAAAACACTATTGTAAGGAAGCCATTGAATATATGGACCAGATGTAGAGTCAAACTAACTTATACAGATAGCAGGTTTAAAAAACGGGTGCTCACCTGAACAGTCGTGGTACTCAGGCAGCTGTTTGACAGTAGATACTTGAAGGCTTTCAGGAAGTAGACAACTACATAAAGCACCTGATAAAAAAAGTTGAGTTATAATCTCCATGTTATATTTAAGAATAACGATGTCATGTGTGTGTGGCAATCGAAAATATCAATACCCATGCTACTAACCCCCCATATCACATTCCAGGAAAAAGGAAAGATCAAAGAACATGGAAAAGACAACCCACAAGCAAACTAATCAATTAAAAATACTTCTAAAAATATGGTTCATCTTCATTCCATGAAAGTTTTCAGAGATGGCCACCAATTGAAAATCAATCCGAGTGCAAGATGTCAAGGCATAGGATTGGTAACGTAATGAATCTAAAGATATAAACACTACATATGATGTCATGTTTTCCTGCTCTGTAGTCCCTGTACACATTACCAACTACATTCATTAACAAAAAGATGAATATCAAAATGACTCACTTTAAATGTTGTACAATGATCCCTAGTGACAGGGCTAACAGCCTGGAGTGAACACGAAGGTCTGAAGGTCTAGTGTTTTAAAACTCTAACTGCAGCAATGAAGCTGATTGCATCTACTTATATTAAAAAAATGAAGCTGATCGCATCAATTCTGATCCATCAACAGGACAGGAAAAAAAATAAACAAAAATGTTTGTGTGAGAGAGAGGGAGAGAGAGAGAGAATGAGAAGTGAGTTAAGGAATGTAATAATGAAGAGAAGAGGTAAAATTCTTTGTACCTAGTCGGGCAAGCCGATTCACCCAACCTGGGATGTGTTTTGCTGTCAGTCTCCATGAAATGTCATCTGTAAAATGGTTGCAATTCTTGGAAATGAGGTGATAGGTATCCCCATGGTACTCGGATGCCACATTCTCAATAAATACTCGGAATTCTGATGGAAGCATAGTTATGCGGCCCAATGGGACAGAACATCGGTAAACAAAACCTGGGCAAGTCCTTGGCTCCACTTCAAAAACTCCACTTGCTGGGAAGTCATGAGCCCCAAATCCATACTCCTTACCATGGACTGTCCATAAACAATGATATGGATAGTGTATTTAGACTTATTAATAACAGCCAAAGCTAATAATAAAGAAATTTCAAGGAAAAATTCACATCAACACTTCACTAGTCTTCAAAAAAGAAGATTGTAAACCTTGCTTTAAACACATGTACCAAGACATCTCAAATAGAAACCACAATCTCTCAGAAGTTGGAAACTTAGGTTTTGATAGAACAGACTCCGCATATATAACTCAATTACACAAATCTCTCTGTTTCTCTATCCAGTTGATTAGACCAAAACAAGAAGAGAGAGAAAAACACATCCCACTTTAGGCAGTTAGACAAAAGAATTACAATTTCACCCTTCTAGATTCTGAGAGACGTAAATACATAGGAGGATTGTCCGAAGGGCCCTGCCTTGGAGAGGTTCCCCGACATAAAAAAAAAAAAGAAATACATAGGAGGATTGAATAATGAAACACGATAACTGCATTTCCATAGTCTAAGAATATCAAAATTGACTCAACTGAACGGTTCAAGTATGTCAGTTGAATTGAGTCCTTTTGGGGTAAATTAATTTTTTTGCCGCACTTCAGGAACTTCCCTCGTCTTATTGCTTTCTGAAAAATGTACAATATTTCACATTTTCTTCAAGGCGAACAATTGAATTTTACATTGAAAGGCAAATGACTCACCTAAGATGTATTTTTTAATCAAAAGAATTATATTTGCAAGTCTTTGTGAAGGACACAACCTCCATACTACTGATATGATGGTTTGATTTGTAAGAGCACTAGCATTGGATTATGCATCTGCATTTGCATCTACATATTTGCATAATCTGACCTTAAGTTGAGCTGACATTGGATTATGCATATCCAAAAATTTGCATAGCTATGAACAGTGCTTCTACAAATTTGAAGATCTCTCTCTCTCTCTCCACCAACAGATAGAATTTCAGGAAAAAATTCTAGTGGGTGCTAAATGATAGAATTTGCAGTAGTACTAATTGCAAAATATAAAAAATAATAATAATTTTAGGAAAAAAATAAATAATAATAAAATAATAATATTTTATTATTATTTGGCTCAAAGATGCATAATCCAATCTGAGAATTTTTCTTAATATGCAAAATCAATCTCCAAAAGATGTGATTTTGCATATGCATATAGAGAAACCAAAGCTAGTGCTAAGAGAGTTACATTTTAAACTTCTCTTACAGATCAAAACATGCCATTTCAGTGGGGTACAAAGTGTATCCCCTACACCTGATTGCAAGTAGAAGGACTCGTTAGTTAAAAAAGCCCAATCATGTGACCGAAGGGCATCTGGCAACACCAGTCCTTACCTACAACAACTGCCAAATTACCACGACCCAATATATCTAATACACTTTCTAGTTAGTTACCACCAAACTGAAGTACTATAATGGCATGCAACAAAATATTTAGCATCACATGCATTAATAACATTCTAAAACAAAATTAAACTCATAATTTTGTTTGGTCAAGAACCATTAGTCATAAATAAATGAAAGCCTGTTCACTACAACTCATTTATTTGGAACTTCTCGTTATCAAATGTAGATCAATTAACTAATAATCCGCGCATAACGAGATGAAACTTCATGGAAGGAACATTCAAATAATGATTTGAGAAAACTCACAAATTCTCCTAACTTTCCACGGAGCCACTCAAATCTACTGTTCAAAAATCGATGGCCAAAAGAAGGCTGGGAGATCAAACAAAAACAAAATCTATATTGCCTACTAGAGAGAAATTCAAGCAAATGGGATGAGCGAGAGAAAATAAGAAAATCCAAAGATAGCATCATCAAGAAACAATGAAACGAGCTAAGCCAACACCCAAAACATACAAAAACAAAGGCCAAAAGATTTCAAAGAGCATAAAAATAAGAAAGCCACAATATCATATAATTACCGAACTAACTAACCTTCAATGCCGGAATGGAAGATCCCAAAACCGAACCAAGACATGTAATTGTTGAGAGGGGTGAGATCGTACACGTTCAGCACCACCTGGGTCTCTCTGTTCTTGTCGTTTCCATCGCATTCAGAGGTCGAGTTCGAGGAGCTCTCTGACCCCATCTTCCACAACTAAAAACAAATAAATAAATAAAAGGTCCCAAAAAAAAATATTTTTGGCTTTTGTTTCCTTCTCAGGCCTCAGAGGGAAAGAAAGAGATATCAGAGATCTCTCTCCGGCCAGAGAGGGGGGAGGAGAAGAAAAAGGTTTGGGGACTTTCGAGGAATTAAAGCAAAAGTGGCAAATGGCGAGAGAGAGAGGGGACAGGACAAAGGTGCTTATGAGTTATGATTCTGTGCACACAGCACCATAATAATGCTCTTCGAGTTGGGCTTATGATTGCCATCACCGACTAACCTTCTTCAATTCCATCAAAAGATTAGATGGCACTTTGATTAATCATTAGTTAACACTTTCCAGTTTCTACCTTATAATAGAAATTAAATAAAAATAAACTTGCTTAATAAAATGCAGTTAATTAAGTTGTGTCTAATGCCGCCTAAGAGCACTCACATTGGACTATGCATATGTATATGCAAAATCATATTTGCATAATATGGTCATAAAATCACCTGCATTGGATTATGCATATCTATAAATTTAGCTACCTATGAACAGTTGTTATCTAAATTTGAATAGCAACTATTCATTTCATCAAATATATTTTATCTATTATTTCTCTCTCCTTCCACTATTTCTTTCTCAAATATGCATAAGTCAATGTGAAAGTTTTGCTTGAATGACCAAATGGTTATATAAAAGAAATAATTTTACATATACATATGCATAGACCAATACTAATGCTATAAGAATAAGGGCTCTGCCGTGCGTTGTTACCGGTTAAAAAAAAAATGTCTAAAGCGGCTTTTAAAAAAAATAATAATAAAATAATTTACTTTTAAAAGTTAAAGCTAGCTTGTATTTTTGTAATAAGTGAGTTCAAGCCAAAGGTCATGACCTCAAGTGGAGGGGATAGACAAATTGGGAAATTTTTTATGTTTTTCTTTGGAAGAATGCTATGCACACCTATAATTTTTTCATAGTGTAGAGTGTAAAATGATGAATAGTAATGGATGAAAATTTTTTTTCTTTTCCATCAACCCATAAAGCTTCCAAACTCGAACAAAAACACGAAAGAATCTAAAGGCAAAATCAATATAAGTATATTAATTAAGGTATAAAAATAACAAATAATAGCATGATGGAACTTTTGGTTATTTATGTCAAATATAACATTTAGAGAGTAAGAGTAGGGTAAAGAAATCATAATTTCCCAAAGGATCATATACTTTTTGACCTTAATAATAAGAGAAAATCTTTCAGCAGGCATAACCTTTCTCCTTTAAAAAAAGACGTCTAATGTAAATGTGTCACGTAGACACTTTATTTTCAAACATATTGGCCGCATTGCGGAGGAACTCTCCATTTTCCATCTCCATCCCTCCCTCTCTCTCTCAGGATTCACTCCCTTTGGTCGAGCCCTAGCCCCACCCCTGCCTCCCTCCCATATCTCTCTGTACTCTTTCTCTCTTGCAGGTGAACCCATTCCATTGTTCCTAGCTTCCCAGAAAACTTGCAATTTGGTCTATATCCCCTAGAGGACGAACGTACAACTGGAGATTTCTCTTTTCCAGACTTGTCCATGTTGCTTCTGGAGCATTCTTTCCCAGTTGGAGATTTAGCTCTCTTTTTTGTTACTGAAATATTATTTTTCTTTTTCTACAAATTCCTCTTATCCTTTCTTCTTATCTCTATCATGCCCCAATTTTTCCGTTGATTTGAGTTGAATATTGCTTTCTTTTGAAAAAATCATATCAACACGAAACATCATCATATTCATAATTCGAAAAGAAACAAAAATGGGGACAAGCAAATGAAACTGAAGGAACCCAGAAATGGCCAGAAAGCTCCAAAAATGTCAAACATGAACAGGCAAACGAAATCCAAAAAGATAATTACAGAGAACGAAACCCATGGAAATTATACAGTTTATATTTTCTTATACTATCATTTTTAATTTAACTTTTGAATTAAAAAGGGCTGAAGGCTGATGCGACGGGCTGGAGAGGTTTTCTGGACTGTGACGACTGGGGAGGTTTGCCGGGCTGTGACGGACTAAGGAGGTGTAGCGGTGTGGAGTGTAAGTGAAGTGCGGCGGAGTGCAAGAGATTTAACTGAAGTGAATATGTTCTCTGTTTTTATAATGCATTTGATTTTTCCATCCCATGTAATGTGATTCCTGAGATTTGGCTGTGGATGGTTGATGTGTTCATTTGTTATTTGTTGCCGTTGAAGGACTGAGAACGGCGTAATCGTCCGGAGTAATAATAAATACGTCCATCTCTTTTACAGTATTCCCCAGATGAGAGTTTCATTACGGTAGTAGGCATATCGATCCACGGCAGGTTTTAGCCAATTCAAATTTCAAGCACCAATAGACCAACGTTATGAACATGGATGGATAAAAGGACCTTAGCTACAGCCAAGAAGGGAACTTGGCAGGAGCCCAAGTACTGCCAAGAATGAAAATATTTATTACAAGCTTCATTGTTCAAAGAGACTTTGATATAATTGCAGCATAAGGCAAAATGAAGGAAAGCTTCTAGGGAAACAAATGTGATTCAATTAAAAGCTTTTCTATAGATTACAATTTCTTTTAGTAACATTCCAGCAACTTTAATCAACAAAACTGTCCCACTTCCAGTGGAACAGAATTCCGATGCACAAGTGAGAGAACTTCCAACTCTTCTTCCCTTCTGTCCACCTGAAAAACACAACAGAAGCAGTTAGGATAAATACATTCGTCCCACTATCAATGATAAGAAAAATAATTTACAGCTACGGTTCACGGATTTAAAGCAATACTTTTAAGACCTTGAAACAAAAGCAATGAAACAGTGCCCACAAAGTTCTGCAATTATGGCTCCTCGTCTGGAGTTGTCCTCCGCCACAAACGGCGCCTCCAAGGAACTGAGCCACCATCAGATGAGTCGTTGTCCTCGTCTCGGGAAGAAGATCCAGTTTCACCATCATAGCTCTCCCCCCAAAGTCTACTAGATCTCCTTCTAATGCTCATTTGTGCTCTGGTTCTCGAGGTACCAGACCAGCTGCCGCTTCTTGGACTAGAACCAGGTCGAAAAACCCGAATGAGAAAGAATACAGTCAGCCAACCCCCATCATCAATGGGCAAAATGTTGTCATCACCCCTCTCCTCTCCAAATGAAGATTGGAGTGTGCTGAGCAAGTCTCCAAGGTCCCTCTGTCGCTCCAACCTCCTCCAATTACGCTGTCGCTCTGGGTCAGCCTCCGATGGGCGCACAAGGGGGTGCTCAAGCCTAGCATGCTTCCTGAGATCTGTATAGGTGCCAGTGAAAGTACATGTCTCACAGGAGCAGCTCCTTAATTTCGCATTCATGAAATGACGAGCAGGCTCAACAACAATCCATTCTTGTATCTGTCCACGACATAGGGGGCACACTAGCTTTGGTTGCTCCTGATTCTCACAAGAGATGGGATGCAAAGGGGGGTGCACTTCCTCACTTCTTTCTTCTTGCACCTCAGTTACTGTTAATTCTGAAGTCTCATTAGAAGACAAGCGGGTGGTTGAAAGTTGAGTGTCATCAGGTCCCATCATTGTTGATGAGGTTTCTAAAAATGACTTTCGGAACTGATCAAGACAGTTTGAGTGACGGTAGCTAGTATCACACATGTATGGTCGGCATCCCTTCTCACGTGATGAGCAGATTAGCAGAACTGCATTGTGAGGATGTTCCATGCAGACGGGGCACCTAGCTTCTTCCCATTCCTTTAAGTTTTCCTTCGTTTCTAAAGGAATTCTTGGTGAAGATCGTCTAGCACAACTAGAACTGCATGAAAATGGAGATGCCCTGTATACATCACGAGACATCGAACGGTCTCTTCTCTCCTTTGGCATGTTGAAAAATCTCGAGAAGAAGTCAGGCACCTCCAAAAAGCAGCAGAACTATAGAAAACTACAAAAAAGAGGACATCGAAATAAGTAACTACACCACTTGGCACCTAAAAAGTATTAAGGTTTTGTGCAATGTTGGTATAGGCAAAAAAGTACCAAATAAACATTATAACTCAACCTAAATTATAAATGATCTGAACAATCCCCTGAATAAGCACATGCTGAGTTTGCAAAATTACAGAGGTCTATGAATTTTTTTTTTTTTTTTGGCTAGCACCAGATGTCCAGGAACAATGTCCCGACTAATCCCAAGGGTGCACAGGCCCTTAGCTAGGAGTTTCCCGCAAGTGCACCTCGGGTAATTCAAGGGGAAACCCCCCCCTCCCTTCTTTTTCTACCCCAATCCTATAGCCCCTAGAGATTGTTTGCAGGATTCGAACAAACAAAAGCTTATATGGAAATTGCAAATATCTAAGCAAATTATTGATATCCATGGATAATCAATAATTCCACCTTCCATTCAAATTCATAGATCTCATGATGAACTGCAGAAGCAAGTTTTAATGCGTAAAACCTTGGAACAGAAAAATTGCTCAGAAATAAGTGCCCAGAGTGCACTAGCAAAATCTGAGATACCTACATCCAATATAATGGTTCTGCTGTTGAAAACAGGGGACTACCTTGTCTATATCACAACATAAATATATTATAGTAGCCTTCTTACAAACAGCACGTTGGATTTGAATTTGCTCAGAATACTTGAACAATGCGTGGTGGGCAGAACGATAAAGATGAACTATATGAAGCCTACACAACTCAACAAGCCTTTATAACCAACTTCTTGAGATCAGCCAAACATTTTACCTCCGCCTAAATCCACATCCTCAGCTACATCATTGCCATCACTGGCATTCTCCTGGACCTTCTCTTTAAGGTTTGTTACCATATTGACATTTGGGAAATCTTGGGGTAATAGATTTGAAGTCTTCCTTCAGTGCCCCCCCATCTTCGTTTGTTAATATTGATATTTCAGAAAACTTTTGTCTAAAAGTTCACAGGCGACTAAATGTACCCGTTAAATTGTGTCCAACAGATGAAACTACCATCCTACACTTGAGAAGTGAAGAATTAAAATGAGAGAGGGAGAGAGAGAGAGAGTTGAACTAAAACGAAGATGGAGAAACCGATATCCTTTCTCCATGCTTGAGGGTGGCAGAATTTGAAGAATTATAGGCTTTACAGAGTATCTGTTAGCACGAATCCAAATTAACTTAATTAACATGGGCAACATGAACATCTTAAAGCTTCAACGATGCCAATAAAATCTATCAGAAAGCTATCGCCTCATTGGCACAACCACGAAGAACGGTACCCTTTTCTGAATAAAATCGTAAATGCTAGGTTTTCAAAGTTGTGAAATTTCTGTAATTTTATTTTAACCCGGCTTATGGAAAAACTGAGCTGTAAAACTCAATCTACGACCAGACGATTCCAAACAGTGTTCTCTGCTATTAATCAGAATCAACCTTTATCGCGTAATAGTTTTCAGGGAATTAAAAAAATAATAATAATCCAATCCACTACAAGCATCAAGCAAAGAATTAACTATTATTTGCAGAAATTGAGCTCATACAAAGCAAGACAGACAAAGTTCACAACAAAGTGATATCTACAACACCCATTCTCCGCACATCCTCAGCTAAACAACCAGCTCAAACCCCAAATAATCATTTTTCCTAAACACAGCCACCTTAAAAAAATCCCCCAACTCCCAAACCCTAATGGATACAAAGTTTCAAAACCGAATCAAAGTACATCATCGGCCCGCCAAAAAATCCGATCCGTACAGACAACCATCCCGCAGATGCACCAAAAATAAAGACTCGCAGATCCGATTACAATCGAACCCGGAGCTGGTATAAAATCAGAGATCGTATAGTAGATTTACCAGAAGTCCGAGAAGCCGATGGAAGAACTAAATCTTCTCGGATTCTCTAGGAACAAACACTTCCTGATACAGATTCGATTCGATTCGGTAAGGAACCCTAAGAGAGAGAGAGAGAGAGAGAGACCGAGAGGCGAGTCTTGAGGAACGCTGAGAGGAATATAGGGGCAACGTTCTTAAAGGAATGACATGACGTGGACAAAACGGGTTCGCTGGTGCTATTTATAAAAATGCTTTTAATTTTCTTTTTTTTTGTAATTCAAACGTTTATTATTTGAAGTCGGCGCCGTTTTGGCCTATTTGAAGGCCTATTCAAGTTTTATTTTTTTTTAAAAAAGGGAAAAACAAAATTCGCCCGTTATTATTATTATATTGTGTTTGGGTAAAGCTACCAGCCGGATGAGTGTAAAACGTTATTTTACACCCACTAATTACAGTAAAATACGTAGAAACTCTAGGAAAATGTAAAATGGAGTTGCATGCAGTGTATGCCCCCTCCCCCAAACACGATCTATTTTGTTTGAGACACCTATCCCCGTCCCCCCCCCCCCCCCCAACCCCCTCTGTCTCTCCTCAGGCTCTCTCTCTCTCTCTCTCTCTCTTAAGCCTGTCGGCCTCTAAAAAAACATAAAATGGTTAAATTTTTCATGGACTTTCTAATGCAACTGTGTGTATGTAAAGAAATGGGTTTTCTTGTTATCCATTTCCTTGCAAATTAAGATTTGGGTATTTGACAGAAGGAGACAGTGTTTTTGGCTAATGGGTTTGTCAATGTAATGGCCTAATGGGATTGTAATTAATCTCTTTTATTTTTATTGTGGATTTGGACGCTGAAAATTTGAGCATTCACTGCAAATTATTATGGGTTTGGACTGCTGTAGATTCTGCTTCAAGGGGCTTTGATGGTCAAGACAACGGAAGAATGGGTCTTTAGAGAGAGGGTCACAACAATGGAAGAATGGCTCTTCGAAGAACAATGGGTTCGAGGGTATTGAAGGAGATGAAATCTGAAAACGAAAATGACCTCTGTTGAAGGAGACGAAGATGGGTTCAAGGGAGAGCTTTGGGGAGACGAGGGAAGAGAGAAGAGAGTTAGAATGGATGTGATTCACCGTAACTTCAATAAAGTCTACTACGTGTTACAATTTTACTGGCAGGTGTAAAAGTTAAATTCACACCCGACCGGTTTGAAGTTTTTCCCATTATGTTTTGGTGGATTCTGGTACCTAATATTAACCATTCAATATGGAATTTTTTTTAAAGAATATTGTGTGTAGGAAATACATTCAGCTCAGTTTGGGTTGGAAATTAGTTCTCAATCACTTTTATAAAATTTTTTATTTTATCTAATCATTATAATTATTTTAAATTTTCATATATAATAAAATAAAAAATTTAAAATAAAAATAATATTAAAAAATATATTCTCATAATTTTTTATTTAACTTTAACTTTCACCTCAATTAACTGTCGAAACCAGACCTCAATATATCCTACATACTGCCAAGACAGGTTTAAAACAAAATTTTGAAACAACAAAAAGTTTTTAGCATATTCATTTAACATACAGCTCCGCGTCATTTGTCATGGCGTCATTTAACAAAAGACAATCTTAAAATGTACCACATCAACGAGTGTGATTAAAAGATAACGAGATTTAAAATATTAATTGAGGTAGATGAGATAAGATTGAGAATTTTAAAAATTTTATGAATAGTTTAAGATAAAAGTTTAAAATATTAATTTAAAATATTATGATTTGAAAAAGTTATATTGAGATTTGAAAAAGTTAAATTGTTTATTATATTTTATATAAAAATTTAAAAAAATTATAATAATGAAATGAGATAGAGATAAAGATGAGAAATCTCATCTTTACTCCAAGCATAACATTAATATAAAAATCTGTAAACAAGTCTAAATATGTTTTATCTATATCTCAAATGCCTTTCATTGTTTTGTCTGACAAAATTTGGTTACTTTAGGTTATTTTCAAACTCTCAAGTGGCAATTTCAATGCCACCATCAAAAGCTTCAAGGCCAACTGTCACAGATTATAAAAGATAAAATATCAAGAGACAGCAATTACCATGAGCACTAGAAGCCTTGACAAATAAATAAATAAATAAATAAAATTACAAGCTCAGTCATGGTCTTGCCTGTTCAGTGATGAGTAAATCAAAATTAAACCAAACTAAATAGCTCTTATTTTCACAAACATCAACTTCTGCCTATACACTCCCTATAACACCAGTTTCTGAAAAAATAACAACTGGCTTGATTTACCCGAAGGAAGAGTTATTATCAGAGCAGACATGACTTTGGACGGCAAAATTAACCATGTCACGGCATGCCACCCCGTTGCCGATGATGATCCTCGAATATTTACAAAATTGCAAAACCTAATTGTTGTCACTTAATGTTCATGGCTGCTGACATAGTGCGTAGCTCCTTTGCAATCTCTGAAAAGGCAGGCCGAGAGTCGGGATCAGATGACCAGCACCTCTCCATTAATAATTTAATGATCTCCATGTGGGGTCACACCAGCTTGGAATTTCAGGTCGCAGGTTGCCTTTAATTATACCAGCTGAAATTTATCCCAGCAAATTTTAGTCAGCATTGATTGATGTGGAAAATAAGGGTTTTCAGTTTAGGTGGAAATTATAATGTAATTTCTTGTATATTCAAACGCTTAATGCATTATACCTCCCAATTCTAAGTCAATCTATCATCATTAAAAATCTAGAGTCATGACATGGCAAGTTAAAAAATTAGATGTTCCATGGTATGCCGCTTCATATTCTAATTTTAATTTTATTTTTTATTTTTAACGAGGGGTGGGGAGGTTTGAACCTGCTTCTCCAATTTGGAGACCGGACCTTATACCATCTGGTCAAAAGGATCTTGGCGCTTAATATATTATCTTGATTACAAAACCAAAACAAAAAACAAAAAATTGATCCAACAATGGTAAGAGGTAACAACTATGTTCTTGACCTCTTTACTAGCATCAAGTTGTCAGTAGCACAGACTCTATAGGTGCGTGGATTACAGATCAGAAAATATTGCCAAGTCATGAATTTATCAAAAGATGAAGCATGGCTCCAGATAGAATGAAATAGTTAAAAGTTATTAAAAATGAAGCATCTCAATTATCATTAAAAATAAGAGTAACAGATATCCACTTTCCATCAAGATTTTTGAATTAAAAAGTTACCTATTATTTCCTCTGAAAGCAAGTTTGCATAGGGATCCTCCCCCGTCAAGATTTCCCACATGACTATTCCAAATGAGTAGACATCAACCTAAAATGGTGAAAACACATTTGAAAATCAAAGTTATTTAAAACAGAAATAAAGCTTATATAAAGCATCTATACCTTTTCGGTAACCATTCTGCCGTCACTATTCAAAAGTTCTGGAGCCATCCATGGTATAGTTCCTCGTACTCCACCAGATACAAGCGTCCTTTGTTTAATTTTCGATAAGCCCAGATCACCAATCTGAAAAGATTGATGGTAGATTTTTCAGTAAAAACAATGAAATTTCTGAGAAGACCGTGGACCATAGACCAAGTTTAGCAACAAAGAAAGGCAGACCAGATAATAAATTCTGGTCACAACCAGCAAAATCACAAGATTACCTTACACACTGGTCGATGAGGGTCCCTCATATTCACAAGGAAGTTGAGAGATTTTAAATCAAAGTGGACAATTTTCTTCCCATGTAAATATTCCATTCCAAAGGCTGCATCCATTGCTATAATTAGCCTCTTCCTACGATCAATTGTCCTGTGATTCAGAATTGGCAAATTTAGAGAATGGGGTTCCTACAGTGGTTTCCAACAAATTGCTAGTCAAGCATACATATAAAATACGATGAACTGAGATGCAGCAGGAAACATACTAAGAAAATGCACCACAATTTCTAGGGATACAACGGCATATGCAATGTGTAAATATTGCTCCATCTGATTCAACCTACTTGAGTGACAAATCCAGAATGCATAATTAGACATACGAGGTGTTCATACCCCTTGCGAGATATACCTCAAAATGCCTACTCCCACAACTCATACTTGATGATGGTAAGTATTTTTTTTATAAGAGACTTTTATTAATGAGAAAGGTACTACCCAAGTGCATAGAAAGTATATATTAAAAACATCTAGGTAGAAAGAGTAGAAAAATCCAAAAATCCAAAAGACTTTTATTACATGGGTCCGTCTGTAACTACTCCATAAAATGCCAAAATATTTGGATGGTGAAGCTCACCCAGGACGTGAGCTTCCTTCCAGAAGGTTGCAACCTGCAAAGAAGAAGATAATAATAATTCGGCTCAGGTAGTATGCAGGATTTCATTCCTCAACTACAGCACTGATGGTAACCTAGAGACATTTCCCTCATCTCTATTTTATTGTTCCCTGGCACGCATCATCTTTAAGGCTCTGTTATCTTCAACCTATGCATACAATATCCTTCTTGTAAGAGTTTTAACAGATTTCAAGAGAGGAAGCTCCAAATTTATGCTAACTACTGAAGTAGGAAGAACAAGGAATTTGAGTTCATGGATGGCACGCATGATGAACTCAAATTCCTGGATGGCACACATCCAAATCAGCAGCTCAAAAATTAAATTATCTCCGGCTCAGGCGTCAAAACACCGGCATGTTTACCAAGAAGTCAAGAACTTTACATGGAATTAGCTTAGAATATAATAGTCACCATCGCATAGTCTCTGACTCTCTATCAATACTTAACACAAGGATTAAACCACTGAATTAAAACTTAAATTTGTATGGTTACAATAGACTAGTGATTTTACGCTGAGCTGAAGTTCTTAGACAGATCAAATTTGATAAATATTTCATTTATGAGAACAATCAGATAACAGAATAATTGCAGCACTGGTAATGTGGGAAGAAATGAGTAATTACCAATCGGTCCTTTTCCAAGGAGACTTCAGTGAAGCAATTTGGTTTTATCCTCTTAATGGCAACATCAGACCCCTTCCATTTTCCATAGAAAACAGTTCCATATGTGCCTGAACCAAGCTCCTTTATATATTCAAGGTCAGTATTTCTAATAGTCTGCATGACAAGGCAGAAAGGAACTTTTCGTGTTAAGTCTTACTGAATGTAACCTCTATCTATCTAAGACATAGGCATTATATATGTTTGATGGAATACCTGAAGCTCTCTCCTGGCTAGATGGGTATAAAATACAGCTAGCTCACTAGGGATTCCACCAATTACCTTAGAGCACTTGCGACTTTCATTATTGTCAGCCTAAGAAACCAGAAAACCATTAGTAAGTCAAGGGCACTAGAAGTTCACTGCCAATTACCAGCGATGAAGCAAGCACATAATTCTTTCTTCAATTCTCCTTGGTCTTCCATTAAAAAGGAAAAAAGAATAGCTTAGTGAATACATTTTCATCAACACTTGAACCAGATGAAGGGTATTGGTGAACATCATCTTCATGGACATGATCCTTAGCCATTTTGTCTTCATTCTGCGAGGAAGAATTAGGTGCAAATCCATTTGATTCATCAACTTGAGGATGTGTGCTTCATTGTCCTTCACCCATAAGATCCACAGGTTTTGATCGAGGTATTAGCAAGTCGTCAATAACATTGCTGGTAGCATGAGACAAGAGAGCAGAATGTTCGATTCCTTTGGATGATGACAATGAAAGGTAATAAAAACAAACATCCATAGAAGATGCAACTCCACCTTGAAAGTTATCAGCGCCATTTCTGTAACTGCTCAATGAGCAAATGCCTGCTTCCACACCTTGTCGCTTATTATTGCACCCGAATTCTTTTTCATTGCTGGAACCTGTGTTATTTGAAAGACTTGAGATGCTGATCACCTTCTGTTCATCAATAAGGAGCGGCTTCTTCTCAAGATCACAATCAATGGGCAGCCAACTTGCGGATACTCCATGAAAATTTTCATACAGAGCTTGATATGGTTCCATACAATAAGAACAAGTGGAAAGAATTTTCCGACCGTCAACAGTCATCACAGGTGACAAAGGACTCTCAATACGGGGACCATGGTAAGCTAAATGAGATTCCTCAGGATTGCAATCTCTGTATTGCGAAATTTCAGGGCCGTCCTGCTCTCTTAATTTCTCATTTCCATACTGGGCACTAAGAGATGGAGTCTCTTCGTTGAAGACAGGATCCATCGTGTTCGCCCTTCCTTCCAATGCTTGGTCAGAGAAACCAGTCCACGGTTTCAAAAAATAGGGATAATAAAACCTCAGAGACTGACCCTGCTTTGAGATGTTCGAATTCGGTCTCAGCCCATGGTAGAACTTCCCCACGGGAATTCTTCCATCCAATTTAACAGTCCGATGGTTACCCATCTCGACTGGATTGTGCCTATGGTTACGTACATGGTATGAACTAATCTGCTGATTTCTAGTATCATATACACCAAACCTATGGTTACGTATGCCACGATGTAAGTCACCCGAAAAGCTTTCGCCTATACACGAAGACGTCAGAGGATAAGCACTCCCAAGCCAATGATCATTACACAAATGACAATTGGCCTCCCTTGGCATAATGATCTCCCTGTTCAATATACTCGTCGGAGCCTGCTCAATATTCCCCAACTCTTGACTAGCATTGCTACTATTACAAGTCGAACCCATACAGGGACGATTCGATTGCCTTGAAAATCTTCCTGCGGTTGCAACTTTCTGACTAGAGACGGCAGCATTCAGCCCAACCCCGTTACACCCTAAAAGTCTATACTGCCCTGAAAAAAAGGGCATAGAACTGCTAGTCTCCACACATTGATACAGAGGATGCAAGTGAGAATCCGGAAACTCAAGTGGATTCCCGAAATTCTCACACCCCGGCAATTTGATGCTCCCTATTTTATTATCTAGCATATCCACTCTATAACGGTCCTCAAAACCACGATTCATACGATTACATCCCGTTGAAACTTGGGGCTCAGGGGCCAGATCTATCAATGGTGGATCACATTTCTGGTTCTCCCAACTAGAAATACCACATGCGGTCCCATCAATATAATCCGAATGTTTTGCTAACAACCGTTGTTTCAACACCTTTTTCCGAATCGAATCATCCCCATATTTCACTACATTCTTGGCCACCTTAACATCGAACTGACCTCCTCCAGAAATATGGTTCTCACTCTCACAGCTTGGGGCCTCAAAACCACTGACACTCTTCACACGACAAACCCCGTTTTTCCCACACACAGAGTCATGTTCCGTACAACTCACAAGAAAATTACCGCCCACCTCATCAAAGCCATTGACGTTGGCATTATCATCGGTACAAACGAAGAGCCAAAGCCTGGTATGCTTACCGTAGAGCTCGAGCTTGTCGTACTCTTCCATCATGCAGTGAACGTCGTCGTCGGAGGCGACGGAGACGAGGATAGGGGCGTCAGTGGAGGTGCTTTGGGGGAGCTGGTATTTGATGGAGAAGGAAAGAGAGCGGGAGGTGGGGAAAAGACCCGAAATCCTAGAGCGGAGCTTTGAGAAGCCGATGGAGCGGTCGACGGAGATTATTCGGTTCTCAACGCCCGGGTGCCGAAGCTTTCCCGAGGGTGGTCTGGTCTGGAACGAATCATTGAAGCTGCAAACAAGCCTGACCTTCTTGGAGGTTCGATTGCTACTTGGCCTCCTTCGCCGAGATAGAACAGGTGGTTGTATCATGGAGGTGGCGCGGGAGAGAAGAGAGAGAGAGTCTTTCGCTTTTCGCGGAGCTCGGGAGAGAGGGGAGTGAGTAATGTACGTGTGTGAGAGAGACTCGGAGAGGTTTTTATAGTTGTGGAGAATTGGGAGGTTTGATATTTGAGCTTCGATTTTCCTGAATTATTCAACTTTGGCACTACCATACCAGTGCGTGACCCAGGTGTTTTTTGTTTTCACTGGTTGAATTGTTTTGCCAGTAGGGTTCGTCTTAATTGCGTTATTGCCACTTCGTTTGGCTGGTGTTTATGCGGGATTCTTGTGATCATGTTTTTTTTTAATAGCAAATACATATTACACACAACACATAAAATAAAGGTATTTTTATAAAATAATATTATCTTTATAAGATATTTTATAATATTATTTTTATTTTAAAAATATTATTACTTAAAAGTGTTAGAAAAATTACGTGTGTTTATATTTTTTTAGTCCAGTTAATTTTTTTGTTTTGTTTAGTACCATAAAAGTGAAAAGATTCTCTCTGTTGAAACATAAGGTTATCTTTATTTCAATTTTAAATTTCATGAAGAATCATTTCCCATCTCAAATTTAAGCCAAAAAAATGACAATATTGTATGAAAATGACAAATAAAAGACAAAGAAGATAGAAGAAGTGGTCAGGTGGTAGAGATGGTCTAGAACTTGCCCATAGGAAGGGGAGCTCCATAAGAACATCGATGAAATTGGAAAAGCATGGTGGTTTCTAACAGACGGTAGCTAGAATGGGTGAAGGTTAGAGATGGGTCGATAGTAACAAATTTGATAAGAGAAGTTATACAATCACAAAAAAATTTTATAAAAATTAATTTACAAACTGACGTGATTGCATATAATATATTAGATTTACTTTACAATAAAAGTAATTTTACAATTTAATATGTTTTATCAAGTTAAGTCAGTTTATAAATTTGATTTTATGAGGTTAAAATATTTCTCATCTATATGCCATAACTGAGAAAAAAGAAAAGCATGCTTGAACATAAGAGAAGGAGAAGACAGCTGAAAACAAAGGGAAAATAGAGTTAAGTAGTAAAAACAAGTGGGAAATGAAAAAAGCAGAAGAAAAATATGTCAAAGCCGAGCTTCTCTCCCTCCCCATGTCCTAAGCTTTGGAACTATTATTTTTTAAAATTTTAAAAAATATATTAGGTTTATTATTGGTGATAGCCTATGAGTCACAATGTTGAATCGATGGTAATCCACAATATAAATTTATTTATTTAAATTTCACGGACTGATATGATAAAATCCCCAAGGACCAAAATAAAAAATAAAAACTCGTTTTATTTGTCTGGTTAGATGAGGGTATTTTTCTTTAGAGGAGGTTGTGGAGTAAAAATCATGTTTTCCACCTTAATTACTACCCTTTTGTTCTTTACTCCGATTGAAAAATATATTGATGAGAAATTCTATTCATTATCTTTATATTACATATCATATATAATTTTTTTTTTCTTACCAAATATATAGTATACGAATGATAAGTAAAGAAATTAATTATTTTTGAGTTCTTCATATTAGACAAAATGCTATGATGGTTCTTGCTTTTCAATACAGAATTAGAGAAATAAAAAACAAATTAGGGAATAAAGAAAAAAAATTAGACTTCAAAAAAAAAAAAAAGGAAAAAATGAACGTCTGAAGGACAGTGGCATCTCAAACCCCATATTAGATAGGATTACCTCTGCTAAAACACATTTGATTTCTCTTATTTTTTTTTTCTTTTAAAAGAGCTTATTGGGATTTCATGGTTTTTCAAAATTTATCAATTAAAAGCCAAACTCCCTCTCTCAATTTCATTCCCGGCCCGGTATCTACGTAGAAAAATCCGAATACAACTGGTAGTCCGTTTTTTTTTTTGTTTGAATATTTTGATTTTTTTTATTCATTTCTAACTACTAAATGAACATAAATTCAAAAAGAAAATGCATATTATATCCAATAAATCATCCATTTTATGGTTTTTTTTTCTTTTACTCTATTCTCCATGTGACTTTTTATTGGTGGTCAAGGAACATGCAGGCTTTGATTTAAAAAATTAAATAAATAAAATTTGAATGTTGTATCAACATTTTTTTTATAAAAAAATATTCATAACATGTAGGTTTTGATTATAAAAAAAATAATTGGGTGCAACTCGGAATCCGGGTTTTTAAAAGCCGGTGTCAATTCGGGTTCTAGCCTAGGTTTGACTCGGGCTAACCCGATCCGCTTCCGTCCCGGTTTTGAAATCTAGGTTCTGGTCCAGGTATACCTGAGTTCCCAGGCCGGAATCTAGATGAACAGTACTAAACATGCTAAGTCGAGCTTTACTATTCATCATCTTACATACTATACATTACATTTATTTTTATTTTATTGTATTTTATTTATTTTATTCCTCCTAAGCTAATTGAGTTATTCTACTCATCATCTATACACTATATATTTAGTAAGGATAAAAAAAAATCATATATAGTGTGATATATTGGGTGAAAATGACGAATATAATTTTTCTGCCAAGGGTTTGCTTTTTAATGGACAAGTGTGTGTGTGTGAGGTTGATCAGTGGGTCAAAGCTAAAACTGGGCACACCTACCTCCGACTCTGACTCTAACTTTGTCAGAGGTCGAATCCAACTTCTGACTCTGACTCCAATTCGTATAGCCACCGATCCAACTCCAACTCCAAATTGTCGAAGCGGAGTAGATTTGGACTTTTTTTCTTAGCCCATTTGAAATTTCAATTTGACAATTTTGGGCTCTCACTAATCGGATTTGAGCTTCTAGATCTCAGATTTTTTTTTAAATATTTTTTCAATTTCAATTTTATTAAAACATAACCAAAACTGAAAAAATAAATCATTGTACAAATTAATGTTATTATACATTAGTATTATATGTTATCATATGTTAATGTTTATACATTAGTATTACATGTTATTATGCATTGATTATTATACATTATTAGTATATGTTATTATACTTTAGTTATTATGTATTAGTATTACATGTTATTATAAATTTATATATTTGTGTTTATACATAATACATTAGTATTAAATGTTACTACTGTCTTTTGATGTGGCGGTTGGAAAGAAGGCAGTACTCTTCTTGCAATTCGTAGATTTGACTCAAAAAAATTAGTAATGGTAAAAACAGACTTCATTCAAAGTACCAACCCCAACATAGGGGAGGCGGCATCAACCATACAAGAAGTTGACAAATCACATTTCAAGAAATCATAGTCCAAGGTGACTCATACCTGGTTGTTCAAGCAATAAACAATACAAAATAAGCCTTAGATTAGACTATGCAAAACATCATCAGAGATATCAAACACCTTTTTGGCAACTTCAAAGTATGAAAAGTTGAAAAAATACATCGAGATAAAAAACGATGTGCGCATAATCTAGCGCAATGGGCAACTTCAACGTAGACCTATGGAAATGTCCCTCTTATTTTAATTCCTCATTGCATGTTAGACTTTCATAGAAGGAAAGACTCACCTTATAGTAGAAATTCTGTAAATAAAGAGCATGAACTCAATGTATTTACCCTTTTTTATAAATATATAGCAAAAGCTTGTTTAAAAAAAATGTTACTGTACATTAGTTATTACATGTTATTATACATTAGCTGTCAGTATTCATTAGTATTGCTGACTCACTAAAAAATGAGCAGCACAAAGGCTATCCCAAGTGCAGAAGCGTGTCGTGTAATAATTAGGAATAAATTCCTAGATTATCTCCTCAGGAAAAGTGCTTAAAAATCAAACTCGTGTAAAATGGTGGAAATAGTTACAATGAGAGAATAAAAATAACAGTGACGATATGTATAATGAATGTGGGAGTGCAATGGAAATGAAAATTTACTAGTCATGGACTAGATTCATGTTTGTTGGTTTTGAGTGGATGATGAAGAGTAATAAATTAAAATGCAAGACAGTAAATTAAAATTGCTGAAAATTAAATAACTGAAATGTAAAGGAACAATAAAATTAAATGACATAAAAGTAAATTGTAAAAATTAAAAGTGCGAGGAAATTAAATAATATAAATTCAAAATTAAATAAGAACATGAGTTGTAAGGAATAAACTTGATGTTTGGAATTGGAGATTGCGTTCTCCAACCCAAAAATCTGAATTTTCAATTAAAATAAACTCTCAAAAATAAAATGGACTCTCAACATTTATCAAAGAGGACTGAAATTTACTCATTAAACAAACTCAAAACTGAAAATGAAGACTTACAAAAATAAAGTTTACTGAGCCATAAATTAAAACTGACTGATGAATGAATTACACGAAACTAAAAACTGAACAAGAAAATAAAAACTGACTACAAACTCACTCACTGTTTTTCTCCAAACTCTCCTGATGACTCTAAATTCTAACTCTTACTTAACGCTAAAATCTATTCCCCCCTTCACAGTCCATTTACAAGCTCTTATATAAGCTTCAAAAGCCTCTACGTTGCTTGTTTCATCCTTGATGCCAGCTCCTTATGTCTCCCACTCAGAAAGTTTATTTGCGCTGTATCCGTGCGTCCAAATGGAAAGTCCCGCATTACTAATGCAAGCTGTTCGCGTGAGTGCCTTATTATTATTATTTTTCTTGTGTCCGTCGCTGGCCCCTCTGTTTCTTCTTTCGGCATTACTGCACGTTAGCTTTTATTTTTTTTCTTGCCCAGCGTGCATCTGCATCTCTTCTTCATTTATATATTTTTTTTCTTTTCTTTTTGCTTTCTTTCTGCTGTAGTGCGTATCTTGGTGTAATGGGAATGAGAGAACCCGAGAGGTGGGGAGAGAGTGCTGGACTTACGGAGGATGCAATGCAGCTTGGAGGTTCACGGAAATGGCTCTTCAACGTGCGGAGAAAAGGTGGTGGCTGGCTAATTCGCATGGCCGTGCATGCTGGACAGTGGTGCACGGTGGTTGTTTCTTGGACGTGGAGGAGCGGTGCATGGACAACGTGGTGGAGTTACAGGACTGGTTTGAGGCCCACGATACCCACATGATGCTCTATTTTTTGGTGGGAAAAACAGAGGAAGACCGCGGTGCTCGTGGTGGTGCTGAGGAGTCTTTTACGGTGGTGCTTGGCAGCATGGTTGGTCTTGGAATGGTGGCTGGGCGGAGGATCACTGTGGTGCTGCTGTGAATGCGGAGCCGTGATGCAAAGGCCATGCATGGTTTGGATGCTCATGGTTGTGCATGCTGGGTAATGGTGCACGGAGGTTGTTCCAAGTGGCTGGGTTGAGCACGGTGCAACTGGTTTGGTGGCTGTTCATGCATGGGTGTACGTGTGCATGATTGTGCTGGATGTGGAGGAGTGCTGTAGGCGAGGCCTAAGGTTGAAGATGATGCGAACAACATGTCGTTTTTGTCAAAAGACAAAAACGACATGTCGTTTAGGCAATGAATGTTTTGTTTTCCTATGGAAAACGACAAGTCATTTTTCCGTAGAGGAAAAACGACATGTCGTTTAGGACCTGTAAAAACAAAATAAATAAATAAATAAAAGTAAAAGTAAAACAAAATAAATAATATATAATCAAAGAAACAAAAATAAAATTAGACAAAATAAAATAAAATCAATAAATAATTACAAATAAAATAAAACTAGACTAAATATTAAAAATGTGTTGTGCATGAAGGAAATATTACAAATTAAATAACAAGTTATAAAATTAAGTATAAACTATGCTTTTAATCAATTTAAATCACAATTTGGATTTATGTCTCTTAATCAATTTTTCTATCTAAAACCAATAATAAAACAATAAAACAATTAAAAATATGTTGATTTTAAATGTATAAAATATGCAATAATGCAGCTCAATCAGTTGTATGATAATAATAGTTAATAGTATGATGTTTACATATATTAAACTATTATTAGTCAATTTATTCAATTTATATTATATTATAAGCATATTATTTTCTAATAATTTGTCCATACTAGTATATTATTGAATTTAATTAACAATATAAGTTATAATTATATAAAATATATATGATTAATATTTAAAAAATACATATATTTTTATAAAATATGTGCAATATCGAAGTCGGAGTCGGACAATAGGAGTCGGACTTTGATTTTCGAATTTTTTCTAAGCCCTACCTCTTCCCCTGTTACATGCATCCACAACTTAGAGCACAACTTCTCCCCCATGACGCCACCCCTTTCCACGTCCCTTTCTTTGTGACCGACAACCCCAACTCCCTTGTCAAGACCCCTAGAAAAGTAGCCTATGACTAAGCAGCCCATGCCTTGGCCATGTCGGGGACAGGCCAAGACAAGCCCTGAACACTGCCCTTCACATGCCCCACAGCCAACCTGCATGCATGTCTTGGCTCATGCCTTGACACGCATGGGGCCCCCTAGTGAGGTTGTTGCCCGCGCGTAGCCTAGCATGCAGCCCAACATGCGCATGCCTATGCACAAGTTGGGCGAGGTTAGTGACTGTGCGCAGCCTAGCCCACGACTTGGCATGGGCACGCCCTTGCGCCGCAGGCCCATGCGCGCGCCTTTATCCATCACACCTAACAAGCCAGTGAGGCTAGTGGTATGCCAACCAACAAGCCTAGTGGTATGCCATCCAGCGCACGGCTCCAGCCCGTACCTTGTAGGCAAGGCCAATGGCATGCCCACCAGGCATGCCATCCAGTGCATGGCTCCAGCTTATGCCTTGCAGCATTAATGCCTAGGCCACCTTGTCTGGGCCATGCCCAGCCAACGCCCAAGCCACCTGCCTGGGCCATGCAGCACGCACACCTGACACCCTGTCACGACCAGTAGTAGGCCTTGCACGACACTATATCGTACCCAGTAGTAGGTCCATCCATGGCAGCTTGCCATGCCACCAACAGATCATGCACGACACCATGGCGTGCCCTATCAGCTATGAGCCAGACCAGCCTAGCCGAGGGCCATGAACCATCCTAGCCCATCCATGGGCTAATGCATGCCATGGGCCACCTTGGCCCTTGCAACCTATGTTATTGCTTTCTTTTTATTTTTATATTAATATTTTTCAATGGACCTTTTGGGAGTTTCTACTTTGTAATCTCTATAAACAGGACCCTTAGTAATTTCATTTCCATCTTTTGACAATTTTCCTAGAGGATGACTTATTGTTCTTGAGATCATTTTTAGTGCTTAGTACTTGTTCTTTTTGGAGTGCAATTCATGAATCTCCTAAGAGAGAACCACACCTTGCAATTCGTGAATATGTGTGATTTATTTTATCAATATATGAGGTTTACTTTCATCTTTGTGCAATTCGTGAATCAAAGTTGAATTGTTTATCTTTGTGTCATTCAAGTTCTTGAGTGTTCATACTTTCCATTGTGTTCATCTATTCCCTTACATCTATTCAATCTTCCCATACACCATATTTCGGCCACATTCTATTTGCCTTACTTTCCATATTCGGTCACCTCCCCAATTTACCTCTCTTCCATCCTCCATAAACCCTAGCCGAAATCCTCAAGTCCCAATAAGGTAATTCCTACCTTATAGGATTCCTAGACTCCATCCAATCTCATCCTTTGATTTAAGGAATTGTCATCCCATCTTCAATCTCTTAAATCACTCATTTCTTAAAATATCTCAAGTCAAACCAAGACCTTCCATACTAGCCAAAACCAAATCACTATCATTCCTAAAAAGATTCCTACCATTTAGGAATTTTTCCTTATTCATCTCCAAACCGTCCAACCCTATCCAAACCCCAAATCTCACCAACCCTAATCCATCTCCCTAAACCACGGCAACCCTAGTTGCCCTATCACCTGAAACCCTAACCTCACTTCACTCATCCAACCTTAGCCTCATCTTTTCAGCCCATCCTCAAAGAACAAGCAAGCCATGCCTCCTTACTCCATTGTTGAGTTTATCACTTAGATCACCATTTTCATCACCATCATACATCATTTCATTACTAAATACCAAACTTCCATTAACTTAGGGATCTATCATTGTCACGTATTGTCCAAGGCCAAACAAAAGGGCTAGCCATTTAGGTCACCATAAGGAGAATCAAAGAGAAGAAGATATATGATATTTAGAAGAGCCGTGCTATGCATCAGCCCCTGTTCACGGGCTGATGCATAGCACACCTGATGTGTCACCCTATGAGTGGTTTGGATGTAAGTGATTTGAATAATGTGAGTGGTTTAGATGATGACATATAAGGTGTGTTGTGGCTGATCCTAAATAGTAGGCTGATGTAAAGAATTTTCCTATTTAGAAACTAAACCGAGTTACTCGCATCCCTCTCTATCTCACCGTGCCCCACACTCACCACTCCCTCCCCATGAGTTTCTCTCTCCCTCTTACGAGTTCTCTCTGAGCCGATCTCGCTCTCTTGTGCTGAAGACCCAAATCACCACCACCATACGTCGAGCAAACCCAACACCGAGAACAGCAGCAGCCGCCACTGATTTCGGAGCAACCACGCCAAGACTCACCACACACCCTCACAGTCCAGCTTCGAGCCCCACCGCTTGAGCGACGCCGGTAAGTTCTCTCTCTCTCTCCCTCGCGTTCTCTCTTCGCTTACTCTCTGTTGTTCTCTCCCTCTCTGCACTTTTAAGCCGTGCCACCCACCCAGCTACCAACAGCCCCACCCACGGCCAGTTCCATTGCCCCCACAACACCCACCCCCCCCCCCCCCCCCCCCCAACAAGTCGCACCCCACATGGCCACCCGACATCACTCCCATAACCCAGCCAACCTCTGTTTATAGTCTCGAAGACAGAGCGGCCGTATGCCATGAAGCGGGCATTTCCCCCCCTCCAATGTGTTACCCTCTCTCTGATTTCCCTGTTTAATCTCTCTCACCCGGTGAACCCTCTTTTCGGTTCTCTCTCTCCATCGCTCACTCGTCTCTCTCTGTTGTAGGGTAACTCAATTGACTAGTGGAGGCCGTGCCTTTCATAGTCTTTGTTTTGAAGTGCCGCTGAGGACGTCTCCAACGCCTTAAACAGATACCTTTGCCACCACGACCACGGCGAATTTATCCTCGTCAAACTATCATGAATGTATTTTTTGACTGTGAATCTCTTGTCACCACGTCGAAATTGAATTTGTGAAAGTTTGGATTAGATTATCCCCTTTGCCACTCTCTTTGATTCTCTCCGTCCATGTCTCTGCCCGTTTCAGCCTTCTCTCTTTTGCGGACTCCAACCGTTTGAATAAGTGCCTCAAAAACGAAAAGACAAAAAAAAATGATACCAAAGCCACTGCGAACGTTAGGCACCGGCGCCGCTATCATTCTTGGTGGAATACTAACTCTTAATCTTGCTTCCTCCGCTACTATCAGAGCGATTCGTCTCACCAACGAAGCGAAACGGGTAAACTCAAAAGCGACGCCCCCTTGCTCCAAAATTGTATTTTTTTTTTTCTTTCCCTAGTGTCTCTTTGGCTTGTCTTTTGCTGAGTCCTACTTTTTTATTGGCGGGTTTTGGTGCAGAGAAAGGTCGCATTGCCTTGTGGCGTTTGCAGAGGCAAAGGGTTTTATATATGCAAATTGTGCAAAGGAAATGCCACCATAAGTTGGTCGCCTTTGTATGACCCTGTTGCCATCAACCCTTGCCTTTGCCCTACTTGCGATGGAAACAGGTTGGTCTATGATTTTTCTTTATTTTCTTCTTTTTTGAAGCTCATTTTCAAGCGCTTGCCATTTAATATGCTCTGTTTGGATGCTGAGATGTTTTCTGAGAATTGAACCGAGGGAAAAGGAAAAGATTTGGATAGTTAACCCTTTAGCTGTGTTTGCCCACACAAAAAAAGAAAAAAAGAAAAATCTTTATTTTCATTCAACAGTTGTCTGAAACCAAATAAACAGCTGATGAAACAAACACAATATGCGTTAGTGGAATTTGCTAAAAATTTTATTTTGGTATGCAAATTGGAACGATTGAGCTCAGTTTCTTTTTTCAAACCCCGCCTGTTTGCCTGCAAGGCATGATATTCCTGCAAAAAAAAAAAAAACCAATTTATTTGATATCGTATGAGGCTTATTCGTTGTTTCCACAATTTTCTGCTCACAGGGTACAGCGTTGTCTTAATTGTCTAGGGAAGGGCTATGATTGACATCCTTGAGAGGCAGTCTAGAAATTTGCAAGTGAGTTGTATTTGCTGTATGTTGGAGACCACATTTTGTGTTACTTTCAATTGCATTTAAGCTCACACTTCTTTCGATCAATCATTGGTGCTTCAACTTGACTTCTATGAGTCATGGTACCAATTATTCATCAGAAAAGCGTGTCATGTTGTCCCAAGTAACCCTAGCCTTGAACATCTTATCGTTGTTGTATCTTTTAAAAGTGTCTCAAGCTCCCAGTTATAGAGAATACTATTGGATTTGGTATATGATGTTATTGCCTTCACTGATATATGCGCAAGCTATGTTCTGAAGAATACCAAGGCATGGATCACAAGACATGTGGAAGTGAATTGAGCAAAACTTTGCCTCCTCGATTCCTTTTACCCTAAAAGAAGCGATTGGGCTAAGTTCTACTTAATGAAGAACGTGGCAGGATTCGGATAGGCTCAACGTTTGTCTTGATTGGAATCCAGCATTTGATTGCACACAATGTTAATGATTGTGGCCATGATATAATTCATAAATTCTATTGCGATAAAATGAATTTCGAGTATACTTCTAGTGTGAACAAGTTGGTATTGTTTGCTATAGGAAATATATGAAATGATGATCTTGGTCAAGAAATGAACTTATAAATAGTGATAACCCAGACTGTTTTCAACTCGACTTTTGAAATTTTTAGATCATCATCGGAACGGGTCATGGATTTTCTGACAAATTATTGTCATTTGTGTTTGCAATGGTAGGAAAAGCTGGTTTTGTAGGATATGTGGGATTTTTCATTACACTCCCAAGCATGTACACAACATCTGACTTTGTTGGTCCATCTGCTGCACGATCTTGCACACACAATACAGCAACCTGAATGACAAAAATGAAAGAGTGGAAGAATGCTGTAAAGAATATTCTTTACTGAAATCGAGAATGCAATACCATGAAAATGAAAGTGTCTGTAGTGACCACTATATACACTTGAGGCCTCTGCCTCTATACTGTCACTGAAGCAAAATGACAAAAAAGAATCCTAACAAATCTAACAAACCTATTGACGTGTATAAGGCTAAAATGTACATATATGAAAATAAACAATATACAAGAATAACTTTCAACACTCCCGCTCAAGATAGACTATATATATTCAATAGTCTCATCTTGGAAATTAGAGCCTTGAATTGTTGCTATCCCAGAGCCTTGGTGAAGACATTTGTAATCTGCATATTGCTTTTGACATGTAAAGTCTTGATCAAAGCAGCTTGAAGCTTCTCTCTCACTATATGGCAGTCTATATCAATGTGTTTTGTCCTCTCATAGAAGATAGAATTAGCTGCTATATGCAATGCTACTTGGTTGTCACAAAATAACAAGGCTAGATGTGAGTGAGGGACATTCAGGTCTTTGAGTAATTGGAATAGCCACATTAATTCACAAACTGTTGATGTCATAGATCTGTATTCTGCCTCTGCAGAACTTCTAGAGACAGTTGATTGTTTCTTGGATCTCCAATAAATTAGTGAGTCCCCAAGGAAAAAACAAAAACCAGTAATACTTCTCTAGTGTCTACACAGCCTGCCTAGTCTGCATCTGCAAAAGCCTTCAAGTGCAACTTTGATTTTGAGGACAAAAAGAGGCTTTTTCCAAGAGTACCCTTGATGTATCGAAGTACTCTGTTTGCTGCTGCAAGGTGTGTGTGTCTGGGTTTGTCCATGGATTGAGAAAGAACTTGCACTAAATATGAAATGCCAGGCCTTGTAATGGTTAGATATATTAATCAACCAATTAGCCTCCTATATGGTGTTGGATCATCAATCAAATTTTCCTCTGTTTTACTGAGTTTCAAATTATGCTCTATTGGAAAATTTTGCACTTTACTCCCTAACATTCTGCTGTCCTCGAGAATCTCTAGTGCATATTTTTTTTGACTGAGCATGATTCCACTAACTGATCTAGCAATCTCAATACCTAGAAAATATTTTAAAGGTCCTAAGTCCTTTAATTTGAATTTTCTATATAGAAAGAGTGTAAGTTCTTGAACAACATTCATATCATTGGAAGCTATCAAAATGTCATCTACATAAACAAGTAGAGCTATAAAGGATGAACTCGTGACCTTAGTAAAAAGTGAGTGGTCTGCAGCTGATTGTATAAAGCCATGTGTGATCAAAGTTCCTAAGAATTTGTTAAACTATTGTCTCGAGGCTCGCTTCAAGCCATAAAGAGACTTAAGAAGCTTATACACTTGTTGACTCTCCCCCTATTTAGCAAATCCTGGTGGTAAGCTCATATAAACTTCTTCATGAAGTTCACAATGCAAGAATGCATTGTTGGAATTTAACTCAATTAGATGCTAATTGAAGATGGAAGATGGAAGCAAAGGCCAAAATTGTCATAACAGTTACCATTTTAGCTACTGGAGAAAAGGTTTCATAATAATCAAAACCTTCTAATTGTGTATAACCCTTGGCCACTAATCTGGCCTTGTACCTCTCAATTGACCCATCTGACTTGAGTTTAACTTTGTAAACTCATCTACATCCAATGGCAGATTTACCAGCAGGTAAAGTAGTTAGTTCCCATGTCTGTTTGGCTTCTAGTGTTACTATCTTAGTTTCCATAGCTTTTCTCTGGTGAAGATAGAAAACAGCCTCATTAAAAGATTTTGGTTCAGAAATTGTAGACAAGTTGAGAGTGAAAGCTTTATGAGATGATGAGATAAGAAAGTGTAGAAGCTAGTGAATGGTGAGTACTTGCTTGTAGAGGAGCATCATGAGAGGAAGACTGAAATGGAGTCTGAGAGGGAAGGAGCCTGTGTTGAAAATCAGACAAGTAGCTAGGAATTCTTCTAATTCTAGTAGAAGCACAAGTAGGTAAAATGGGAGGAATCGAAGGTGAAGAAGGAGGTTCTATATTTTGAGGTGAATGAGAATTCTCTGATCTTGGAGAGGATGAAGTAAAAACAGAATCATGAGGTGAATTAAGGGAAAAATCATGGAGTGAATCAGGTGATTATATGGGCAGTACAAGAGAAGAATTATCATTGGAAGGTGGAGGTGGCAAAACAGAAGTAAAAAAGGGAAAAATTGTTTCATGGAATACTAAATCCCTTGATATAAAAACTGTTTTAGTGGCAAGATCAAAGAGCTTATATCCCTTTGTTGCATATGGATAACCAATAAAAACACACTTTTTAGCATGAGGGGAAAACTTGTGTCTATGACTGAAAGGTGTTGTAGTATAGCATAAATACCCAAAAACACTTAAATGACTAAGTGATGGACTAGTATTATAAAGGGCAACATAGGGTGAGATGTTACCTATAACTAAAGAAGGAATCTTATTTATGAGGTAAGTGGCAGTCATTATGCAATCACCCTAAAAAAGAAAAAGGAACACCTGATTGGAATCTAAGGGATCTTGCAATATTTAACATGGTTTGCTGTTTTCTTTCAACCCTAGCATTTTGTTGTGGTGTTTCAATGCAAGATCTTTGATGTATGCAACCTTTAAAATTATAAAAGTCAGTCATAAAGAATTCTAGGCCATTATCAGTTCGAATACTTTTAATGCCATATTGAAATTGAGTGCAAACAAGCTCAAAGAAAGATTTGAGAATGGACCTAGCATCAGATGTATGTTTCATCAAGTAAGTCCAAGTACATCTAGTGCAATCATCCACAACAGTGAGAAAGTATTTGAAACTATAATAAGTGGGCACAGAAAATGGCCCCAAATAGCACAGTGGATGAGATCAAAAGGATGAGAAGCAATAGAACTACTAACATTAAAAGGGAGACGTTTCTGTTTTGCTAGAGTGCAAGTATTACAATGAAAGGAGTTTGAGGAATAAATTTAGAGTCTAACTTTTGTAACAAACTGATTCTAGAAGCAGAAATGTGCCCAAGTCTAAAATGTCATAAATAAAAAAGGCATGGTTTAACACTATTACTAGAAATAGAGTTATTCAAGGCTACTTGTTTGTAGAAATATAGGCCATCTCGCTCTTCACCCACTCCAATCATTCTCTTGCTGGTAAGGTCCTGAATCAAGCAAGAATTAGGCATGAAAATAAGAGAATAGTTAGAATCAATACTAAGTTTACTAGCTGAAATCAAGTTAAAATGAAAAGCAGGAACACAAAAGACATTAAACAAGATCAAGTTAGGGGAAAGCTGAACTGTGCCTATGTGAGAAATAGATATGGATGTGTTATTTGAGAGTTTGAAAAATGAAGAGAAAGGTATAGAAGAAGTAAAAAGAGAGGGATCATTTATCATATGAGCTGAGGCATCTGTATCAATGATCTAGGTGGCAGAAGAGCAGGATAAAGGATGAGAGGAAGAAAAACATGCTATACCTGAGATATTGTGAGAAAATGTTAGATTGGTAGATTGAGTAGTAGAACTTGTGGGCTTCATAGAGTTTGAATTCAACATAGAGATTAGCTGCTGGTACTGTTCAGTGATAAAGGATATAGTGGATGCTACCATAGGTGAAGAAACATTAGATTGAAATAAATAATCATAAGAAGCATGAGTTGAATATGAGGCAGCAATGACAATTGTTGCAGATGGTTTATTTTTGAACTTAAGACCAGGTGGGAAGCCATGTAGTTTGTAGCAACGATCAACAGTGTGGCCTAAAATACCATAATGGCTACACAGAAATCTTTCTTTGGCACGGGAGGGGGGTTGCCTATTGGCTTTAGTATAGTCTTGTCGAGATGAAAAAGCTATGGATTCCATAGGAGGGGTGGGAAGAATCTCATGTTGTCTTTCCTCTTGATGGACTAGGGAAAAGACTTGATTAATGGGTGGGAGTGGGGGTGTAATGAGTCCGGTCCGGTTCGGTTTTAAACAAAATTTAGGACTGAATCGGTATGTACTGATTTTGCATTTTCCAAAACCGATTACGCCTTGGTTACCCTCCTAAACCGGTATGTCCGGTTTTACAGGTTTCCGGTTCAGTCCGTTCCGATTTTCTGATTTTTTTAAAATGTAAAAAACATATAATAAAGTGTTACTTCTTATGATAAAATGTTATTAATAATTTAATATATATATTTTATATTTAAAGCATATGATCAATTAACTTTTCATCTTTAAGATTAAACTTTTATTTTATAAATTATAATAACATTATCTTATATATAATTCTATTAATAACATATGATCAAACAAATTATAAATGTTCATATTTAAGATTAACATTTAATGTTATAATTTATAAATTATAATATGAAATTATTTCATATATGATATAGATATATATTATATATAAAAATTTCATATATAATTATATATTATATATAACAAATATTTTGTGTAATATATAAAATTTATTTATATATATTTTTTCCAACCGGTTCGGTCTTGGAAACTATGGGACCGAGCAAACCAGGTCCGGCCGGTTTTCATAATATAGGAACGGGTCTCGGACCGGACCTGTTCAAAACCGGACCATTGGTCCGGTTCGGTTCGATTTTTCGGTTTATACTTACACCCCTAGGTGGGAGGGGCACCATAAGAAGGATTTGAGCTCTAACAGTTGAAAAGGATTCATCAAGGCCAACTAGAAATCGAATGACATATTTAGAGTGTTGAGTAGCAACAACTTCTTTGAGGGCACCACATGAACATACATGAAGGGGTTTGTAGTTACTAAGTTCATTCCACAACCCTTTGAGAATAGTAAAATAGGCAGAAACAGAAAGAGCCTTTTGAGAGAGACCAAAAATTTGTCTCTGAAGTTGAAATATACATGGGCCATTAGCTTGAGAGAAACGATCTCTCAAGTCATCCCAAACTTCTTTGGCATTGGCAAATGTGTAAAACACTATTGGCAATTTCTTTGCAAGCAACATTTAAAAGCCAAGAGAAAATCATCTTGTTGCAAAGACACGAGGCTCCAAAAAAAGGACCATTCTCATCAGGACAAGCAAGAGTTCCATTAAGGAAAACATGCTTGTTTTTGGCTTCCAAAGCAATAAGCATGGATTGACACCATGAATGGTAATTGTCTTCTGAAACAGAGAGTGGTTGGGAAACAAGCATTGCGCCTAGGCTCTCCAAGTAGTGGAAGTAATAAGGGTTTGAAGGATGATTTGGGTTCATAGCAGATGGAGGTCAAGCCATGAGGATTTTGTTTGGTAATTGAGAAAGGGAAGGAAAGCAGGAATATAAAAACTCTTTCTCAAGAGTTCTCTGATACCATGACAAAAATGGAAGAGTGGAAGAATGCTGTAAAGAATATTCTTTATTGAAATTGAGAATGCAATACAATGAAAATGAAAGTATCTGTAGTGACCACTATATACACTTGAGGCCTCTACTCTATACTGTCAGTGAAGCAAAAGGACAAAAAAGAATCCTAACAAACCTATTGACATGTATAAGGCTAAAATGTACATATATGAAACTAAACAATATACAAGAATAACTTTTAACACTGAATACACTGCGTAAGTTCAATGGTTGAACATGTATAGTGAATGCTGGATTCATTAACTTCAAGCATCTTCCTTCTTTAAGCAAATCCCAAGCTGAAAAGATATTGATTTTTGGCATTATATTAGGAACTTAATCCTTAAGAGATGCAATTCGTTCTGCAGACAAAATAATAGCATAGACATCCTATTTGGTTTAGAGAGTGGTTTAACTGATAAAAATCAATGCTTTTTTTGCCACTTATGACTTCATCATGACTCCAAATTTGAAAATATCATATTTCACAGAGAAGGCCGTCCATGGAAGACAACCACGGTTTCCATCATCCACCAAAATCTATTAAGATAGGTGTTTCACTTTATTTTCGTTAAAAGCTGCCCCAAAATATGGAATGCATTTGAAATTTCATATAGCATATCAGTCGGTTAAAACATGGCATGATTTCTTTCTTGATGTGACAGATCCTCTTCTACATGTTTGGTTCAGTTTGTTTGTGTTTTGGAATAAGGGATGTTAGGTTGTCTTATAATATCTATTTGGATAGTGAAATGAGATGAGATAAAATCATATGAAATAAAATGATTTATAAATAATAATAAAATAATTTGTGAGTAGTAGTGAAATGCTTGAGTTAATATGTTTTATGAAGTTTTGAAAAGGAGAGTGAAAAAATTAAATAAAACAATTATAAAATTAAAATATTATTAGAATATTATTTTTTAATATTATTTTTATTTTAGAATTTGAAAAAGTTAAATTATTTTTTTATATTTTGTTTGGAAGTTTGTGAAAGTTGTAATGATTAAATAATGATTAGATGAAAAAATTCAAGATTTGAAATTGAAAAATACTTGTGTTTGTGGTGTTTGGATCAAAGTTTAGAAATCCGTTCCAAATCTGTCGGAGCAATAGAAATTTTTTCTACCAGAACATTAATCGACATGAGATAGGTCACTATTCCGTACCGACTCAAATTTCGGTCGGATTCCGGTATTACGGCCATAATGGAAATTTCGGTCTGAAATTATGTTGAGCGCAAGAATGAAGTTAAATCAAGGTCTTTTTGTAAATTAGCTGAAGAATGAGAGACAAAATTATATTTTGATGCTCCTGTCAACTATTTTCATCTTTAGATCTCTCCCTTCTCGAGACTCTTTTCAGAAATCTCCAAAAGGCCAAAAAAGTGAAAACACTCCTCAAATTTGACGTTTGACTTATTAATGTTGTCATCCATGTCTGCAACATCGGATTTAATGAGCCAAATTCCAACCATCTCCATCTTTGAATGTCTAGTAACTTGGCAAACTTGTCAAAATTGGAACAAAAGTCACAAAAGTTTAGTATACAATGTGTTTACGTATTATGGTTTTAAAAATAAAATAAATATATCAATAAATATGTGTGTTTTACGTATGTGTTTTTAAAATTTGCATTCAAAAATATTGTTCCATATGTTTTTAAGATATGTATTAATATTATTTTTAGAATATAGTCTATATATATAATTTATCCATTTAATGTCTATCCCGAAACGGTACACTGAAACGTACTAGTACTAAGATATTCTGTTCCAATAATTAAATTAAAATGGTCACCGAAATGGATTTCAAAACTTTTGATTTAGATATTAAGATAAGATGAGATGATGACTTTGGAGGACTTTACTATCCAAATTAGGCTTAAATGTGCTCCCAAAAGTGTCCCTATTGCATTTTTTTTTATTTCTTTTTAAATGTTAAAAAAATACAAAGGGTGACTTTTTTAAACATTTTAAAAAAAATTTATTAGGAGGCACATTGGGAAGACAATCAAGTCTTTTCCTTTAGAATATGTTAGCGATTGCATCCCTCAATTGATTTTGAGAAATTGCAATCATCTAATTGAAAAATATTATTTATCATTTTCAGACCACACATTAATATATGATTTGTTATTTTTATTTTTTTATTTAAATACACATATTTATATATTAATGTATATATATTTAAATAAAAAAATAAAAAAAATAAATCATATATTAATATGCAGTATAAAGAATGATAAATGAGATATTTATTACTGAAAATATGATCAATGTAAGGAAGGAAGAAATGTATGGCTGTGAATTTGTTTTGACAAAAGAAAATGACGTCATTCCCTCTGTTCAGCCTGTGAAGATTCACATCTTCCATCCGTGATATGTCTCTCGTCCATTGACTTTTACATGTTTTTCGCTGCTCTGGGAAGCGTTGACTTCAACATGCATGTTTCTGTTGAGAGTATTAATTTGACCGTACTCCATGCAGAAGCAACAAGTATGAGTTTTGACTACGAAATCATTTCATTCTCTCTCCATCACCTGCCCATATCAACCAATTTATCTTCGCTCACATTGCTCCGAATGTTTTCAGGTTCGTACAAGGAATTTTAAGTCGAAAAATGATAAAGTTATAATAATTTTACAACTATTTTATAATATTAAAAAATGATTTTTAATGGAATGATAAGATTTTATTGATTATTTGCAGTTGAGTTATAAAAGAGATGTAAAAAAGTTATAGGTATATTATTACTCTTTCAAGTTAATAGGTAGAGTACACAGTGACGGATCTATTAAGGGTCAAAAAATTTAAAATATATATATATATATATATTAATTTTTTATAATGTAATAGGATGATATTGATTTTATTTTATGTTGGCCCCTCTCTAAAAGATTATTTTGATCCTCTCTATAAAATTATTTTGATCTTATAAATTAATTACTTATAAGTCTAATTTTAAAAAAATTTAATCTAATTTAAAAATAAAATAAATAAAATACTTGATTATTTAGTTGTCTATATTGAAAGATAAATAATTAAGAATTTTGATTTAGATTCAATACTTGATGATTTTGTTTATTTAAAAGAACACAAGTTACAATTTTAGACATTATATTTCTTTTATTTGATATATTTGTATGAGTGTTTTTATGTTATTTCAATGATATATTGTTCTCAGTTCTTGACATATCATATGCTTTTTTAATACATAGGTTGTATTACATGTATTTTATTTTTATTTTAGATCTTACTATCAAATCGTTCTATACCACAAGAAAAATTACATAGAAATAGAATAAAAAATATTTTATTATAGTTTTAAGCTCCTTCCAAAATAAATTCCTGATTCCGCTATTGAGAGTACACTTAGTAAAATGTTTATATGACATGATTTGATTTAAAAGATAAATTTTAAAATTTGAGTCTTACAGATCAAATTTTAACATTTAAATGATGTGAACAGCTTGATCTACACACGACTTGAAAATATAATAACTTCTTCAAGGAACCCGAAACCTTAAAAAACTAAGTTAACAACTGTCAATTTGATGGTAATTTTCTTGGCCCCCTACCAAGAAAACATTAGTCCTAATGATTTTTTTTTCTTTGTCAATTTGCAAATATTTAAGGGTGATTATAGCATGTGACCAATGGTATGACTTGAAGATTTAAGAACTATCTTTAAAATAGATTAGGCTTGGTTTGGTTACACCGAAGAGAAAGCATGCAAATAAGGATGACTAGTTCGAGAGAGCCAACCTCCAAATTCATGCAAGTAGAAATTATGTTGCAATTATTAAAATATTATGGTCCTCTTTTAGCTTTAGTCCAACATGTTGGGCACTATATATGGCAATTATTTGCCTCATCAAAGGACAAATTATAGCTTTGACTAAGTGCATGATTCTTGGGATCTTTATTTGCTTATGCCAACTTGTGTGGTATGATCTGATTGTGTACCTCCACATGCTGTTAATATCAAAACAAGAGGTAGACAAAATTAGTAGTAATTCAGGATGCGAAATGTAATTTATTTTTGTTTTTTCAAATTATTATTGTGTTAATTGACCTCTCTACTCTGTTATTAGATAATCATATCTATTGACAATGAGGAAGACCACTTTTGAGATGTTAGTTTATTTTCTACCACCTAGAATATAAACAAAAATTCTACTCAACTTCCTACTATTCACACCACACTCCACACTCCATCTTTTTTTTTAATTTTTTTTATCAAATATATTTTTATATGAATAGTGAATAAAAAATTATAAATAGTTTAAAAAAAATAAATTCAAAAAAAAATTTAAAAAAATATTAAAAAATATTAAAAACTGGAGTGTAGAGTGTGGGGTGAATGAATAGCAAAACCCGAATATAAATACCATTTTCTTCTTTATTATATTACTGTAATCGAAGATAGATCAGTTCAACTAGAAATCAAACAGAATAGTGACTGCTTTGCTCGATTTTTTTTTTTAAATCAGCAAACATCGACATGGATTCAACTCGGATGAAACTTCTCATTCCATACGTGATTGGGTTGTTCTGTCTTTCTCTCTCCTGCCAATATTGACTCTGCCTTCACTTGGTGTACTGATGTCCCTCTCTTCCATCGACTTCCCATTTGTCTTCGCTCTCTGATCTCTCTATGATATCTCTCTCTCTCTCTCTCTGCGTTTCTGAGCCTTGAACCCTTCCTTCAATGGCCAACAGGGCAACTTCTTCCTTAACCATACAAATTTTTCACTGCTGCTTTCTGTTCTGGCTATGTCAAGCAAGGCATACCCTTAAGCCAGGCGAGAATCTGGGAGAGAATGAGACCTTAGTTTCTTCAAATGGGGTCTTTGAGTTAGGCTTCTTCAGCTCTGGCGGGACTTCCTCGAGCAGCCACTTCTTGGGAATATGGTTCAAGAATGACCCAAACAAGAAACCCGTTTGGGTCGCAAACCGTGAATCGCCCCTTTTGGCCTCCCCCGGAATCCTTTCTATCAGGTACGATGGGAATATGGTGATCACCGACAGGAAGCTAATTCCCTTAATTGTGAACGCTGCAATGCTTGCCCCGAGTAGCAAGACAATAGCGACACTTCTGGATTCAGGAAATCTTCTTCTTAAAGAAGGAGATAGCATTGTCTGGCAGAGTTTTGATTATCCATCCGACACACTTTTGCCTGGAATGAAAATTGGACGATTCAATTTAGGCACTGAACACTTAAGAAAACAGTTTCTCGTATCGTGGCAAAGCTCGTCTGTCCCGACTACAGGCTCTTTTGCTCTGGGCCTCGATGAATATAACATTACACATGTCAAGGTTTGGCACGGAGATGGTTTCTCAAGGCAGATTGGATTTTGGGATGGAAAGAGGATTAAATTTCAATTTGAAAGCTCGTCACATGACCTCAATTTTATCTATGTTTCGAACCCAAATGAGGTTTACTTTTCCATCCGAACTGAAGAAAATCGTAGTTATTCATGGTTTGTGCTTTCTTCATCTGGGCAAATCCAGGAATACAAAATGATGGGACAGAAGATATTAATGGAGAATCGTTCAATTTGCGAAAATACTACAGCCAGCAAGGCGACTGACTGTTACACAAGAACCCCGTACATGTGCCAGGATGGAGATACATTCTCAGAAATTAAAGGGTCGATGCCAGATTTAGCAGTTGTAAGCGGTTCAGTTCATCTGGGTCTTAGTGACTGAGATTTTGTGCAAGGATAATTGTTCTTGTGCTGCTTTTGCTTCTTTCCGAGATGATGGCACCGGATGTGAACTTTATTATGGGGAGAAAAAGGTTCTTTTGCAATTCATTGGGGAAGGAAAGGCGACAATATACGTTCGTGGGGACACTTCCACAGAATCTGGTAGGACTTATTGCCCTTGAAATATTCTGAACATGCATTTTGATCGAAATCACAATGTTATAGGCGGTTATCATTGACAGGTGCTGGGTCACAATTTCGGTAACATGCAACATGCCAAGTGAATGTATAGTTCATCTAATAACACTACTATATAGTTGTAATGCAAATGTATTGTTGACAAGTGCAGGATTTCAATTTTAGTAACATACCTGAGTTAATGAATAGTTCATTTGATAGTCTTAATTAGCACTAGAGGCAAAGGCATCTTGAGGTTAGTGAATAATGAGATGGTTGAATTTATTTTCAGGTGAACATCACAGCAGGAGGCTGTGGTGGTTTGTATTAATTTCAGTTCTTTCTCTGATTTTGCTCATCATAGCTGCCTTAGTTTGCTACTTCCGATGGAGAAATCATCGTTTAAAAGACTTGGGTCTGAAACGATTCCAGGTTCAATTAGGCTTTTATCTAGAAGCAGTTGATAAAGATAAACGTAAAGACGAATATGGTAGAAAGAAGGATCACGATCTGCCACTGCTCAGTTTTGATTGCATAGCAACAGCTACAAATAACTTCTCTGATGAAAATAAGCTTGGGGAGGGTGGTTTCGGTCCTGTTTACAAGGTAATTCCATGATATAAAATGACTTCCAAGAGTGACTTATTTTCTTTGATTTCTTAGTTAGGCATAAATAGATCAGTAGACGAGTTAATTTGTTAATGAAGGCGACATGTCGGGTGTTCACTTGTAGCTCTAAACTATGTTCGAAGAAACAGACATGATGTTCTTCTCATCCTCAGAACTATGGTTATTGTCAGTTCATAACTATCTCTGGCCGAAAAAGAATAGTTATATGAGCATCAGTCGGGGTGAATATCAATTACAGAATCTATATAATTAGAAGATACAGTGAGATGGGACTTATTTTGGTCACTCAGCTCTACATTTCCGCATCTGATATTTGGTGTAAAAAATATTAATACTCAACCAATAATTGTTTTAATTCAGAAAATAACAAACAAAATGATGTTTTCAGGGTACATTGCTCGGGAATGAAATTGCTGTGAAGAGACTTTCTAGACAGTCTGGTCAAGGACTGGAGGAGTTCAAAAATGAGGTTCAGTTGATATCAAAGCTGCAACATAGGAACCTTGTTAGACTGTTGGGTTGCTGCATTCAAAGAGGAGAAAAAATTTTGATCTACGAGTACATGGCCAACATAAGCTTGGATTCCTTCCTGTTTGGTTCGTTATGACCTTATTTCAGTTTCATCTTTGTGCATCTTTTGGTGTTCTTTTGTTTACCATTAAATGTAAAATTTGAACCAGATCCTACAAAGAAGATGTTATTGGATTGGAAGCACCGTTTCAGCATCATTGAAGGGATAGCTCAAGGCCTTCTTTATCTTCATAAGTACTCTAGATTTAGGATCATTCATCGTGATTTGAAAACCAGCAATATATTGTTGGATGCCCACATGAATCCCAAAATATCAGACTTTGGCATGGCAAGGATTTTTGGAGATGATGAAGCCCGGGCAAAAACAAGAAGAGTTGTTGGGACATAGTAAGTCACTGGTTGTTCTTTAAGCAATAACTTAGCATGGATTCCCCTTCAAGCACTAACCACTTGGTGTTAATTGTTGAGACAGTGGTTATATGTCGCCGGAGTATGCTGTGCATGGCCATTTCTCGATAAAGTCTGATGTGTTTAGCTTTGGAGTCATTATGCTGGAGATCCTTAGTGGCAGGAAAATAGTAACCTTTTGCCATTCAGATCGTTTTTTGAACCTACTAGGATATGTAAGTAACTACAAATGTCCTACATTTGTTTTTCATACTTCTATTAGTTTAAAAGTTGACTTCTTGCCCCACTTCCTAACATGTTGATCTATGTTTGAAGGCATGGGAGTTGTGGAAAGGTGGAAAGGGCTTGGAGTTAATGGACCCAACACTGTCTAACTCATGTTTATCAAGCCAATTTATGCAATGCATTCAGGTGGGTCTCTTGTGTGTGCAAGAACGTCCAGAAGATAGACCTACCATATCAGATGTCATTTCTATGCTAAGCAATGAAAGTACAAATTTGCCTGCTCCCAAAGAATCAGCCTTTTGCATCCGTACAAGTTACTCTGCTTCACCTATGCTGCAAACTAATTCCGTGAATGATGTAACAGTTTCAGGCATTGTTGCTCGGTGATAGCTAACAGCTTCCCAGAACTGTTCTAAGTTTTGAGATCAAGGGCATGCAATGGGCATTGTATTATTTTATGAATTCTTTTGCTATTATTCTGTAAAAGTCTTTTTGATCCGATGGGGGTTGAATGTTGAGACAGGGGTCATGCCCAAGAAGGTTCAAATGGGCTATTGGTGGAGCAAAACAGAAAATGAGAGTTACGCTCTTATAAACCAAAACAAAGAGAGTTTAGAGAAATGTTGATCTTTATTTAATTTTAAAATTTTCAATCTTTAATCACACTTATCAATATGAGATATTTTAAGTGGTTGTCCCTTTAGACTAGGATGAGAAAATAAAGATGTGGAGTAGCATTGCTATGGGTGACAATATGTATGGTTGACAATATGTAACATGACCATGAACCCAGCACGAATACGATATGAAATTAGTGAATTTGAATTTGATATAAATGGGGGTTGGGTCAAAACGAGCTAACCTGTTAAGACACAATTAATAAATGGGTCAATAAAGAGCCAATCCGCTTAATTCAAAATCAACCGGTAATAACCCATTTAAACTTTATTTCAAAATTACAATTTTATTATTGTTGGATTGTAATATTAGTATTTTTCAATATTCTTATGTTTTTATAGTTGAGATTGTAATTCTGGATCTATGCTCATATTTATTATTGTAGGGTTTGTAATTACAGGTTAAAATTTAAAAAATATTGATATTTTTTGTTAGTAGGTAGTCTTATTATTATTTTTAGATATTATGACTACTAATAAATATAGATTTTAAGTTTTATGTAAAGTTATGTTAATTAGGTCAAATGGATTATGCGTGCTAGTTTAATATATTAACATTAAATCAGTTGAAATGAGTTAAGTCGTATTGACCTATTTCTAATTAGTTATTAAACTCGTTAAAACCAACATATAAAAAAGAGAAGAATTTTTTTTTCTCATCAGCCATTATTTACAACCCCACAACTTATGAAAACATCCACATACCCTATGAAAATACTCTCACACCCTATAAAAAAAAACTATAGGTGTATGGTGTGAAAGTAAATAGTGACTGATGCATATAATTCCTTAAAAGAGAATAACTCTATTCAAGAAGATCTTTACACCACACACCATTTATATGAAATAATGTAATTTGGAAGATAAATTTTAATAAAAAAAGATTATATATGTATGGCACAACACATTGGTTTCTCATTAAAAGAACAAAGGATCGAATTCCCTATAATTATCATAGAATTGGACCACGAGTCTTCAAATTTCTTAAATATATCTCTACCTACATGGGACTTCTAGGAAAAGTCTTAATTATTATTTTAAATAGTAATGTTACATGTACTTGCAATTTTATGTATATGACTTATTTTGTTAGTTTTCTTTTAAAATTAAAATTTTAAATATAATAATTTTCAGTATATCAATAATTGATATATGAATAAGTAAGTTTTTTGTAAATTTTTCTTGAGTACAAATATCATTTTTTTTAAATTAATTAATTCAGTCAAACACAATGTTTATGCAATAAAATTAAATCCACTAGAAGCCGAAAAAGCACGTGCTACATTTACTGGAAAATAATGGTTGAGATTTAAGGACGCTTCATTTAATTGAAAATTAATTATGGTTGAAACTTAAGGACATTATCATGATTTACTTTGAAATTAATTAAAACGAGTGTTGTCCATAAAATTTTAAGTAAAATTATAAATATATGTAGTACTACTATATACAATATTATTATTTTCATGCATTTACTAAATCTGTCTAAAACATGAATGGGTTTCTTGTTGAAATTTCAAAATCTTTATGTTTTATTTGACATTATGTTAATTAATTTTATGTTAATTTTATAAAATGCCTGCTTGATTAAGGGAAAAAATTGAAAAATATTTGTGCTCGTATAAGAAGTGCACGAGGAAAAAAAAAAATTTATGTTCATCATCCTCATATACTACACATCTATTAATTATATAAAAGCCGAGTTCGAATTGATGACTTGGCATCATTTCCGAAATATTTGGTTAAGCGTGCAATTGTTAGTTTCTTGACACCGATACCTTCAGTTAAAATCTATGCAATCTGTTGAATTCATGACATGGCATCCACTCTGCAAAATTCGGAATTGAATGGTGGGGGGAACCTGACTTGGCAAATTAAATAGATGGGGAAATTGAATTGAAGCGGTGGTTTGAAATGATGAGAGGTAGCAGTTGATAGAACCAAGCGGTGGTGTTTTTTATTTTTCTATAATACTAAGCGTGGTGTTGACAATATATTAAAAATGCCAATATTATTTTATATATTATTTCTAACGTCAACCTGATGAAGAATAACTTAAATTCTCATATACATGTAATGGTGTAGACAATATTAAAAATGCCAATATTATTTTACATGTTTTTTCTATCTTAATTTTACGCTTGCATTCTCTTCAATAGGTACACTAATTATTCATATTTTAATCCTATTATTTAACTTAGATATACTTTCTTTACAAAGTGTCAAGCGGTGCATGCAAATCTCAAATGGCAATCGAATAATGGTTAACCGAATGGCAAGCAGCAACTGCCAACTCAAAAAGAAACCGAATGGCAAGCACTAACTGCTTCACAATTAAAAGCAGTATTCAAAAAGTTTTCAGTAAGTTTTCTGCATTCAAGAACAAATCGAAGAAAACTCTTCACAATTAAAAGCAGTTTGCTTTAGTGATTCCTCACCACCAAAGAAAAGTTCTTTCTTCTACTTTATTATTCACTCTCTCTATCTCTCAAATAAAGTGAGGCCACGCCACTGTTGTATCTGCTTTCAATTGTTCTTTCGGTTGTGGATGTGCTAAAGTTCAAAGGGAAATTAAACAGGTGAGTCCAACTGCCTTTGTGTGTTCATGATAAATATTCTATCTATGCATTACACATGTTTGTTCATAGTCCTAAGAAATGAATTAAAAAATGTGTGTCGGTGTATAAACACAATCTATGCAAGATGTTATGAATCTGTTTAAACACAATTTAATATTGGGAAATAAATTAAGGTCTCTAGCATCTACCAAAACCCAAATCCCAAAAATAGATTCAAATTAGAATTTAAGAAAAACCCAATGATCCCGATCCAAACCCAAATCCAATCAAAAACCCAGATCCACAAAATACATGTTCATGTTATGAGCTGCGAAATGAAAGGAACCCTAAGATTAGGGTTAATGTCCGAAGGGCTTTGGGCCGAGTCAGGGCCAAGCCTACGGGCCTGCTAATTTATTATTTTGGGATTTATTTGTGTTGCTTCCGGTTATTTTAGTCCTGTAGTTATTTCACGGGCCATGTATAAAATGGTTCCAGTTTGTAAGAGTTATGTCCCACGTTTCGGTCATTGTTTGTTATTCAGTTCCTGTTTTTCTATTTGAGTCTGTGTGCTTAGTGGAGCAGTTAAGTGTTGTGTGGTTGCAGTCCATTATTTGACTAAGTCCATGTAAAGATCTATTTATATGGCAGTTATCAATGCAAGAGGTATGAGATTTCCAGAATCCGTGTGATTACATTTGAGGAGGCCAGGCACCTCGAATTGCCTACCGTATTGCTCACTTCCATAAATTACAAATTTACATAGAACATAATAGTGGTATCAAGAGCCGTGTTCCTGCGACATGGCTGAGGGAACACACCAAGCTCAACTTTTTGAAGTGGTCTCAATGCTCAAAGCTGAAACGGTGCACTTGCGGGAAGAACAAAGCAAATAAAAAGGCATGCTGGATGCCGTGTTACAGCAACTAAACAATCTGGCAGCTAGCTATGACCAATTAGCTATACAGGCCAATATTTAGGACTCAGGAGAAGGGTCATCCAATGCTAAAGGTTAGTTCAATAACCCACTATTTGAGGGAAATTGGGGGATTCATGCTAGGTCCCTAAGATTAGATTTTCCTAAATTTAATCTTAGGGACCTAGCATGAATCCTTAAGGCTGAACAATTCTTTGAATAATTCAACACACCTGAAGATCAGAAAATTCAGTTTGCCTTTTTCCACATGGAAGACAAGGCTTTATCCTGGTTCTCTTGGCTAAGGGATTTAGGTAATATGGGTAGGTGAGAGGAGTTTACTATAGCACTTAGGGTGCGGTTTGGGCCCTCAACATTTGAGGATCCAATTAGAGCCTTTACAAAGCTAAGACAAACATCTACAGTAGAGGAATACCAAACTGAATTTGAGATCTTATTAAATAAAATCAAAGGGCTTACGGAGGAGTTTCGTATTAGTAACTTTATTAGTGGCCTAAAGGATGATATTAAAATTATGGTAACAATGCTTAAACCAAACACAATTTCAGTTGCGTTTGGGTTAGCAAAGTTATAAGAGGAAGAGGTAACTAAAAGAAGCAGGGCAGGCCCAAACAGAACACAAAACCCGAGCCATCCCACTCCTGCTTATCTGCCAAAACTACCCCCAACCCCACCAATCCTCAGATTGCCAACACCACCCCATAAATCAGAAAACAGAAACCCACAAATGCCATATAACCCAAACAGAAAACCAGTGATGCCCATAAAAAGAATAACCCCAGCCAAATGCAAGAAATGAGGGAGAAGTGTCTATGTTATTATTGTGATGAAAAATTCCATATTGGTCACAAATGTAATAGACCTAAGTTGTTCTTATTGGAAGGAATTGAAGAAGGGGAGGCTGAAGAAACCGAGCTTGAGGAAGGGAATCTGGCCATCATTGAGTCTAAGGAGATGGAAGAAAGATATAAGAGATGGGAGAATTACTAGGCATTTCTTTACATGCCATGGCAGGTTCATTATCACCTAAAACGATGAGGATAGAAGGTCTCATTAACCATCAGAAGGTTGTGATCTTTATTGACACAGGAAGTATGCACAGCTTTGTGGACCCTTATGTAGCAAGGAAATCTAAACTACCAGTGGGGGAGAGCCAGTTGACAGTTAAAGTGGCTAATGGGGATAGCCTTCCTTGCCAAGGTTACTGTAGGGCAGTGCCTATTCAATTACAGAGTTTAAAGACTATGGCTAATCTCTACTTATTAACTCTAGGAGGCTGTGATGTGGTGTTAGGAGTCGATTAGCTATGAGATTTAGGATCAAATTTATGGAACTTTTCTGATCTTACTATGCAGTTTGATTTCAGGGGAACTAAGGTTCAATTGCAGGGCTTACAACCTCCAAATGAAACCTTGGAAGTAGTGGAAGATGTTCCTAATTTGCAAAAAGGTTCAGTTAAAGGGATATGGCTGTAATTAATTGGTGAAATTGTGATGCAGATGGGGGAACACCGGGAACCATTGTTGGAACAGGTTATTAAGAAGTTTGAAGACGTTTTTGCTGAACCTAAGGGATTGCCACCACACCGAAGCCATGACCATAAGATCGAGCTGATGGAGGGAGCAAAATTGACCTGTGTAAGGCCTTACAGGTATCCTTACTATAAAAAAAACAGAGATAGAAAAGCTGGTGTATGAGATGCTTAAGAGTGGGATTATTAGGGGAAGTCAAAGTCCCTACTCTTCCCCTGTTTTGCAAGTCAGGAAAGCAGATGGTAGTTGGAGAATGTGCGTGGACTACCATGCTCTCAACAAGGACACAATAAAAGATAAGTACCCTATTCCTAACATTGATGAATTACTTGATGAACTCCATGGGGTTGAATTGTTTTCAAAGTTGGATTTGCGTTTCAGTTATCATCAAATCAGAATGTGTGAAGGAGACATTCAAAAGACTGCTTTTCGGATCCATGAGGGTCACTATGAATTTATGGTGATGCCTTTTGGGCTCACTAACGCCCCATCAACGTTCCAAGGTTTGATGAATGAGGTTTTTAAACCTTTCTTGAGAAATTTTGTTTTGGTTTTTTTTGACGATATACTAATTTATAGTAAGTCTTTGGAAGATTATGTGAAACATTTGCAAGTTGTTTTAGACACCTTGAGATCCCACTAGCTATATGCAAGGGAGTCTAAGTGTAGGTTTGGCTGCCGTGAAGTGGAATATTTGGGTCACCTAATTTCCAGGGAGGGAGTTAAAGCTGATCCCCATAAAATATCAGCTATGCAATAGTGGCCACTGCCCAAGAACTTGAAGGCCTTAAGAGGATTTTTGGGTCTTACCGGTTATTACGGAAAATTTGTGAAAAACTATGGAGCCATTACAGCTCCCTTAACTGCTCTCTTAAGAAAGAATGCCTTTGTGTGGTCCAACAAAGCACAAGAAGCCTTTGAAAGGCTTAAGGCAGCAATGGTAAGTCCACCAATGTTAAGTTTACCTGACTTTTCTAAAAAGTTTGTTGTTGAGTGTGATGCATCAAGAGAAGGTTTAGGAGCTGTATTAATGCAAGAAGGGAAACCTATAGCCTACCTTAGCCAAGGACTAAAGGGAAGGAGTCTCTCATTATCAACTTATAAAAAGGAACTCTTGGCACTAGTAATGGCAATCAGAAAGTGGAGGCATTATCTATTGGGACAACATTTCAAAGTTTGCACAAACTAGCAAGCTTTGAAATACTTACTAGAGCAAAGGGTGGGGGCCCCGACACAACAGAAATGAGTTTCTAAACTGTTGGGATATGATTTTTTAGTGGAGTACAAGAGTGGTAAGACCAACCAGGTGGCTGATGCACTTTCCAGGTTACCCCTCATAAACAAAACCGAAACACTAAATCCAATACCCAACCCAGAAAACCCTCCAGATACACAGAGCCCAACCGAACACCCAAACTCCATTCCCAACTAGATACAATCCAATCCAACACACATTCAAGCTCTAAGCCTTCTTCAAACACATTGGATAGAGGAATTAAAGAGAGCTTACCTGCAGGATTCCCAGTTGCAGGAGCTAATTAGCAACTGCCATTAGGGAACCCTGAAAAACCAATCCCTGTACCAAGTCCGAGATGGTCTGCTCTTTTATAAGGGCAGGGTGCACCTTGGAAACCTGGTGACCTTCTAGCGTGAGATCCTGCAGCAATTCCACTGCAACCCATTAGCAGGTCACACGGGGGTGTACAAGACATATGCAAGAGTTAAAAAAGAGTTTTTCTGGCCTGGTTTAAGAAGGGATGTCAGGGACTTCATTCAGGAGTGTGATGTTTGCCAGAGAAATAAGGTGGAAAATATTCATCCAGCAGGCTTGCTCCAGCCTCTACCCATTTCTACACTGAATTGGGTTGACATTAGTATGGATTTTATTAAAGGATTGCCACCTTCTGGAGGGTGAACTGTGATATTGGTGGTAGTAGACAGGTTGAGCAAATATGCTCATTTCATGTCCCTATCACACCTATATACAGCAGCCACGGTGGCAATGGTATTCCTTGACAATGTTTTTAAATTACATGGGTTTCCTTTAACAATTGTGAGTGACAGGGATCCAGTGTTCACCAGTCAGTTCTAGAGAGAACTTTTCAAGATGAGTGAGACTGAGTTAATGTTCAGCTCAGCTTACCACCCCCAAATAGACGGCCAAACCGAGATAGTCAACAAAAGGTTAGAAGGCTACCTCAGGAGTTTCTTAGGAGACAGACCCCGTGACTGGGGTCGATGGTTGCCTCTAGCAGAGTATGCATACAACACTTCAGAACACACATCGACAAAAATTTCGCCATTCGAAGTGGTCTACGGACAACCACCACAAAGAATGATGCCATACGAACCCGGGGTTACTAAGGTGCAAGCAGTCGAGGAAGAACTCAGAAGCAAGGAGCTCATAAACAAGTTAGTACACGAAAATTTAAAGGAAGCTTAAGAAAAGATGAAAATGTATGGGGATAGGCACAGAACAGACCGAGAGTTTCAGGTTGGCGATAACTTTTACCTTCGCCCATATCGTCAGATGTCAGTAGCTGTAAGGAGGAACCTTAAGCTTTCTCCTAGATATTATGGGCCTTACACCATAACCCAGAGGATTGGCAAAGTGGCATACCGATTAGATCTACCATCCGAATATTAGATCTTTCCAGCATTTCATGTCTCATGTCTCAAAACGACTTTGGGAGAACAAGTACAACCATCAACAAGATTACTGAGACTTACCTCTGAAGGACATCTCGAACCCGAGCCGGAGCTTATTCTCAACAGATGAATCTTCAAGAAGGGTCAAACGGCTGGAGTTGAGCTGCTAGTCAATGGAGAGGTTTGTATGAAAATGATGCGACATGGTTGGACCGAGATGAGTTGAAGAGGAGATTCCCTGACCTTGAGGGCAAGGTCTTCTAAGAAGGGGCATATGTTATGAGCTGTGGAATGAAAGGAACCCTAAGATTAGGGTTAATGTCCGAAGGGCTTTGGGCCGGGTCAGGGCCAAGCCTACGGGCCTACTAATTTATTATTTTGGGTTTTATTTGTGTTGCTTCCGGTTATTTTAGTCCAGTAGTTATTTCACGGGCCATGTATAAAATGGTTCCAGTTTGTAAGAGTTGTGTCCCACGTTTCGGTCATTGTTTGTTATTCAGTTCCTGTTTTATTGTTTGAGTCCGTGTGCTTAGTGGAGCAGTTAAGTGCTGTGTGGTAGCAGTCCATTATTTGACTAAGTCTATGTAAAGATCTATTTATATGGCAGTTATCAATGCAAGAGGTATGAGATTTCCAGAATCCGTGTGATTACATTTAAGGAGGCCAGGCACCTCGAAGTGTCTACCGTATTGCTCACTTCCATAAATTACAAATTTACATAGAACATAACAGTTCACAAATATATAGACATACTTTATAGCAGTGTGTGTGTGATTGCTTTAGATTGGTTCATTTCTTCTTCTTTTAGAGATGCATAAGTTAATGTAGATGAATTTAAAAACATATTCTTCAAATTTAAATATGAAGATGAAGATGAAAAAGCCACTACCAATGCTCTAAGTGGAGTGAGATACGAATGAGAAGGGGCCTAGATGCTTACCGACTAATACACCAAGTAGTAATTGGTAATTTTTTTTATCTATTATATATGTTAAAATGCGATTACTAATAATAGCTAATAGTTTTATTTACCCCTAGGAAATGAGTTCAGTTTATTCTATTAAGTTTATTTGTGATTTGATTAATTTTTTTTTGATAAGTTAATTTGTTTTTGATTTATTTGCATATATTAAATTAAACTAATAATGATATTTATCTGATGTATTTATGTTTATTTTTTAGTTTTATCTGATGCATTTATGTTCATTTTTTATCTTTAGTTACTTTGTTCTTTATCTTAGATAATTTGTTTCATAGTAACTATTGTCATGCATTTATTTGTGATTTAATTAATTTGCTTATGTCAAGTTAAACTATTCATTTTTATCTGATGCATTTATATTCGTTTTTTTTTCTTTGTGATCATTTCTATTTTTCAGAAAAATTAAAAGTGGAAAATGCTAGACTAGCACGTAGTAGAAGACGAACAATTATTAATGATAAAAGGACTAGAGCTAGAATGTATCGTGATGATGAACAAAGTAGTGACAATATAAATGATGGCATAATTGTGCGACATAGAAGACGAATGATAATGGATGATATATAAAGTGGAACAATTATGTGTGTTGATTGTAAATGAAGCAAAGATAGTACGAATTTAAAATATGGACAAAAAACTACACGATTCAGAGAATATTTGATCCCGAATCTATAGAATCAAAGTCAATTAAAAAGGTATTAATAAATTACACGATTTGGTATTTAATCATATTTTCTATCAAATTTTATATTTACAATGGTTTTACTTTTCATTGTTCAATCAATTCGTTGTGGGTGTTGATCAGTACATTGTTTTATACATAAACTTTTTTAACGATATTAATCTTATTTCAAGAAACTATTGTAGACATCGATTTTGACATTAACTCAAATACAAAGAAAAAAGATAAAAAAAAAAAAAAACTCTCAAGCTTCATCATCCAAGAGAAGAAAAATCTAGAAAAAATAATAATTGAACAATCGTGTCTCACATTAATTGTATCTATTTTACATTGCTCTAAATTGAACAACCATATATATATATATATTAAATTTTTAATATTGTAAATTGACCATGAAATATTTATTGGCAAATTAAACTCTTTTATATATGCATGCTCCATTTTATATATATTTGATATACATTTATCAACTTATAGTAATTATTTAAAGTTAGAAAATTCAGTATAAATAGCAGTCTGCGCATTGTGCGGGTTATAGACTCGTTATACATAATTTAGGAAGAATAATTAAAAAAAAAAAGTATGACATGGGGTGTGTGAGATAATAAGTAACAAAACTCGAAAAAAAAAAAATAAAGGGCAGAATTTTATACTGTTTATGCACTTTTTATATCTCTATTTTTCGTCCCTACACTTCTTATCCGTGCATACAAAATTCTAAAAAAAAAAAAGAGAGAGACCATTAATTTGTTTGTGTTACTGATAATCCACCAAGGTTAAAGATTCAATACATGGACTTTGCACGGAAGTAATGAACATAGATACATCATTTTTGTAATTGTATTCACAACAAATGGAGAGTATTTTTATGACAATCCCATAACTATTTTATGACTTTATTTATAAAAAATATTTTTAATTTAGAATAAAATTATAAAAAATATCATTTTCCGATATTACTATCTCGTATAATATATATATATATATATATATATATTTCTTTTAAATTAAAGGAATCTATAAATATAACCAATGTTTATTAAATATGTTACAAACTATATAATTTTTTAAGTTATATAACTTATAACAAATGTACTTTTCACCTGTTCAAAAGAGTACGCGTCAATTTTTTAACTACATCGTAGGAAAATCCCTCCAACCTAATTTAAATAGAGAAAAACTCCCTAGAATTTCTTTTCCCAATTAAATTGAAAATTTCTATTTATTAGGGTGGGCTCCGACTCCGGCGGAGTTGAAATGCCCACCTTCGACTTCTGACTCTGACTCCGATTGGAGTGGAAGCTCTAAACTCGGAGCTTCGATCAACAGAAAATGAGCTTTTTTAGGCCTAGTTGCTCTACTGAAAAAATGGACTCTGACTGGTCCAATATCAACTCATGTTTAATAATGTAAAAAAATAATTAAAAAAACTTAAAATACTGTAAAAAATAAGTTAAAAAACTAAAATTTAAATACAATAACTAAACCAAACTACAAATCGCAAACCATAAATTTAAATTTAAAACTAAAAATCACAATAAATTTAAATTTACAGCACCAAAATATTGAATAATGTCATAGATTTCATTCAAATATGAAATAGCCACAATGCCCCGCATCAGTCTTGATAGTTCATGCATTTGAGTCAATAACTCAATAGTGATTTCTAATTTTCCTGTATGAAGTTTTAACTTTCATTGATCAGATGCACTATATTTTCTTTAATCATTTAACTATAGACTTCTAAACCATCAGCCAAGTGAGATTATGAACTCAGCTCCACCTCTAACTCTGACGAGTTTTGCATGATGGTAATCATCTCACGGTGCATCTATCTCAGACTCTCAATCATCCACAATTAGTCTAGGGTTTACAGGTAGGTCTACAAAATCATGTAAATTATAAATTAAATAATGAAAACATTAAAATTATGAAAATAATCATTTAAAATCATAAAGTTACCTAATTCAAGCTTATAACTCTCGGCATCAATGGTATTTACTCCAATAAACATTGAACTTAACTAATTCTGTGTGCAAATGAGGGTCTCGACGGTGGTCGGAGACAATGAACTCCAATAAGTATCCAAGACAAGACCTCCGGTGCTAAACGCCGACTCAAAAGCAACTGTAGTGATAGGAATGGCTGGTACCTCCCTAGCTACTCGGGAAAGGATTGGAAACTTACTAGAATTCACTTTCCACCAAGTTAATATCTAGAATGTATCACTAGATGCCTCAACGTCTTTCATAAAGTAACGCTCAACCTTAGATTTACACTGCATAATATTCCTTGATTCACGATTTTGATAAAACCATCGTAACCACAATAAATTTGAACTTTGTGCATGTGTGTCATCCCAGGAAGATGTCGAGCTAGTTGGGAGAGAGGAACTACCACCTTCGGTTAAAGAGTGATCATTGCTATTGTAATGGTTATATAAATCATCAATATCACATTTATGTGATCTAATAAACTTTTCAGCGTCCTCATCATTGAGGACATCACTAATTCAATCCTCTACAATTGACAACTTATATCGTGGGTCAAGGATCGTAGCCACAAATAATAATTTATTTATTTTCTCCACATCTCTCAATATTTATTATATTTATATTTCATTCTTATAGTCATTGTATTCAACAAATCCACATTGTCAGTATAACTCTGTTGCAAGTGGTTATAAAGTTCCGAGAGCTCCTCGAAGTACATGTTCATAGTAGGATATCTTATCTTATATATCTGTATAGTTATGTCATAAAATAACTTTAAAAAATTGAACAAAATTCCTAACATTAGCCCAATCAAATTGTGTCCAATGCACCAAGCCCTATTTTCCCCCCAACTGACTCAAACAAAGCATACCTCATGCCCCTATCTTCGACCTCCATCCGCTCGAACGCTGTTTGGTACTTTTGCGCTACATCCAACATTATGTATGTGGAGTTCCATCGAGTCAGAATGTCCAGTTGCATCATACTGGAAGATGGGATCTCAAGTTATTCAGCTATTGCCTTAAATTGACAGAGTCGTTGGGGGAAGCCCTCACATATCTCACAAGATTCCGACTTTAAAAATGGAATCATCAACCTCCTCGAATCCCTTAGAAACTATGAGGTTGACGATATGGACACAATATAAAACATGAATAAACTAGTTCTCACGAATGATATCCTCCTTTATAGATTCCGCTTGAACCAATCAATGGTAGTGTCATTCACACTGACATTGTTAATTGTGATACAAAGTACTTTTTTGATCTCTCAATCCTTTATATAGTCATTATTCTCCTTTCTAACGGATGAACTCTTGTGGTCAACAATTTTTTGAAGCTGATAATCTGCTTCTGCAGCGTCCACTCACTATCAATAAAGTGGGTTGTGATACACATGTATCTCATATTTTGTATGGAGGTTCATGTACCAGTCGTAAATGACACTCTCTGGCCAGTGGCGACAAACATTTCCTTCATTGTTGCTTGGCATGCATCTTCAAATAGTTGTGTATCGCAGTATATCATGAAGGCATGGGAAAATATGGCTCTAAAGTGTGCACAAATTTGTGGAAGCCTGCCTTGTCAACGGTGGTAAAAGACATCTCATCATTGATGATCATCTCTGCAATAACACCCTTCAACATCATCATCATTGCCGTAGAAGTCTCGTAACTCAGTTTCATCTGATCAGTTGCTACCATTCCTTTGTGTATCTTATACCGTTGGCAACTCGTAAGATGTGGTATTAATATTGATGTACTTTACTTTTTCGAATGACAACCGCATAGTTGCCAACAGTAGTGGCATTGAGCCTATAGGTTTTCACGATTACTAGGAACTTTAGTGAAATGTTCTCATGTCCACGATCTTTGTATATTAGGTAGTGCTGGTGGATCGACCTCAACATTCATCAACTTCTCCTCCTCATTAAGCATATCAACATCTTCTAGATCTATTGAGACTCGACTACTTGCACATAAGGTAGCTGCTCTAGATGGGGGTCTACGGCCTAAAGTACCAGTTGGTGACGCCAATGGCTGTGCTTCATCCTCTTATAAAGAATCACGGTGAGAATGAGATGGTGTAGCATCCATAATTTGAGCAAATAATCTGAAACAATTAACAAACAACTGTCATTTTACATGTTATGATAATTATCTACAAATTGGAAACACATTGAAAATGAAAAAACATGTGTCTAGTCGTGTTTGTGGTTTTAAAAATAAATAAAATACAAAAAACTGAATGTCCTCTCGAGTCACACTCGAGTTAAGACTTGATCGAACAATCTGTATGATGTCGCTCGAGCCATACTTGAGTGAAGGCTTGAGCGAACAATCTGTGTAACGTTCGCTCGAGCCACACTTGAGCGTCACTCGAGTGAATGTTAACTGGAGCAAAAAAACTCGATTTTGACAAAACCTAAATTCCTCAATTCTTAAATTTAACAGCCTAAAAACTTAGATCATTAAAATGAAAACAACAAAGAAGTTGAAATGAACAAAGAATCATACACATTTCACAAAGGGAGTTACAAATCACATTTCATATTTTATAATTATTCGGTGGAACAACAAATCTATTGGAGGAGGAAGTTACAAATCATTCTTACAATTACCCTGGTGATGGCAGACGACGGAGGAGGTGAATTGAGTTGTGCGAAAATGAGGGAGACTAGGGTTTGTTGTGCAAAAGTGAGGGGGGGAAGAAGGGGGTCCTACTTTTTGGACCCCCTTCCTTCATGAAACGACGTATTTCTACTTCAAGTGGAACGACATCGTTTACTTACCTAATCAAGACAAAACATCACCTGCCCTGCAAAACGACGTTGTTCCTCTTGAAATGGAATGACGACATTTTGATTATGTATATTTAAAAAAAAAAAATCAGAGTAACTCCAACTCTAAATTCTGCAAACTCCGACGGAGTTCGGAAATTTTGTCCACTCATATTATTTATCATCTACACAACTACATACCACACTTTTATTTATTTATTTTTATTTTTCTTTTTTTTCTTACCAAATATGTGGTGTATAAAGGATAAATAGAAAATTTAATTAGTTTATGAAGAATAAAATCAGAAAAAATTTTTAAAAAAATAAGTATAGTGTATAGGAGATGATAAATAATAAATTAGGGGTGCTACCCGCCCCATACGGGGCGGGGTAGCCCCCTCCCCGCCCCCCGCCCCCGCATGGGACGGGGGGAGAACTTCGTCCCCGTACCCCGCCCCCGGCATGCGGGGGCGGGGTACCCCGTCCCGCACAGCGGGGTGCGGGTGGGGGGGTCAGTCCGCCCGCCCCCCCCCCCGCCCCCTACTGGGCCTTTGGCCCATAAATGATTTCTGGGCTATTTTTGGCCCAGAAACCGTTCAAATGGGCCCAAAATGGCCCATTTGAGCCCATAAAAGGTTTAAAATGGAAAGAAGAAAAAAAAAGATAAAAAATCATATTAAAAAAAAATTACATGAATAAAAAAAAAATACAAATTTACACTAGTAGCATACTACTAGTCTACTACCTAAGAAACTAATAATATTATAATAATAATTAAGCTATTACAAAATTAAAAAATTAAAAGGCTAAATAATTACAAAATTACAAACATAGTTACATAAATTTCGAATGGACATTGTATCAATATTACAAATCATTGATAATTCAGATTTGAGCCTTGAGCAGTGAGCACATATTTATGAAGCAGCGGAGGTAGATGTCGTCTGACTAGTCTCATGTGATGCTACAAGTTACAACACTAAAATTAATACCGATAAAATCAAAATGAATATAAATAAATCAAAATATATTAAAATAAAAACAACAATTACCAGGTGGTCCAGATCCAGACTGCTCACCACCCTCCTCCTCGTCAGTCTCCTTAAAATCCAAAACATCCGGAACATAAATATCCTTTCCCATCGTCCAACTCTGTGTACATATCAATGCCTCCACAGTCGAAGGAGACAATGAACTACGGAAAGGATCCAATATGCGCCCTCCGGTACTAAAGGCTGACTCTGAGGCAACGGTGCTAATAGGGATGGCCAAGATACAACGGGCTATCTCAGAAAGGATGAGATATTTCTTTGCTGCCGCCTTCCACCATACCAATATATCAAAATTGTCATCATCTTGAATAAGATCTCCTGACAAATAGTTGTCTAACTCCGAAACCACCTCCGTAGATTGACGGACTAGTATGGGATTATGTGCAAGGGTCTTAGTCCACGATAATCTACGCTTTTTTCCTGGCCCAGTGTCTGAAGGAGGCGTTGGGGTAGGTGTAGGTGTAGTAGATCCAGTACCACCCTTAATTGTATTAAACTCATCATACAATTTAGTAAGGGTATCTCGGGCCATATCACCAATAAGATCAGCCCATCCCTGATCGTGCGCAAGTCCCAAACCATATAACATGCCTGAAATTTTCAGGCGGAGATCAAGAATAACAGCCACATATAACAAAATATTCAATCTGCTCAAATCTCCCCAATACTTATCATACTTGACCCTCATAGTCAATGCTATCCCCCTCATCCTTATATTGGAACCCCTACACATGTCGTCTAATTCCTCTTTTACCCTACATATTTGTTGACAAAACTCATGGGATGTAGGGTATAAGGAACCAGATAACTTCAATGTGATATCATGAAAAAGCCCCAGAAAATCAACAAAAGTAGAAACTACCTCCCAATCATCATCACTAGGCTTTCCTAAGCCCCCGTGCTCATCAAAGTATTTGACATATTGAATGTCTTCATCCCCCAATAACTGAAAGACTGTCTTATATTCTTGGGCCGCCTCTAACATCAAATAAGTTGAGTTCCATCTGGTAGGAACATTAGTACAAAGACCCTTCTTCGATGTTATGCCCACACTCTTCGCAGCAATCTTGAATTTCTCCAATCTAGAAGGAGAAGACCTCACAAATTTTACAGCCATTCTAACTCGTGCAACCGAGTTATCAACATCTTTCAACCCTTCAGTAACAATTATATTCAAGATATGTGCAGCACATCTAACATGCACATATTCACCACCCAAAAATGTTTTATTCGCCTCTCTAAGATAAGTTTTCAAATATCCCAAGGCGACATCATTAGAGGAGGCATTATCAACAGACACTGTCAAAACCCGTGTCAACCCCCACTCCTTTATTGCGGCCTCCAAGGCCTTCCCAATAGTCTCACCCTTGTGATCAACTATTTGACAAAATTTAATAATTTTTTTGTGAAGAATCCAATCAGAATCAATAAAATGGGCAGTCAAAGACATGTAATTGAAATTTTGGACAGAAGTCCAAGTATCAGTAGTGAGGCAAACTACCATACCCGCCAATTGGCCCATCAAAACATCTTTAGCTGTTCTGTACATCTTTTTAATATCTTTTGTCACAGTGTGGCGAGAAGGAAGCAAAAATCTAGGTTCCAATTCTCCAACAAGTTCCTTAAACCCTCTCCCTTCCACAAACTGAAAAGGTAGCTCGTCTATGATCACCATACGAGCTACCTTCCTTCTACACTCATCGGGATTATACTTCGTAAACCCCTTCAACGTTGGACCACCACTACTCCCATCCGCCATTTTTTTAAGTCCAACTTCTAGTCTAGATTGATTCTTCTCCAATAAAGATCTTAATATTGAACTCTTCTTGCATTGTTCCTCTAAATGGACCTTTAGCTAGGATGTACCGTGTTTCCTATAGTGACATCCATATATTTTCCCACAATAATTACATTTGGCTTGAGGGTTATTGGGGTCACCATCCTCTAGTTTGGTAAAGTGAGACCAAACTATGGACACAGGTTTCTTGCTCTGTGTCGGTGGGGGGATGGGGGCGGGGCAAGGTGTACTTGAAGGGGTTGGAATAGGCTCAGTAGGAGCCAATTCTGGGGCAGGAGTAGGGATACTAGTAGGGGTAAGAGAGCTATCACTGTAATCCCTTTGAGAAGACATCCCTGATTTTTCAACACAAAAAAATTAAAAAAAATTAAATAAGGCACAATGCAAAGCGAACACAACAAATCAATTTGGGGTTTCAATTGAAACCCCTAAAAAAATTAGGGTTTCGGATTGAACCCCCAAATCAATTTGGGGGTTCAATCCGAAACCCCTAAATAAATTGGGGTTTCAATTGAAACCCCTAAACTTCAATTGAAGGGGTTTCAATTGAAACCCCTAAAAAAAATTAGGGTTTCGGATTGAACCCCCAAATCAATTTGGGGGTTCAATCCGAAACCCCTAAACAAAATTAAGGTTTCGGATTGAATCCGAAACCCCTAAAAAAATTTCACACACAGTCAAACACATGCACAAGCAGAATCCACAGCACACAATTTCACAATCATTCCCATCCTCCATCTCCGATTCAACCCATCCTTCCTCCAATCTCCGATCCAAAACTAAAAAATAAAAAATCAAATCGAAACGAGAGACAGAGTGCGAGAGAGTCAGAGATTGAGAGTTTTTCTTCTTACCTTTGGAGTTTGGAGTTCGGCGTAGTCGTGCGAGAGGGTGAGATTGAGGTCTGAGTCTGTAAGAGAGCGCCAAAGAGAGAGTGCGAGAGAGAGAGGAGTGCGACTGTGCGAGAGAGGGAGCTTGAGGTCTGAGAGAGCGTGAGGGCGAGAGAGTCAGAGACAGAGTGCGAGAGAGCGCGAGAGAGACGAAGGTGAAGCTTCGAGCCTTCGAGAACGACGAGAGGAGTGAGGGGAGGGGGGGTAAACCGGGGTTATACCCCTTTTTAGTGAAACGACGCCGTTTTCTCCATAGACAAAATGGCGCCGTTTCATTAATAAGGGTTTTTTTTTTAAATATATAATATAAATATATATAAATATATATATATATATATGTATGCGGGGCGGGGCGGGGTAAAACCAGAGCGGGGCCGTGCCCCCTCCGTCCCCCGCCCCCTTTTCTCTTCAGGGTGCGGGGCGGGGCCACCCGCACCCCGGGGTGGCGGACCGGTTCCCCCGCCCCGCTTGGGTGGGGGCGGGGAGGGTGGGGCGGTGCAGCGGGGTGCGGGGCCCCGCTGCCCACCCCTATAATAAATCTCAATTAAATATCCTGACCGAGAAAAAGAAATGCATCCACTGTTGACGGGAATCCATTCTCCCAGTTGGCATCTCTCCTATTAAAATAATCACACATGTTGACTTAAATGAAGACTATTATTTACAAATTATTTATTATTTTTTCATTAATATTTATAGATTATCAGATATCAACTTAGCATTTAAATGTAGTCTTAGAAATAGAAACACATTGAAGAGAAGAAAATAACATACCACCACACACAAAAAAAAAAAAAAAAAAAAGAAAAAGAAAAGAAAATGGAACTCAATAAACAAAAATAAAATTAATTAATATTAATTTCTAAAGAGTGATTATGTGTCCAATGTGAATCACTATCTTATGCAATTTAAAGAGGATGGAAGTTTAGGAGATTGTTTTGTGTGTAAAATTTGATTGATATATTAACGAAATGGATGTTGAGTTGAGACATAAAATACCAATTTCTTTTCTATCGACAAATGAAAAAGTTGGCCATGTATATGCAAACTGGCTAACCACATGTCAAAATGGGACTTACATTGGATTACGAACTAAAATCCTTATAAAACGTGAAAAAGGATGAAAAGTTTGTTAACCTTTTTTTGTCCTTTTTAATAATTATTTTATTCGGATTAATTTATTTTTCTCATTTTTACTGTAGAGAGACGTTCCAATCATATAAATAGATGAGAGGAGCAGGATATTAAAAAGGTTTTGGCAATATAGTTTTGTTATTTATTATCTTTACACATTATATATCACATTTATTTTTATTTATTATTTTTAAATTAATTAAATTATTCTATTCATTATCTATATATCAAATTTTTAATAAAAAAAATTATATATAATATGTAATGTAAAAATGATGAATAAATTTATTTCGAGGTATTATATTACTGCAATCGAAGATAGATCAGTACAACAGAGCAGAATAGTGACTGCTTTCCTCGCAAGTCAAAACATGTTTTTTTTTCATCAGCATACATAGACATGGATTCAACTCGGATCCAGCGTCTCATTCCATACGGCATACGTGATAGGTTGTTCCCTCTCACTCTCTCTCTGTCTCCTGCCAATATTGACTCTGCCTTCGCTGATGCAGTGACGTCCCTCTCTTCCATCGACTTCCCATTTGTCTTTGCTCTCTCTCTCTCTCTCTCTCTCTCTCTCTGCGTTTCCCAGTCTTGAGCCCTTCCTTCAATGGCCAACGGGGCAACTTCTTACTTAACCATACCAATTTTTCACTGCTGCTTTCTTTTATTGCTATGTCAAGCAAGGGATACCCTTAGGCCAGGCGAGGATCTGAGAGAGGCTGAGACCTTAGTTTCTTTAAATGGGGTCTTTGAGTTAGGCTTCTTCAGCTCCGGCGGAGCTTCCTCAAGCAGCTACTACTTTGGAATATGGTTCAAGAATGATCCAAACAAGAAACCCGTCTGGATCGCAAACCGTGAATACCCCCTTTTAGATTCCTCCGGAATCCTTTCTATCAGACACGATGGGAATATAGTGATCATAGACAAGAGGGGGATTCCCATAATTGTGAACACTGGAATGCTTGCCCCGAGTAGCAAGACAATAGCGACTCTTCTGGATTCAGGGAATCTTCTTCTTAAAAAAGGAGATAGCATTGTCTGGCAGAGTTTTTATTATCCATCCGACACTCTTCTGCCTGGAATGAAAATTGGACTGTTCAATTTAGGCACTGAAAACAACAGATCACAGTATCTGGTCTCGTGGCAAAGCTCGTCTGTCCCTACTACAGGCTCTTTTGCTCTGGGCCTCGATAAATATAACTTTACACTTGTCAAGGTTTGGCACAGAGATGGTTTCTCAAGGCAGATTGGATTTTGGGATGGAAAGAGGATTAAATTTCAATTTGAAAGCTCGTCACATGACCTCAATTTTATCTATGTTTCGAACCCAAATGAGGTTTACTTTTCCATCCGAACCGAAGAAAATCGTAGTTATTCATGGTTTGTGCTTTCGTCATCTGGGCAAATCCAGGAATACAAAATGATGGGACAGAAGATATTAATGGAGAATCGTTCAATTTGCGAAAATACTACAGTCAGCAAGGCGAATGACTGTTACATAAGAACCCCGTACATGTGCCAGGAAGGAGATACATTCTCAGAAATTAAAGGGTCGATGCCAGATTCAAAAATCGTAATTAGCGATTCAGTTCATTTGGGTCTTAGTGACTGTGAGAATACGTGCATGGGTAATTGTTCTTGTGCTGCTTTTGCTTCTTTCCGAGATGATGGCACTGGATGTGAACTTTTTTATGGGGAGAAAAAAGTTCTTTTGCAATTCATTGGGAAAGGAAGGGCCACAATATATATTCGTGGGGACACTTCCATGGAATCTGGTAGGCCTTATTGCACTTGAAATATTCTGCGCATGCATTTTGATCAAAATACCATGTAATAGATGGTTACCATTGACAGCTGCAGTATTTCAATTGTAGTTACATGCCTGAGTGAATGTATAGTTCATCTGACAGGATTTCAACTCTGTATATAGTATCTTAGATTCCAAATCCAAGCTGCTACATAGTTCTGATGCAAATGTCTCATTGACAGGTGCAGGATTTCAATTTTAGTAACCTGCCTGAGTTAATGTATGGTTCATTTGACAGTCTTTTAACACTAGAGTTTTACCCCCATGCAATCTGCATTTCCCAGAATTGAAATGTGGATAATCTCCATTCATGCAAAAGGCATATTGAGTTTAGTGAATGACGAGATGGTCGAATTTATTTTCAGGTGAACAGCACAACAGAAGGGTATTGTGGTTAGTAGTAACTCCAGTTCTTTCTCTGATATTCCCCATCATAGTTGCTTTAGTTTGTTACTTACGATGGAGAAACCATCGTATAAAAGACTTGAGTCTGAAGAGATTCCAGGTTCAAGTGGGCTCTTATGTAGCAACAGTTGATCAAGATAAAGGTGGAGACAAATATGGAAGAAAGAAGGATCACGATCTGCCACTGCTCAGTTTTGATTGCGTAGCAACATCTACAAATAACTTTTCTGACGAAAATAAGCTTGGAGAAGGAGGTTTCGGGCCTGTTTACAAAGTAATTCCACGATATTGAATGACTTCCAAGAGTGACGTCGTTTCTTTGATTTCTTACTTAGGCATAATTATCACATAAGACATTTTAATTTGGAAAGGAGATTTAGGCCTCGTTTGTTTTCGAAAAACATCTTATCTCATCTCATCTCAATTTCATCATTATATTTTCTCAAATTTCAATACAAAATAAAATAAATAATTCAACTTTTTCAAATTCATCTCCTCTTATCTCACATAATCATTACAACTTTCTCAACTTTCAATACAAAATAAAATAAACAATTTAATTTTTTCAAATTCTAAAATAAAAATAATATTAAAAAATATATTTTAATAATACTTTATTTTACTTTTTAATTTTAATCTCAACTCATCTTTAAAAACAAACGAAGACCTTAACTTGTTGTGATCAGAAACTGACATGACAGCTTCTCATCCTCAGGATTCTTTCCATGCTTCTGACAGTTAATGTCACAGCAATCAAAACTTAATTATGGTTAATATTCTTTTATTGGTAAAACCTAATTGTGTTTAGTGTCAACTCATAAGCATCTCTGGTCACAAAAGAATGGATTGTAAGCATTAGTTTGGATTCTGCTCTATCATGCTATAGAATTAGAAGATACAGGGATATGGGATTTATTTTGGTCATTCATTGCTTTACATTTCCATGTCTGATTTGGGGTTTAAAGCTATTAATATTCTACAAAGAATGTCCTACTCCAGGAAATAACAAATAATTGACATTTTGCAGGGTACTTTGCTTGGGAATGAAATTGCAGTGAAGAGACTTTCTAGACAATCTGGTCAAGGACTGGAGGAATTCAAAAATGAGGTTCAGTTGATATCAAAGCTGCAACACAGGAACCTCGTTAGACTGTTGGGTTGCTGCATTCAACGAAAAGAAAAGATTTTGATCTATGAGTACATGGCCAACAAAAGCTTGGATTTCTTCCTGTTTGGTAGGCGATGACCTTATTTCAGTTTCATCTTTATATGAGTGGAAATATGTGACATGACTTGTTAACTCAACATGAACATGACACGATAATAACGGGTTTGGATTTAATTTTAACGGGTTCGGGTCAAAACGGGTTGACCCATTAAAATACGATTGCTTAATGGGTTGATAACGGGCCAACCCGTTAGAATACGATTGTAACCCGTTAAAGTTACAATTATACCTAAAAGTAAAATTGTTGGGATTTTAATTTTAATATTTTTATTGTTTGGATTGTAATTTTGGACTTGTAGTTGGTTTTATATATATATATATATTTTTATAGATATTGTGATTTTAACATTTATATAAAATTATACTAAACTTAATTAAGCCAAACAGATTAATTTTGAGTCTGTTCAACCCATTTACATAAACAGGTTGAAACGGGTTGAGTTGTGTCCTATTCACCTATTTCATAGTATATACTAACGGGTCAAAACGGGTTGACACCTGTTATGTTAATGAGTTATGTTAGGATTTGAGATTTTAACAAGATAAGTTTAACAGGCTGTGTTCGGGTTAACCTATATAATATAATATACATGCATTTACACGACCTGTTAACACGATTTGACACTCCTACATCTTTATGCATGTTTTTGGTGATCTCTTGTTCCTCACTAAATTTAAAGCTTGAACTAGATCCTACAAAGAAGATGTTATTGGATTGGAAGCACCGTTTCAACATCATTGAAGGGATAGCTCAAGGGCTTCTTTATCTTCACAAATACTCTCGATGTAGGATCATTCATCGTGATTTGAAAACTAGCAATATATTGTTGGACGCGGACATGAATCCCAAAATATCGGATTTTGGCATGGCAAGGATTTTTGGAAATGATGAAGCTCGGGTAAAAACGACCAGAGTTGTTGGGACATAGTAAGTAACTGGTTGTTCTTTAAGCATGATCTCAGTATGGATTCTCCTTCAAGTACTAACTACTTGGTGTTAATTGTTGAGACAGTGGTTATATGTCACCGGAGTATGCTGTGCACGGCCATTTCTCGATAAAATCTGATGTGTTTAGCTTCGGAGTCATTATGCTGGAGATCCTTAGTGGCAGGAAAATAGTGACCTTCTGCCATTTAGATCGCTTTGTGAACCTCCTAGGATATGTAAGTAACTAAAATGTCAAACATTCTGAACTCAATTTATTCTTCATACTTGTGTTCGTTTAAAAGTTGACTTCTTGCCCCCCTTTCTAACATTCTTTTTTTTTTTATCTATGATTGAAGGCTTGGGATTTGTGGAAAAGTGGAAAGGGCTTGGAATTTATGGACCCAACATTGTCTAACACATGTTTGTCGAGCCAATTTATGCAATGCATTCAGGTGGGTCTCTTGTGTGTGCAAGAGCGTCCAGGAGATAGACCTTCCATATCAGACGTTATTTCTATGCTAAGCCATGAAAATACAAATTTGCCTGCTCCTAAAGAATCAGCCTTCTATATCCGTACAAGCTACTCTGCTTCATCTACGCAGCAAACTAATTCTCTGAATGATGTAACATTTTCAGGCATTGTAGCTCGATGATAAAGCATAAGTATTATGTCATGATCTACATTTCATGACAATGTGCCATAAATTATAATTATTATTTCTTCTGTATTTTAAAATTATCTAATAATTTAACTGTACCATATTTGTTTATGAAAAATTATGACATGGAAAATGCGAAATATCATTCTCTTGGGCATGCGAAATTTCGCATCAGCTTCCATTAGTGATATCTCTGCGGTCCATCGACTTCTGTATTTTTTTCCTCCCCCTCTATTGCTCAACGTTGACTTCTGCATGCTTGCATCTGCACATTGAGGAGTCCTAGCCTCGAGGACTGTACGTAAAAGTTTTGACCCGATACTTAGGAAGAGATCAGGATAAATTAAGTATTTGTCTTGACTATGAAATCATGCCATTCTCTGATCTCCAGTCTTCCATCTCTTGCTCATATCGACCATTTTTCGTCCCCTTTAATTTCTCCATTACATTGAGTTCCATTTACTCCCTCACCGAAATTTTCAGCTTTTGAAAGTGACTAGCTCAACGTAAACTGAATTTTCTACGAACAATATAACAGGGTGCAATATATATATATATTTTCCCCCCTTGAATTTGCTAAATGATCTGTCTAAAACACCAACAAATGGATAAATTCTATCTCTATTTGAATTGTGATATTTTGTATTAACGGATGAGTGTAAGTGTATGGAATTTCATGTTATTTGAAATGGAGAAGTTCTTATTTGTTATAATAATTTTAATGGGACTTCAATTATGTAATTGATTAGTTTTTTGAAGTACTCAATATTTGTACCGTTTGGATTCAGAGATGAGCTGAGATGGTTTTAGATGAGTTGAATAAAATATTATTAGACTATTATTTTTATTATTATTATTGTTTTGAAATTTGAAAAGGTTGAATTATTTATTATATTTTGTGTGAAAATTTAAAAAAATTATAATGATGAGATGAGATTAGTTAAAGTGAGTTCTTAAAGGCCTCCAATGTTACCTTCAGAAGATATGAGGACAGTCGACTGTGCAACCCGGGGTGATAGCGAAACTGAGGAATGCAGAAAGAACCTGGGCATTTTAACTTCTGCCTCAGCACCATGGTGAGTTGGACCACACGCACAATTCATCGGACTTCCTGGGCATACGCACTAGTCTCAATGAGAGACGCAATCTCCTTTAAATCTGAAGCATTACCCATAAAATAAAAAATTTGCCCAATCCAAATAAGACATTCAAACTTCAACACCAAATTTTGAATATGAAAAACACAATCAAACCCCAACTAACCAATTTAAAAATTTAACAAGAAGAACGGAGATTTAGACCCAAAATACATACAATATACTTTACTGGAATGTAAAGGATGGTCTTACGGTGGGAAGTTGACAGAGGAGAGGAAGAAGTTGAATTGGAAGGAGCTGGGAGCTCCTTCATCTCTATCTCTTGGGTCATGTTCGACCAAAATGGACCTTGAACTGGGCTGGAGAGAGGGTTTTGCCTACTTATTCAACACTCTAAGTCGAGAAGAGATGAGAGATAGAAATGGGGAAGGAAAGGAATGAGATTAAAAGAAAAAGGAAAAATGTTAAAATGGATTCATGGGCTGTTGGGAGGGAAGAAAGGGAGAAGAAGAGAAAGGGTCTGAGAGAAGAAATGGAGTCACGGGCGAAAAAGGAGAAGACAGTTAGAGGAAGGATTTTGCAATAAAATAATAGGATAGATTGTGAATAGTGGGTCTTCAAATATGAAGATAAAAGTAAATTATAGCTAAAAGTTAAAGTTTTATGGTTTATCGAATCCAATGCCAGCGTTTTAACCCCAAACCTCTTCAAATTTTGAAGATCCATTCATTTTAAAGAGATTGATGCCAGTGCTCTGACTTCTCTACTCTGTTATTAAATAATCACATCTATTGAGCAAAGAAAGATCAGTTAGGGCGATTTGGATATTAAAAGTATTTCGGAATATTTATAAATAATAAAATAATTTGTTAACAGTAGTAAAGTATTTTGAGTTAAGATATTTTATTGAATTTTGAGAAATTAGAGAGAAAAAGTTGAATAAGAATATTATGAATATAATTTTTATTTAAAAGCTTACAAAAATTGTATAGAATTTTGTGTTTTGTTTGAAATTTTGTAAAAATTGTAATGATTAGATGAGAAAGTTAAAGATTTAAAATTTGAAAAATATTTTTTTTGAGTAATGTAAATGAAATATTTAAAAATATTTTTGTTCTCATACAACCCTTAAAGAGTTAGGAACACAATGACGAGAAGATAATAACACAACACCACAAAAAATGGAATCCAATATACAAAAGCTTTTCTCTCTCTTTTCTCTCTGAAAAGAAGGAGGTGAAGTGAGAGTGTGCGTATTTGGGCACGAGGTGTCAGAGGGCGGTTATAACGGTAAGGTGCGTAGCCGTGGAGGAATCTTCATTGCTGTCCATCATTGCCGCGGTGTTTGACAGTCGTGAGAGGGGGTAAGGTACGGTGGAGAGAGTATGGAGAAGGTAACGGAATTAGAGGAAAAATGGAGGAAGCTACGTCTTTCGGAGGGGGAGGCTACGGAGATTGTGTTCGAGGAAGAAGAGGATGAAGGATTGAAATACAAAGAAGGCAGAAGCATAGTGGGGAAAGTATGCTCAACGAGAAAAATCAGTAAGGAAGTGCTGGGCTCAACCATGGATAAGGTGTGGAAAATAAGTAAGGCAACAATATTTGTGGAGGTATGTACAAATACATTTGTAATTACTTTCAATACTATTGCTGATAAGGAGAGAGTGTGGGCGGGGAGACCGTGGCTCTTTGACAATCTCTTGATAATAATGAAGAGCTTCGATGGATTCATTCCTCCTCAGAGGATGATTTTTGATTCTGAAAGCTTTTGGGTGAGGATGTATAACTTGCCTCTAACTTATATGAATAAAGTCCGTGGAGAGCAGATTGGAGGGATGGTGGGACAAGTGGAGGAGGTGGTTACTCAGGCGGATGGTAGTGGATGGGGGAATTTTTTGAGAGTTCAAATAAAAATAAACATTATGATGCCTATTCCCAGAGGAAGAACAATACTGGTGAGAGGGGAAAGCTTGTGGATACCATTTAGATTTGAAAAACTGCCTAGAATATGCTTCACTTGTGGCCGTATCATGCATGGAGAGACAGGATGTGGTGAGCTAGAAGGGAAAGAAGAGGGGGAAGAGCAATATGGGCTTGGTTGAGGGTTAGTCAAGGAATGAGAACAAGTTTTTTCAAAAGTTACACATATGGGAGAAATGAGAACCAGAAGGGAAAAATGAGTGAGGGAGGGGGAAAAAAATGAAATGTCACAAGGTATAAACACGGTGGAAGAGGATAATGAGGTTTCTGGAACCAAAGGAGAGAAAAATGTCACACAAAAAAATAGAGAGGGGGAGAGGATAGATTCATTTCAAATTTCGGAGAGATTAGAAGGGGTAGGAAGAAGAAGCAGTGGAAAAAAAGGGGAAGGAAATGTAACTTAGGGTTTAGATGCGAGATCTGAGGGTGTTGAGGAAGAAATAATGGGTGAGAGTGGGGTGGGTGATAAGATGGGAGGTGAGAGGAAGAGTATGGAAGGAAACCTTATTAATACGAAAGGGGCGTGGAAGAGGAGAGCTAGAGCAAAGGGAGGGAGTGTGGAAGGTTTTGTAGAAGATCTGGGCAGTTCTAAAAGAAATTATGAATTGATGGAGGGGGAGGCGGAAAGGCAAGGGAGGAAAAAAGCAAGAGGTGGGAGAGAGGGAGTGGATGAAGATCTCACAAATGTAGTGGCGGTGGCTGAAATTCAGCTCTGCCATATATTATGAAAATTTTAAGTTGGAACTGCTGAGGGTTGGGGAACTCTCGGACAGTTCAAGATCTCTGCAATATGGCAGAGAAAAAGAAACCCAACATTATATTTATTATGGAAACAAAAAGTGGAAGGGATGATTTTGAGAGATTAAGGAGGAGACTTAGGTTTGAGGGTTGTCTAGTAGTAAAAGCAGTAGGTAAAGGGGGTGGATTGCTACTTTTATGGGATGACCAGGTGAATGTGGAGATTAGAAATTATTCACAAAGACATATAAGTGCATGGGTGAAGGAAGAGGATACAAATGACAAATGGCTACTTACTGGTTTTTATGGCCAGCCCGAGGTAGGAAAAAGGAAGGAATCTTGGGAGCTGTTAGCATCTTTAAAACCTGAAGATTCAATGGGGTGGTGTATAGTTGGTGACTTCAATGAAATTATTTCCAATGATGAGAAAGAGGGAGGGAGGTCAAGACCAGAAAGACAGATGGAAGATTTTAGAGAAGTTCTTTTAAAAAGGAATCTGCATGATTTAGGGTGGAAGGGTGAGAAGTACACTTGGAGCAATTTGCATGAGGATGATTCCTTCACTAAGGAAAGATTAGACAGGGCTGTTGCAAATCCAGAATGATTTGAAGTTTTTAGTGAGGTGTGGGTGGAAGTTTTAACTACAAGAACTTCATATCACAAGCCTCTTGTGATTCATGTTATCAAGGAAAGGAAGAGACACTGGGTCAAAAATCAAGGCTTCAAATATGAAGCAAATTGGGCTCTTGATGATGATTGCAGAGAGGTGGTAAGGAATGTGTGGAAGAAGGGAGAAGGTGGTATGAATCCTCTAGTTAAAGTGGATGATTATCTGAATAAGAGCAAAAAGGCTTTACTGAAATGGAACAGATAAAGAAGGAGAGGGGGCGAGAAGGAGATTGAGGAAAAAACAGTGGAGTTACAATAGCTGCAAGCTATTGAGAATAATCACAATATTAATGAGATAAAGAGGGTGAAAATGGAGATGGGTCTTTTACTAGAGAAAGAGGACTTAAGGTGGAGACAAAGAGCTAAAGCTAACTAGTACAAGCTCGGGGACAGAAATACAAAATACTTTCATTCTTGTGCCAATCAAAGAAGGAAGAGAAATACAATAAAGGAAGTGACAAATGAGCAGAACAGAAGGGTCAGAGGGAATATAGAGATCGAAAGAATCTTCAGTCATTATTTTGAAAACTTATTCTACTCTACCAAACCCACAAGGGAAGAGCTAGAAGAGTGTATAAGTTGCATAGAGCCAAGGGTGACTAGGGAGATGAATGCAATGTTGTCAAAGAGTTTCAATAAAGAAGAGATTCAGGATGCTCTGAAAAACATGGCCCATTTGAAGTCACCAGGGCCAGATGGGTTTGGAGCATGCTTCTATCAAAGCCACTGGAATCTTATTGATGAGGAGATCTGTGAGGCTCCTTTGTTTGTTCTTAATGGTAATTCATGGATCCCTTATCTGAATTACACATTTCTAGCTTTGATTCCCAAGATTAAGGAGCCTATTATGGTGAGTGATTATAGACCCATTAGTTTGTACAATGTATTGTACAAACTGATTTCTAAAGCCATCTCCAACAGATTTAAAAAAGTGTTATAAGTTATTATTGCACCTACTCAAAGTGCTTTTCTACCTGGTAGATTAATTTTAGACAATACCATGGTAGCTTATGAGATGATTGACTCAATGAAAACCACGAAGAAAGGAAAACAAGGAAGTATGGCTGTGAAACTTGACATGTCAAAAGCATATGATAGAATAGAATGGGCTTATTTGGAGGCTGTTATGAAGAAGCTGGGGTTTTGTGACAAATGGGTTAATCTAATCATGAAATGTGTCTCAACTGTGACTTATTCAGTGTTGGTCAATGGGAATCCTGATGAAAGGATTTATCCTTCTAGGGACCTTAGACAGGGGGATTCATTGTCACCCTATCTTTTTATTGTTTGTGCTGAGGGGCTGAGTTGCTTGCTTAACCATTATGAGAAGACGGGGTTCACAAGAGGGGTTCAAGCAGCTAGAGGAGGAACTTCAATTAACCATTTATTATTTACAGATGACTGCATTTTATTTGGTAGAGCCACACTTGTGGAATGGAATAAGTTGCAAGAGATTCTTAAGAAATATGAGAAGGCCTCTGGACAGTTCCTGAACAAGGATAAGACATCCATTTTCTTCACCAGTAACACCCTAGTGATGGATAAAAAGAGCATTTTGGAGGCTGGTAACTTAGTGGCATGTGGGAGTTATGAAAAGTATCTAGGTTTACCTACATTTGTAGGGAGATCTAAATATAATACTTTCAGAACTCTTAAGGAAAAAATATGGAAGAAGATCTCTAGCTGGAAGAACAATTTTTTATCTATGGCTGGGAAAGAAATATTGATTAAAGCTGTGCTATAGGCTATTCCTACCTACACCATGAGTGTGTTTAAGTTTCCTCTTAAACTTTGCAGTGACATTAACATTATGTTTTCCAAATTCTGGTAGGGGAAACATCAGGTGGAAGGGGGGATTCAATGGAGAAAATGGAATAAGATGGTTGGGCAAGAAGAGACGGGTGGCTTAGGCTTTAGGGATCTGAGCAGTTTTAATCTTGCCCTTATAGCTAAACAAGGGTGGAGGTTCTTACAGAGTCCTAACTCATTGGCATCAGTGGTGTTTCAAGAAAAGTATTTTAAGAGTGCTAATTTTCTGGAAGTCAAGTTGGGGCAAAAACCTTCTCTGATTTGGAGAAGTATTTGGAGTGCAAGAGACTTGATTAAGGAGGGTATTAGGTGGAAGGTTGGTAATGGTAAGAAGATTCATATATGGGGAGATAAATGGCTGAACACACCTTCTTCATTCTCAGTACAGTCACCAATATCAATGCTCAGGGAAGATTCAAAAGTAGCTGAGTTGTTGAGAGATGACAGAAGGGAGTGGAATGAAAATTTGGTTAAAGTAGTTTTCGAGAAAGAAAAAGCAGAGCAGATCCTGAGTATACCACTTGGCAGAGGAAGAACTGAAGACAAAGCAGTATGGGGGCCTTCAAAGAAAGGAATTTTTAATGTCAGGAGTGCATACTTCCTACATCTTGAAATGGGAAGAAGATGCAAAGGTGAACCATCAATGGAGGACAGAAGGTGGAAGAGCCTCTGGAATCTAGATGTACCAAACATGGTTAAAATTTTCCTTTGGAGGGCAGCTAGTGATTTACTTCCTACTAAGAGGAACCTGTTTTTAAAAAAGATTATTAAAGATCCATTATGTCCAATCTGTCATAGAGAAGAAGAATCCGCAATACATGTGTTGTGGGAATGCTTAGCAGCAAATGATGTTTGGGCTAATAATCTGAGTGGTCTTCAAAAGTGGAAAAGCGTAGGAGGGGATTTTATGAGGTTATGGGAGAGGATGATGGAAGTTCTTGGGAAAGCCAGGCTAGAGGAGGCAGCTGTTATTTTTAGAAATGTATGGCTGAGAAGGAATACTTTTGTCTTTGAACAAAGACTATTATGCCCGAGAACTTTGATAAGTTCATCTATTGGGACACTGGAGGATTATAAGCTACCATGCGGGAAGGAAATAACTGAAGAGCAACAGGTTGTACAGCCTGTTAACAAGACAAGATGGGTTCCTCCAGCAGTAGATTTTGTTAAAGTCAACTGGGATGCTTCCTTGGATCTGCAGATAAGGAGAATGGGGATGGGAATGATTATCAGAGATAAGGATGGTGAAGTCTTGCTTGCTGCGTGTGACAATAAGAGGAATGTGCATGCTCCTGATGTTGCAGAATGTCAAGCCTTGTGAAAGGCAATGCAGGTTTGCAATGAAATCAATTTACAAAAAGTGATATTTGAAGGTGATGCCAAGGCAGTCATTATGGCTATAAATAGTGAAGAAGAAGTTTTGACTATTTTGGGTCCCTTAATTGATGATATTAGAAATGTATTTAAGGCTAGGAAGGAGTGGTTTTTACAGTTTGATTATAGGGGAAAAAATCATGTTGCTCATAGATTGGCAAAGGCTGCCTTAGTTTATACTGAGGAAAAAGTTTGGATAGAAGAAGCTCCAGACTTCATTGTTAATAGTCTGAAAAATGATAGAAATTTTATTCAAGAAGTTCATATATGAAATACAGAGGTTTCTTTTAAATATATATATATATATATATATATATATATATATATACAAAAGCTTTCGAATGTAGTAAATCTATTTCTATTTCTAAAAGAAAGATCATGTGTCAAAGTGAATAATAATCATATGAACAAAAAAGTTACAACAAAATAGTCCTTTTTAAATTCTACCTCATAGCACTCCCGATAGATGTTCTATAATACAATTTTTTTTTTTAAATATGAAAAAATTTGTTAAAAAATGACCTACAATAGATGTTGTATTTCATCTTCATTTTCCATTTTGCTACAGTGATTCCGCTACATCTAGAGGAAACTATTCATCCATGTAAATATTTTTAATTCATTTTTCTCTCCTTCATCTGATTTTTCCCATCTTTTTAAAATCTTTTATCTTTATTTCAGACCACCCCTCTCTCTTTCCCACATTTTCATTTTTGCTTAGCGTCAAGGAGCCAGGGTCTCTTAAATAACAACTCTAGGCACCAAATTTTGCTCAAATAATAATTTTAGCTTATCAGTTCCTTTCAAATAACAATTCTGTATCTTCAAGTGAACTGACAAAATATCTTTATTTATTTATTTATTTTTTAAATTAATTTATATTTAAATTTAGCTTATAAATTTAGATTAATTTAAAATAGAATATAATTATGATATTGTATATGTGGACATCTTGTAAATATCAAAAGATATGAAGATATTTTTATTTAATTTTTTTTCTTTCATTTATTAAAATTTAATAAAATATTTTAATTTAAACTATTTTATTATTATTTATAAATTATTTTATTATTATTTAAAAATATTCTAAAATATTTTAAATATCCGAATCTCTACAGTCGATCTTCCTTTTGGTCAATTGATGTGATTAGGTAATAAGAGTAGAGAGGTCAAATGGGAGAATGGATTCCATTCCCAATTCCTGGGAATCGAGCATCAAATGCTTGGTCATATACGGCACATGTGTGCAATCAACTTATCATTTCTCGACCAGAGGAAAACGAGAAGGAGATTAATAATTAAATACCTTTAGATCTAGATTGAAAGACAATTAATTATTGTGAAAAGGAAAATCATATAGAGAGAGTACTGCTAAGCTGCCTTCCAACCGCTTGGAATGGTAAAATTTATTTTTATTTTTTATTTTTAACATTTTTAAAAAATAAAAAAATAATACAATAATAGTCATTTTCTTAATCAGTAAAAAAAATTAAAAAAATAAATAAATACATGATCGATCAAAATAAAAAAATAAAATAAAAAGACATACTAACATTATTCATATAAATATATATATATATATATATGTATATATATGTATATGCCCCATTTTATATTTTTATTTTTAAACTATTATAAACGGCAAAATCTTATCCCACTCAAAATAATGTGGGATGGGTGGTGCATGTATCTTCACCTCGGGTCATCCTATTTATGTGGGACAGGTCAAGTTCAATATCTTTTGTTGGAATAGAATTTGATACTATAAAAGTCCATATGCGACATGCACTCAAATGAAAGTCAAGTTACGTTGGGTTTGAAATTTAGAACTTATTTCAATTCATTTCATTTTATCATTCTAATTTTTTTAAATTTTTACATAAAATATAATAAGTAATTTAACTTTTTTAAATCTTAAAATAATAATAATATAAAAAATAATATTCTAATAATATTTTATTTACCTTATTTAAAATTATCTCAACTCATTTCTGAATTGAAATAGAACAAATCTCACGTACTTCAAAAAATCTATCAATTGTATAATTGAAGTCCCATGAAATTCGATACACTTACACTCATCCGTTAATACAAAATATCACAATTCAAATAGAGATAGAATTTATCCATTCGTTGGTGTTTTAGACAGATCACATTTCTCTCTCTCTCTGTGTCTCTGTCTCTGTGCGTTTCCGAGCCTTGAGCCCTTCCTTCAATGGCCAACGGGGCAACCACTTACTTAACCATACCAATTTTTCACTGCTGCTTTCTTTTATGGCTATGTCAAGCAAGGGATACCATTAGGTCAGGCGAGGATCTGAGAGACGCTGAGACCTTAGTTTCTTTAAATGGGGTCTTTGAGTTAGGCTTCTTCAGCTCCGGCGGAGCTTCCTCAAGTAGCTACTACTTGGGAATATGGTTCAAGAATGATCCAAACAAGAAACTCGTCTGGATCGCAAACCGTGAATCCCCACTTTTAGATTCCTCCGGAATCCTTTCTATCAAGAACGATGGGAATATGGTGATCATTAGGGGTGTAACCGGTCCGGTTCGGTCCGGTTTTAGACAAAATCTTGGACCGAACCGGTATGACCGGTTTTGTATTTTTCAAAACCGATTACGCATCGGTTATACTCCTAAACCGATACTTCCGGTTTTACCGGTTTCCAGTCTGGTCCGGTCCGGTTTTCGGATTTTTTTTAAATGTAAGTTTGACATTTTGTCATTAAAAATATGTTTTAAAAAAATATGTTATACTTTTATTAATCTATATTAGACTATTAATATAACTATAACTATAGTCTATATTGGACTACTTTTTTTTTTTAGGGAGTCTATATTAGACTATTAGTACAAGTTATAAATTTATATATTAGTATAGCTATATAATACATGATCAATTACATTTTCATTTTTAAGATTAAACTTTTATTTTATAATAACATTATCTTATATATAATTATATTAATAGTATATGATCAAACAAATTACAAATGTTCATATTTAAAATTAACGTTTAATGTTATATTTTATAAATTATAATATGAAATTATTTCATATATGATATATAATTATATATAAAAATTTCAAATATAATTATACATTATATATAAAACTTATATATTTAATATATATAAAATATTTTGTATAATTTTAATTTTGTATAAAACTTATATATAAAATATTATTTTTTATATTTTTTTATCAACCGGTTCGGTCTGGTTTAAAAAATCTTAAAACCGGAACCGGACCGGTTCCAACCGGTTTATGAATTATAAGAACCAGTTCCGGACCGGACCGATTCAAAACCGGTAAAACCAATCCGGTCCGGTTCGGTTTGGACCGATTTATCGGTTTTCCAGTTTAAATTTACACCTCTAGTGATCATAGATAAGAGGGGGATTCCCATTGTGAACGCTGCTGGAAAGCTTGCCCCGAGTAGCAAGACAATAGCGACTCTTCTGGATTCAGGAAATCTTCTTCTTAAAGAAGGAGATAGCATTGTCTGGCAGAGTTTTGATTATCCATCCGATACTCTTCTGCCTGGAATGAAAATTGGACTGTTCAATTTAGGCACTGAAAACAACAGATCACAGTATCTGGTCTCGTGGCAAAGCTCGTCTGTCCCTGCTACAGGCTCTTTTGTTCTGGGCCTCTATAAATATAACTTTACACTTGTAAAGGTTTGGCACAGAGATGGTTTCTCAAGGGAGATTGGATTTTGGGATGGAAAGAGGCTTAAATTTCAATTCGAAAGCTCGGCACATGACCACAATTTTAGCTATGTTTCGAACCCAGATGAGGTTTACTTTTCCTTCCAAACTGAAGAAAATCGTAGTTATTCATGGTTTGTGCTTTCGTCATCTGGGCAAATTCAGGAATACAAAATGATGGGACAGAAGATATTAATGGAGAATCGTTCAATTTGCGAAAATACTACAGTCAGCAAGGCGACTGACTGTTACATAAGAACCCCGTACTTGTGCCAGAATGGAGATACGTTCTCAGAAATTAAAGGATCGATGCCAGATTCAGCAATCGTAAGCGATTCAGTTCATCTGGGTGTTAGTGACTGTGAGATATTTTGCAAGGATAATTGTTCTTGTGCGGCTTTTGCTTCGTTCCGAGATGATGACACCGGATGTGAAATTTATTATGGGGAGAAAAAGGTTCTTCTGCGATTCATTGGGGAAGGAAAGGGGACAGTATATGTTCGTGGGGACACTTCCACAGAATCTGGTAGGCCTAATTGCACTAGAAACATTCGGAACATGCATTTCATTGACAGATTCAGGATTTTAATTTTAGTAACATGCCTAAGTGAATGTATAGTGGCTTAGATTCCAAATCCAAGCTGCTACATAGTTCTGATGCAAATGTCTCATTGACAGGTGCAGGATTTCAATTTTAGTAACCTGCCTGAGTTAAGGTATGGTTCATTTGACAGTCTTTAACACTAGAGTTTTACCCCCATGCAATCTGCATTTCCTAGAATTTAAATGTGGATAATCTCCATTCATGCAAAAGGCATATTGAGTTTAGTGAATGACGAGATGGTCGAATTTATTTTCAGGTGAACAGCACAACAGAAGGGTATTGTGGTTAGTAGTAACTCCAGTTCTTTCTCTGATATTCCCCATCATAGTTGCTTTAGTTTGTTACTTACGATGGAGAAACCATCGTATAAAAGACTTGAGTCTGAAGAGATTCCAGGTTCAAGTGGGCTCTTATGTAGCAGCAGTGGATGAAGATAAAGGTGGAGACAAATATGGAAGAAAGAAGGATCACGATCTGCCACGGCTCAATTTTGATTGTGTAGCAACATCTACAAATAACTTTTCTGACGAAAATAAGCTTGGAGAAGGTGGTTTCGGGCCAGTTTACAGGGTAAGTCCGCGATATTGAATGACTTCCAAGAGTGACGTCGTTTCTTTATTTCTTAGTTGGGCATAATTATCACAGAAGACATTTTAATTTGAAATGAAGATTTAGCACGTTGTGCGCAGAAACTGACGCGACAATCTTCTCATCCTCAGGATTTTTTCCACGCTTCTTGACAGCAGTCGTTTGATTTTATAGATGAGATAAGATGAGATGAGATTAAAATAAAAAATTTTTAAAATATATTTTTTTAATATTATTTTTATTTTATAATTTTAAAAAATTAAATTATTTATTTTATTTTGTGTAGAAATTTAAGAATATTATAATAATTAAATGAGATGAGCTGAATTAAGAGGAGTTGTGAAAAAAAGGCTCTTTAATGCCACAGGAATCAAAACTTAATTATCGTTAATATTCCTTTTTATGTAAAACCTAATTGTGTTTAGTGTCAATTCATATGCATCTCTGGCCAAAAAAGAATGGATTGTAAGCGTTAGTTTGGATTCTGCTTTATTATGCTATAGAATTAGAAGATACGGGGATATGGGATTTATTTTGGTCACTCATTGCTTTACATTTCCATGTCTGATTTGTGGTTTAAAGCTTTTAATATTCTACCAAGAATGTCATATGATATTTTGCAGGGTACTTTGCTTGGGAATGAAATTGCAGTGAAGAGGCTTTCTAGACAATCTGGTCAAGGACTGGAGGAATTCAAAAATGAGGTTCAGTTGATATCAAAGCTACAACACAGGAACCTCGTTAGACTGTTGGGTTGCTGCATGCAAAGAAAAGAAAAGATTTTGATCTACGAGTACATGGCCAACAAAAGCTTGGATTTCTTCCTGTTTGGTACGTGATGACCTTATTTCAGTTTCATCTTTATAGATGTGGTAATATGTGACATGACTTGTTAACTCAACATAAACACAACATGATAATAACAGGTTTGGATTTAGTCTTAACGAGTTCGGGTCAAAATGAGTTGATCCGTTAGGATACGATTTCTTAACTATAACCCATTAAGAAAGTTAAAGTTTCAATTATGCTTAAATGTAAAATTGTTGGGATTTTAATTTCGATATTTTTATTGTTTGGATTGTAATTTTGAACTTGTAGTTAGTTTAATATTTTTTTTATAGATATTATGATTTTAACATTTATATAAAATTATGCTAAACTTAATCAAGTCAAACGGGTTAATTTCGAATCTGTTTAACTCATTTACATAAACGAGTTGAAACGGGTCGGATCGTGTCCTATTAACCTATTTCGTAGCATATACTAATGGGTCAAAACGAATCGACACGACATTACCTGTTATGTTAATAGGTTGTGTTAGGGTTTAAAATTTTGACATGATAAGCTTAATGAGTTGTGTTTGGATTAACCCATATAGTATAATATACATACCTTTACAAGATCCGTTAACACGATTTGACACCCCTACATCTTTATGCATGTTTTTGGTGATCTCATGTTCCTCACTAAATTTAAAGCTTGAACCAGATCCTACAAAGAAGATGTTATTGGATTGGAAGCACCGTTTCAACATCATTGAAGGGACAGCTCAAGGCCTTCTTTATCTTCATAAGTACTCTCGATGTAGGATCATTCATCGTGATTTGAAAACCAGCAATATATTGTTGGACGCGGACATGAATCCCAAAATATCGGATTTTGGCATGGCAAGGATTTTTGGAGATGATGAAGCTTGGGCAAAAACAACCAGAGTTGTTGGGACATAGTAAGTGACCGGTTGTTCTTTAAGCATGATCTCAGTATGGATTCTCCACTAACCATTTGGTGTTAATTGTTGAGACAGTGGTTATATGTCGCCGGAGTATGTTGTGCACGGCCATTTCTCGATAAAATCTGATGTGTTTAGCTTTGGAGTCATTATGCTAGAGATCCTTAGCGGCAGGAAAATCGTAACCTTCTGCCATTCAGATCACTTTGTGAACCTCCTAGGATATGTAAGTAACTAAAATGTGAAACATTCTGAACTCAATTTATTCTGCATACTTGTGTTCGTTTAAAAGTTGACTTCTTGCCCCCCTTTCTAACATTCTTTTTTTTATCTATGATTGAAGGCTTGGGATTTGTGGAAAAGTGGAAAGGGCTTGGAATTTATGGACCCAACATTGTCTAACACATGTTTGTCGAGCCAATTTATGCAATGCATTCAGGTGGGTCTCTTGTGTGTGCAAGAGCGTCCAGGAGATAGACCTTCCATATCAGACGTTATTTCTATGCTAAGCCATGAAAATACAAATTTGGCTGCTCCTAAAGAATCAGCCTTCTATATCCATACAAGCTACTCTGCTTCATCTATGCAGCAAACTAATTCTCTAAATGATGTAACAGTTTCAGACATTGTAGCTCGATGATAGCTAGCAACTTCCCCAAACTGTTTGAAGTTTTAGATAAAGGGCTTTTGAAATGGAATTGTATGTTCAACTAACCACGCAATTGGAATATTGTATATTTTATAAATTCCTTTGCTGTAATTGTTTGAAAGTCTTTTGTTCCAATGATATCTTTAGACATGCACAAGTTTCGTTAGCTCACATGTTAACGAAACTTCAGAACTTCAGATTAGATTTCGTGCATATGAATATTACCAAAACATTTGTTGGGAGTTATAGAATTTTTAAGGCTAAATTTTTTAAGGCTCCAAGTGTAACAATACACTAATTTTATTCCAATTCATCTCATCTTATATTTATCTCATTTACTTTCCAAATATCATTCAAACACATATATTACTTTTAAACTAATTATTACAAATTTCTCAAACTTTCAGACAAAAACATAAAATGCAATTTAATTTTTTCAAATCTCAAAACAAAAATAATATTAACAAATTATTCTAACAGTATTTTAATTTTATAATATTTTTTATTCAACTTTTGTTTTTCTCTCGTTACCCAAAATCTAAAAAATACTTAATTCAAACTATTTCACTATTATTCATAAACTATCTTACTACTATTCACAAAATTCTCATCTCATCTTATTTCTCATGTCCTTAATCTATCCATCAACCATAACATTTGTTGGGAGTTATATGCAAAAATTAGCCATAAATGTTTAGAGCATGAGAATGATATGCATTTCTCCTCGAGAGTGATCAAGCAGTTTGTTAGACTGTGGAGAGGAAACTCAGGCCCACCTTTGATCAGGGGTTTCAAAGTTGAGACAGAGATTGATATTTGATCCCAAGAAGGTTCAAAGGATGGAGCAAAGCAAGAAAATGAGAGAGTTATGCTATTTTAATTGTGATACCTCATATTATAATTAACTGATGAGTATAGTTGTATGGAATTTCATATTAATAATTCTAATAGGACTTCAATTATAAATTAATTAATTAGTCCGACTTAGATGTAACTTGGTCTTCCATTTGAGTGCATGTCACAAATAAACTTTTACGGTATCAAGGCCTATTTAAAAAAAAAAAAAAGATATTTAACTTGAACTGTGCCACATAAATAGAAAAAAAAAAAGTAAACATACATTGCTTTTCACAACACATTACACAAGAATATTTTAAAAAGAGGGATATTTTTATAAAATAGGTTATAAAACTAACGTCATTTTATAAGGTTTTGCCGTTTATAATACACCACCCATCCCGAGGGATAAGATTTTGCCGTTTATAATAGTTTAAAAATAAAAATATAAAAGGGGCATATATATATATATGATTTTCCTTTTCAAAATAATTAATTGTCTTTCAATTTAAATGTATTTAATTATGAGTAATACTAAGTACATGTCCTAAACGTATAAACCTTTTATAAAAATGTGGATTATACAAAAAAATAAAAAAAAGTGAATTTTCACATTTTGTTTTATAGTGAATTCTATTTTTTTAAATAAAAAATTTACATAAAACTTATATATTTAAAATTTGTATATATAATTTATCTTTAATTATTGATCTCCTTCTCGTTTTCCTCTGGTCGAGAAATGATAAGTTGATTGCTGACATGTGCCGTCTATGACCAAGCATTTGATGCTCGATTTCCAGGAATTAGGAATGGAAAATTGGAATCCATTCTCCTATTTGACCTCTCTACTCTGCTATTAAATAATCACATCTATTGAGCAAAGGAAGATCAATTAGGGCGATTTGGATATTAAAAATATTTCGAAATATTTATAAATAATAATAAAATAATTTATAAATAATATTAAAATAGTTTGAAATTAAGAAATTTTATTAAATTTTAATAAATGAGAGAGAAGATAGAGAGTAGGGCGTGTGTTTTATCTCTAGCTATCTGATTAGAGAAAACCTTCTGGTCGGTACATCTGAAGTAGGCTTGAGAACAGCCTCCAATATAATAAAGTCACGTAGCCCACCCATTACTGAAGGAATGGTCGTGCACCGCACCGAACCTCGTCTCTCTCTCTCTTCGAAAAAGCAGAAGCTATTTTCTCTCCTCTCTCTCTCTCTCTGAAAACGCACCAAACCTCACTCTCCCTCTTTCTCTTCTGTCTCTCCCAATCACACCGAAGAGCTCGTCTCTCTCTCTCTCTCTCTCTCTCATTTTTATACCCATCGACGCCAGCCAGCCCAAGAGTGGTACGTATTGCGTCTTTTTTTTTTTTTTTTATATATAATGTTTATCTAGCATCGGTATGGACTCATTGGACTGAGATAGGATCTGAGATAGGTTTGATACGTTTTTCCAATAAATTTGGTGTGGATTATTGCTTGAAATGGGTGGACTGAGATAGGATTTGAGATAGATGTTTGTTGTGAATCTGGGTGGATTTCGTATCGTTTGTGGTAAGGAACCAATGAACTGTAATGGAAGTATTCAGTAAAGAAGTAACATGCTATGCAGGGAAGGTGTTTGACAAATTTCCTCAAAGACTGTTACGTGTTACCATAAATTCCCTTAAAGCTCGCTTTATCCCTGCCCAGATTGTATGTCGTTGAGAGCTTCCTCTCTTTGCCTAATTCCCTTCATTGGCCACTGTTAATTTTCTTGCAAAGAGAATTAATAATTCAAATTAATAATGCACAAAAAGAGTAGTAATTAAAAAATTTGGAGATGACTGATTACGAAAGTTCTCTGCTTATCCTTTAATTTCCTCAAATAAATGAAACCAATCGCTAATCAAGTCTCCCTTACAACCCCATTTACCAACTTTTGAGGCACTGCAGCTTGAAACTGGAAACTTGAGCCAGCAGAAAGGCATTTTAGGATGAAAGTTAATGGAAAATGCTTAAGAATGCATGGTATTACTTCTATGTTGTCTTGGTATTCAATGTTGCCTTTCAAACATTTTATTTGCAGTTGTTGACCCGAAACTTGTGTTTGCAGCTTCTTTACGTCATGATGTTATGACAGCCGAAGGTCACCCATTTCAGCTCTCATTTATATGCAATAAAATAATATTATTGCCGTCTGCAAACTGATTTTAGAAAAGTCTTTTGTGAAGGGACCAGGCGGCAGGCAATAAAGGAAGAGTACATCTCCAACCTAGGGCTGAGCACCGACCCATTCGGAGTCGGAGAGCCCATCCTCCGACTCCGACTCCGACTTTGTCGGAGGTCGAATCCGACCTCCGACTCCGACTCCGAAGTGTATAGGCTCCGCTTCGACTCGGACTCGGACTCCGACTTGTCGGAGCGGAGTCGGATTATTGGACTTTTTTTTTTCTTTTTTAACTTCATATTTGACCCACTTTTTTATAAAAAAAAAAATTTGTAGGCTTTCAAATTTTAATTTTCTCAAAATTATAATCTAAACTAATTAAAATTTTTGATTATAACAAAAAATACAACTAAATAAAACAAGTAACATACTAACATGCATTCAAAATTTAAAAATAAAAAGAAAGTCCTATTTTTACATGTACTCCCATCATCCATATCCACATCCATGATCCAAATACACGGACCACACCTGTCACCTACCATCCATCATCCACACCCATTATAATAATATTACCACTACAACAATATATGTTCTCTAAGTTCCATTCTAACAACAAAAGAAATCCAAAAGTTTCTAAGTGCCAACCAAATTAAATCCCAACAACATTTAAATACAAATTGTCCAAATGAACCAAAATAAAATAAATTACAAACTTTCAAATTACAATTGTAACAAAAGCCCAACAAATGAACCAAAAGATATTAAATGTTACAAACTTCCAAATGTTCCAACTTTCATAATGTGCCTGAAAAAAAAAAATGAAAAGTAGTAAGGAAAACAACCCAACTTTAATTACATCTGAAAAATAAATTTAAACGAACATAAAAGGCATGTATATTACATCTTATTAGGAAGATGCGGAATCTTACATAGTTGTAATATATATTCTCAAAAAGCCTATTTGGAGGAATGGATACATTTAGCTTGTTTGAACTGAGATCTCTAAAATTTAAATAAATATGGTATAAACAAAGTAGAAGTAAAGAGAAAAGTAAAGAGAATTAAGTATGAAGCATTTCATATTTTAGATAGTAATTCAAACCTCAAAGGCTCAATCTGTCAAGATGTCAATCATCTTCACGAAGTAAGCTGGCCATACCAGTGATTAATTCTACATTAAGATGTTAAAATATAGGAGGTTAGTATCACAAAATGTCAAAAGCAATATATATAACAACTTAAAAAAATCTCTAAATACATTACCTGAGTCTAACTTATAACTCTCCGCATCATCAATGGCATCCGTATAATTTTGACTCAAGCATATAGGAGTGGACTTTAACCAGTTTTGCGTGCACACAAGAGCTTCTACAGTTTTAGGAGCCAAAGAACTCCTAAATGGATCCAAGACGCGGCCTCCTGTGCTAAATGCCGATTCAGATGCAACGGTGGTGATCGGAATGGCCAAGATATCTCTTGCCATTAGAGCAAGAACCGGATATTTACTTGAGTTGACTTTCCACCATACCAAAATTTCAAAATTTCCCGTAGGAACCTCAACATCCTCCAACAAATACCGCTCTAGTTCAGACTTACAATCCATCAAGGATGTTGATTTCCGGTCTTTATGGAATCCCAGCAAAAATTCCATGGGATCATCATCATTCAAGGTACTACTACTACTCCCCAATGTTCCCATTGATGCACTATCTTCACCACTCCGACTCCGAGTTGACTTAGACCCAGTTACGCGGCCACCACAAAACCCTACATATTGTTCATACAAATATTCCATATCCCTCTTGAGGAGTACAACAAATTCCTCACCCCTCTCATCGCCCAATGTTTTGTTGAACCAATATGCTTGAGTAACCAATTTGTACCGTGGATCAAGAATGGCAGCAACAAACAACAATCGATTTATTTTTTCAAGATCACCCCAATATTTATTATACTTGGTCTTCATTCTCAAAGCCATTGAACTCAAGCGTCGATTACTATTGTCACAAAAAGCATTCAAGTTTCTATGAATATTAATAAGCTCTTGAACATACAAATTTGATGTGACATATAGTGTACCAGAAATACGCAGGGTGACATTATAAAATACATGAAGAAACTTCGAAAAGTTTCTTATGGTCTCCCAATCATCAGCCTCAGGAGCTCCTAGACCCTTTTTCCCATGCCCATCCTCAGACAAATAAACTCGTGAATAGGGATCCTCATCAAATAAAAGTTGGAAGGCTTTTTTATACTTCTCAGCCACGTCCAACATAAGAAAAGTCGAGTTCCATCTCGTGGGCACATCAAGACACAAGAAACTAGAGCATGGCACTTTCGACCTGTCAACACAAGACTTGAAAGTGGCAAGTCTTTGGGGAGAAGACTTCACATACTTAATCAAATTTCGGACTCTTATGATCGAGTCATCAACATCTTTCAAACCTTCACTCACAACAAGGTTTAAGATGTGTGCCGTACACCTCATGTGAATAAACTCGTGAGCTGCAACACAATCCTCACTTCCTATTTCCCTTGTTCTCAACCAATCAATAGCAGAGTCATTAGAGGTAGCATTGTCCACCGTAATTGTGAGGATTTTGTCAATGCCCCAATCAAGCATACAATCCTCCAACTCTCTCCCAATCGTTGCCCCCTTGTGGTCGCTAATCCGAACAAATGAAATAATCCGCTTATGCAACTTCCAATTACTATCAATAAAGTGAGCGGTCACACACATGTAATTAATATTTTGGATAGAAGTCCAAGTGTCGGTGGTCAGGCACACTCTTTGTTTAGTGGTCAAAAACATTTTCTTCAAGCTATCCTTCTCTTTCAAGAATAGCCTCATACAGTCACGCATTACTGTAAATCGAGAAGGAATTGGAAACCTAGGATCAAGGGATTTAGTGTATTCCCGAAACCCTTGGCCCTCAACAACCCTAAAGGGTAACTCATCCACTATCACCATTCTAGCAAGAGCTGCCCGGATTTTTTTCTCATTGTACTTGGTCATCCCTAAGTTCTTCTCTCCTTGGCCTTCAATTTTTGCTTCCGGGACCAAGAATGTTTGAGTCTTATCCAACTTACTGTTACGATTTTTGGGGCAAAGTTGGATGTGTGTTTTCATGGCTGAAGTGCCTTGCCTTTTGGGATGGCATTTCCATTGCCTCCCACAATGGTTACAAGTAGCTATAGGCTCTTCGGGATCACAATCGGGCACTCTTGTGAAGTGGACCCATACCAAAGACCTATTCTTAGGAACTCTACTACCAGGTGGAGGGCGAGGGTTAGAACAAAAGGCACCAGGAGTGCCTACTGAAGATTCGAATGGTCCACTAGACTCTTCAACTATGGGGCTGGGAGTATCAATAGGCTGTCCTGGGATCCCAGGACAAGATGCAGTTGTGGATGTAGGAGTGCTTGTGCCTTCTATATTCATGATTTAAGAACTAAAACACAACAAACAAACAATATAGTAGGTTAAGACAATCACTAAAACAGCCAACACAGCCCCAAAAACACAATACAAACTCATTAACTCAACTTGTGGATGTTTTACAATCACTAAAACAGAAATATATTTGAAAATTTTTATTGGTTCAACAAAAACAGATTCCAGAAAAACAAATAAAAAAATAAAACCCAATCATTTAACTGTATAAATCAGTACATGACAGGGGCAGTCTAGGAGCTTACTGTGGTGAACCAAGATCTGGAAGACTGGAAGGAGCACTATCAAAAGCCAAATCTGGAAATAACCATAGAAATAAATCAACATTAGCAACCTCAAATATTTGATTAAAGAACAGAGACATGAGTTTGGGTAATTACCGAGTACCGACTTCGAATCTTCAATGGGCAGTGATTAATCTATGATTGAGAGTACACCTCAAGAGGCCATTGACAGCGACGAAGGGACCTAGGCAATGGGAGAACTTCGAACAACTATGGACTTCGCAGAGAGAGAGAGGGGCTATGCGAGAGAGGGGTTGTGCGAGAGAGGGGAGGGTTGCGCGAGAGAGGGGTTGCGCGAGAGAGAGGGGCTGTGCGAGAGAGGGGAGGGCTGTGCGAGAGCAAGAGCTGTCCGAGAGAGGGGCTGCGCGAGAGGGATTCTGAAATGGGATAGGGGGATTGGGGGAACTCGGGAACGCAGGAACCCTAAAGAGACTAAGTAAAACACTAAGTAAAACACTACGTAGCCAAGTTAAGAACTTAAGGTTAAGTAAAACACATTCAGTGAAAGTTCGCTCGAGCCAAGTAAAGTCCGCTCGAGCGAATTTAGGCAGAGAGGATCGCTCGACCCGCGCTTGACAATCCGCTCGAGCGAATTCAGACAGAGAGCATCGCTCGATCCTCGCTCGAAACTCCGCTCGAGCTAAGTCAGACAGAGAGCATTGCTCGACCATTGCTCGACACTCCGCTCGAGCGAGAAGTTCTATTTTCTAGACAATAACAGAGCAATATTATACTCATGAGCAAGAACTTGATTCTAAAAAGATAGAGTAATACTATAGACTATATAGTAGTATATGAAATGAAAATTCAAAAAAAAAAAATTAATATATATGAATATTACTAATACTAATTATACTGTTACTAATCCACACCATTATGGCCTTTTTATATATAATATAGTATTACTATAATATAATAGTAGTCTATTACTATATCTTATGGTATAATTACTAATACTATAGTATCATACTATTAGTATGTTAGTGATTTAATATATATATATATATATATATATATTAAATCTCTAATCTCTTATACTTGATATACATATTAATATATATAAATATTAGTAATACATTATACACTAATTGTATTAGTATTAGTTATTCTAGTAGTGATATTAGTTATACTAATAGTTATATTATTATTAGTTATTAATAATACTATATACTATATAGTATATATACTATATAGTTATATATACTAATATAGTTATAGTGATTTAGTATAACTATATTAGTATAAGACTATAAGTTATAGTGATACAGTATAACTATATAATATATTAGTACAAGTTATAATGATTTAGTATAGGTATACTATAAGTTATAACTATAGTCTATATTAGTATTAGTATTAGTATTAATACAAATATTAGTATTAGTTATAGTGATTAGCATAACTATATGAATTAGTATTTGTTATGGTGATTTTAATTTAGTATAACTATATAGTAGTATTAGTCTAAATATTAGTATAACTATACTAATACTAATACTATAGTGATTTATATATATAGTATTAGTAACTAATACTTTAGTTATTGGATAGTATTACATGTTGATGTTATTATGCATCTTAGTGTTTATAGTATATTATATATACATTAGTATTACATGTTATTATATTTATAAATTAGTAATTTAGTGTTACATGGTAGTAATATTGTAAATTTGTAATAGTATGATATTTACCTATAGTCATATACTAAACTATTATTAGTCAATTTAGTCTATATATATATTATAGTATAAATATATTATTTAACTAGTGTATTATTGAGTTTAGCTAAATATATAATATATAATTGTATAAAATTTAAATGATTAATATATAGAAAAACAAATATATTTTTATAAAATATGTATAAAATCGGAGGCGGAGTCGGATGATCAAGTCGGATTCGGATTTGGAGGCGGACTCGGAGGCGGATTCGGAGGCGGAGTGTCGGAGTCGGATCGGAGCGGAGTCGGAGTCGGTTCATCATGGACTCCGACTCCGACTCCGACTTCGAAGAGGAAAAAAAATCCGACTCCGACTCCGACTCCGACAAGCCGGAGTCGGAGCGGAGCCGGATTCGGAGTCGGATTTTCAGATTTCTGCTCAGCCCTACTCCAACCTGTGCAGGTGCCAAAGTAGAAATGAACTCTAAATTCCTTGAAAGCGTCCAAGCTATGCAAGCTGTCCAAGCTGTGCAAGTACATCTCCAAGCTGTCCAAGATGTGCAAGTGCCAAAGGATACATGATGAACATGTAAAGAAAGAACAAGCTGTAATCATTAAGTCATTTTATGTAATGTTTCGAGCACTTTTTGTAAGTTTTATGTAAACTTTGTGGCAACAATCTAGTTTTATACAACCTGACTTTTTTGTATCTTTTGTATCTCGTGTAAACTTTTGAGCAAACATCTTTCCTAGGTGAAAGAGACCTTAATGCAGGTTGTGGCTTCGTCTTCATTACCTGATGTAATTTTCTTATGAATGTACTTGTCAAATAATGCCATTCAATATTGATGATTAAAATCTCATTCACTCCACAAAAATCCCATTAACTCCACAAAAATCCCATTCAATATTGATGATTAAAATCTCATTCACTACACAACATAAAAAACATAAAATTGATTTCCCCATCATAACTAATGAGTTGAGCACTTGAGATAGATCCGATAAAAAAAAAATTAAGGCTTGATCCACATCAGAATTTTATCTGCCTGCAAAAATCCAGCACTTGAACAAGTCCTAACTCCACAATAAGTTACATAAACTCCACAATATACATCATTCTTCATTGTAACATAAAAAAAAGCTTCACCATCTAACTCCAATGATCACTCACCATCCAACTCCACAAAACTCATCCATAATGCAAAAGCTTCACCATCTAACTCCAACGATCATTCACTGAAACATAAAAAAAATCAATTAATACAAAATTATATTCATGTCCCATACTACACTGATCATATCATTAAGGATATACAAAGTCAAAGTAAATGAAACTACACTGGCAGTGCACATTATTTTTCAATGTTCTCTAATTTCATTTGTCTTTCATGCAATGCAGTGTAAATTGAAATGAAAAACAGTGTCCCCCCAACAACAACTATAATCGGATAGACAAAAAAAGGGGCTGTAAAAGCAAACCATGGAGGACGACGATGGTGGTTGGTGGCTGACTGAGTCGGGCTGGTGGCTCCGTCGGGTTGGTGGCTCCGTCGGGCTAGCGGCAATGGCTGGATGGGTGTGGGAACGTGTGGCTGGGTGAGGTGAAATGCGGAGGGAAAAAATGTTTAGGAATTTGTGGAGAAGATTCTGATGGGGTGGTCCTCATACAAGGTTTTACTATATTAATGACGTGGCAGTTTCTTATTTGAGGCTGGTTTCCCCACAAAAACGGTAGGTACCGCTTTGGAGCAGTTCTGATCTGATTATATATGTTCTTGTTAGATAAAAGCAAATCGCCTATGGCGGACTCCTCCGCTCTGTTGAGAAGCATGAGCCAAGCTCATTACCTCTTTACTTTTAATTTACTTTCTCTCCCTCTTAACATTAGAGTCATTGTAATGAGGTTTCTGAATGGGGTGCCCCAACCCATCTCCCATTTTAATTTCAATGCATTTTTAATTTTAAGAAAAATCAAAATCTTGTGCAGTTTAGAGAGGATGAAGTTAAGGAGATTGTTTCTAGACATAAAATTTGTTGGGTATATATTATGTTGTGAAAACGATGACAAAAAAGGTAAAATCAACCGAACAATCATATAACACAAAATTAACGTAGTTTAACAATGTATCTATGCCCATAGAGTTGCAGAAGATTTTATTATGTTGAAAAATGACAAAATACACTTTAGGATGAAAATACACCTTTCAAAACTGACTATATTGTTCATTAAGTACATTTATAGGGTTACATTGTGGAAGTTTTAATTTTAATTTTATGCGTTATTAGCTAGAGTGAGTCTCGAGCGAATTTTCTGTCTGATGTTCGTTCGGGCGTTTTGTTAAGCAAACTCTCTGTTTAAGTTTCATTCGAGCGACCTATTGCACAAACATCGAGCGAACTTTATCTCTAATGCTTTCCGAATCACAAACTATGCCAAAAATCTTTTCAAGAGTGTTGCATGACCGAAATCTCATTGAAAATACGCAAAAAAATTATTATATAATTTTGTTGAGTCAGGTCATTAAATCGAGCCAACATAATAATAAACCAAGCTACACTAACTTAAAGTATTAATGGAATGGAAGTCGAGTTGAGGCGCATTATACCATATATTGTAAAATGAGTGTTGCTATAGCCGCCCAGGTTAATTAGCTCCACGGCGCACCATTGAGTTGATGTCCCCTTTTCATTTCTTTTTTCTTCTTTCTTATGATAGAGTACTCATGTTTATTTCCTTTTTTTTTTTTGAATTTTTTAAATAAAAAAAAAACTAAAATGCCTTTAGAATAAAAAAGCTCTGTATTTCAATCAATTCATTTCGTCTCTTCTTTCAATTTTCTCTCTTTCAATCTAAACGGAAAGGATCTCCGTGTAGATTTTCGTATGCCGCCATTGCAATTTTTGTTCTCCATCATTCAAAGCCCAGCAGTTGGTGTGTCTATCTATCGCCATTGTGATTATTTTGTTTCTTTTCTACAGTCATTTTCTGGTCTAGAAAGTTGCTGCTGTCGACGTGAAAAAGATGCTACCATCGATGTGAGGACGTTGATGCCATCGTGAACAAGTAGACGCTACGAAGAATTTTCTACCATCGTGAACGCAATGAGTTTGTCGTGAAGAAGGTACTTTCATTTTAGTTAAGTTAAAAAATATATTAGTTTAATTTCAATTAGATTCTTTGGAAACCCCTGTCTACGTTCATTTAAACCCAACTCTAATCACATTGCATATGATACAAGATTTGTTGATGATAAATATTATTATATTTTAATAGTTAGCAATTTAATTAAGATCAGACCAAAAGTCATAGAACAAAAAAGTCACACAAAGTCACAACAAAATAGTACTTTGTAAATTATGCACCCTGAGCTAACGTACCGGACCGTTCCCTAAACTTTTTTTTATAGAATACAGAGTCACTTCTAAGCGGTTTGTATGTTTTTCAAAGAATAATAGCTTCCAATAGGAGGGCCCCACCTCAGAAATTTCACCATAATCAGGCTAGACTCATGCACACGGGATTGAATTGTAAAACACTACAAAACAACACTTCATCTATGCACGACTTGAAGTCTGCATCTTAAGCCCGTGTGCGTCGCCAAATAAAGCACCACCGCTAGCATCCGCCATCGCCACCAGTCCACCACCTTAAGGCCGTCGTTTTCCTCCTTGGCCGAATTCGCAAACACTAGTCCACCATTTGTAATTTCGTCGCCCACTATGCCGCCATTAGTCCATCCGTCCCCCACCATAGTTTGTCACCAACTAACAGTTGTTCATGGCTGACTCTAGTGACCTTGGTGTTGCTGAGATATTTCCTCTTTTACATTATAATGTGTGGTGGCGTTGGTTTGAAAAAACAAAGTAAAGGAGTTTTGTTTCAATTTTTTGTCCACAAATGGATGAACTACTGAGATATTTTTTAAAGGTTTTGAGGAAACAATGCATGGAATTAATGGCTCACAAGGATGTACACAACGCCCTTGCATGTCAAGTCTTTTTGTCTGCAATTTCTAGACCTCAATCTTGTTTTGGCATGGCGGAGTCAATGGCTTATATATATGGCGTATATAATACGGAGTCACAAGGATGTCCCATATGCAATTCTGTATATAATATGGCATGGCGGAGTCAATGGCGTGTGAGCTTGATGATCTCTTGGCATATGGGAGGGTTAGGCAGGACAACTTGTTAGATTATGTTTGGATGTTCTATTTTATACAAAATTTTCATCTTATCTCATCTCATCATTACAACCTTTTTAAATTCCTATATAAAATATAATAAACAATTCAACTTTTTCAAATCCCAATACAACTTTTTCAAATCTCAATTTAACTTTTTCAAATCTTAAAACTAAAAAATAATATTTTAAACTTTAAAACAAAACACAAAATTCTCATCTCACTTTCCAAACATAATCTTAGTCTTCGGTGGTTAGTCCCAATATTTATTAACTTTTTATAAATCTTTACACTATGGTGTTTTACAAAATATTTGAAAGAGTTCACTTCACATTATATTAGTCTGTCTAGCTCTACTTTCAGTTTAAAGATGCCCATATGCCTGGTCGAAAGATTGATGATTTGTTTAAAGAAAAAAAAAATGCCCATATAAAAAAAGATGCCCATCAGTTTAGATGGAACTTATGCATTTCCTCTTGTAAAAATTTTGTCTGATCTTGTATTTCTCAGTTCTAGTCTTATTTTTAGATGGAATTTATGCATCTTGCATACGTGAAGGACGGCTGTATGTATGGGTCTCATCAGGTGTAGGCAAATCCAAATTAAGTAAAATAAAATACATGCATGACGTCCAACTATTGGAAGGTTGTTTATTAAAGAAGAACAGATTGACCGGCGGCCAGGTATTGTCATTGTCAAACGTATTATGTGGGTATCATTATTTTGTATTTACAAATGACAAACTGACAAACCAGCCCGCTGCAAAGTTCAAACCTGTTAGTTTTTTTTAAGTAAACGTCGACATTACTTCCGAAGTGGGATCAAACATTTCCTCCCATATTTGACGTATGCTTTCCCTGTCTGTCTATATCTCTTGCCAATATTTACGCTTTCCTTCACTGATGTCCCTTTCTAATTCTCCCATCCACTTACTAAAGAAAGTAAGAACACAGTGTGTTTGATAAAATGTTTCAATCACCGTGAGTGATCTGAAAGTCTTCCTATATTATTTATAGAGTTTATTACAACAAATACAAATTGTATATTTTGTATTATGAATCCGTTGCATGCCGTTACATTGAAGCCGTTGCATAGAGGAAGAATGAGTAGTGATCATTACTATGGGTCCTATTGTGTCTTTGTGTTGGTTGGTGGATGTTTTCTGTTGACTATTATTTTGTTGTTAATACGCCCCCGCAAACTGTGCCAAGGTACGAGGCCAAGTTTGGTGCAAAGAGGAAAAAGAGCTGGACGACCCAGAGGTTTGGTAAAGATATCAGCAAGTTGTAAGGAAGCCGGTACATGTCGAGTATGAAGGAGACCAAGAGCAACACATTCACGTACATAGTGGTAGTCGATCTCAATGTGTTTGCTACGAACATGGAAAACTGGGTTAACAGTCATGTAAAGAGCACTAAGATTATCACAAAGTAATAAAGGTGGTGCGTGTAGCTTAATGCCAAGGTCTCGAAGAAGAAAGGAAATCCATGTGAGTTCAGCAGTAGTTTGAGCCATGGCTCTATATTCAGCTTCAGTACTTGAGCGAGATACAGTGTGCTGCTTTTTTGCAGACCAAGAGATGTAGTTACTACCGAGAAAAACACAATAACCTGTCGTGGAGTGTCGAGTGAGAGGGCAGCCAGCCCAGTCTGCATCAGAAAAGGCATAAAGATCAAGTGTAGAGTTGGAAGTGAAATTAAGACCAAAATTAACTGTACCTTTCACATATCGAAGAATACGTTTAACCATTTTAAAATGAGCTTCAGTAGGTGAGTGCATAAATTGAGATACAAAGTTGACATTATATGCAAGATCAGGGCGAGTAAGCGTAAGATATTGGAGAGCACCAACAAGACTGCAATAATGAGTTGGGTCAGAAAAAGGAGTTGTAGATTTGAGACTGTTGGTCTTAGCCATCATGAGAGGAATGAGTTGAGTGAATAAAACCTGGAGGTTGTTCCATGTAGACAGGTTCGTGGAGTTCACCATGGAGAAATGCATTTTTTTACGTCCAATTGACGAATGTCCCAGTGGTTGATTAGAGCAATGCTAATAACAGTTCGAATAGTATTTGGTCGAATTACCGAGAAAAAGGTTTCATGATAGTTAACATCAGCTATTTGATGAAAGCCTTTTGCTATTAGACGAGCTTTCAGTCGATCAAGAGTGCCATCTACATTGAGTTTTGTTTTAAAAATCCATTTGCAACCAATAACATCCATAGAGGAATCACGTTTAACAAGGGTCCAAGTATTGTTAGTATATAAGGCTTTCAGTTCGTCACGCATAGCTTGAGTCCACCCGGGATGATTAAGAGCAGAGTGTATGGTTTTGGGTTCCTTGGGTATGGTTTTGAGATCATGAAGATTTGCATATTTGGGATTGGGTTTTTGAATACCGGCACGTGATCGGGTAATCATTGGGTGTTGAGGAGGCGGAGGTGGAGTTGGTGTAGATGAAATACATGGAGGTGAAGGAGAAGGAGAATGAGGGATGTCGGATGTGTCTATTGTAGGGATGTGGGGTTGCGATTCAGGAGAGAGAATGGTTGGTGGTAAGGGAATATGTAGGTCCTGGAGAGAGGATGGAGTAGTGTGGGAAGATGAGATCGTGGGAGGTGTGATCCAGATGTCAAATATAGATAAAGTTTGGTCAGAAGGTGGTGGAAGGTGAAGGTCCCCAAGTTTTTATAAGGAAAATTGAGTTCATAAAAAACAACATGGCGAGAAATGTAAGTTCGACCTGTAGAAGGATGATAACATTTGTACCCATGGTAGTGATTACTATAGCCTAAAAAGACACATGGTAATGTTTTGGGATCAAATTTATTTTGCTTAGTGTCCCAAGTGTATGGATAACATTTGGAACCAAAAACACGCAAGGATTGATAATCAGGGAAGGTGTTATACAAAGTAGAAAAAGGTGATTGTAAATCCAGAGTAGATGAGGGAAGGCGATTTATTAAAAAAACAGCTGTGGCAAAAGCCTCAACCCAAAAACGTTTGGGAACACTACTTTGAAAAAGCATTGTCATACCAAGTTCTCTAATAATACGATGATGGCGTTCTACTGTTCCATTTTGTTCAGGGGTATGGGGGCACGAAAACTGATGAATAGTGCCCTGTTGTTGTAAGTGTGAGGTGAACAGTGTGTTAGCAAACTCTCCACCCCCATCGGTTTGAAAATTTTTTATTTTTTTATTGAATTGGCGTTCAACATATTTTTCAAAAAGTAAGAAAGCTGGAAAAAAATCAGATTTTTTTCGAAGCGGTATGAACCACATAAATTTAGAAAAAGAATCAATAATACAGGCATAATAAGAAAACTTACCAACAGAAATAACAGGGGTAAGACCCCATAAATCACAATAAACTTTATCAAAAATAGCATCTGTTAAACTAGTAGAGGGTAAAAATGGAAATTTGCTGAGTTTTCCAAGCTGACAACTTTCACAAATAGTCTGTGTTTTGTTGGTGCCAGAGATTTGAATAAGTCCTTTTGATTTAAGAACTTGAACAACAGAGGCCTGAGGATGCCCCAACCGTTGATGCCAAATGCTTTCAGGAACTCGTCGGAATCGAGTTGAAAAATGAGCTTCATACAGAGGAGAAACAACATAGAGATTACCCTTCCGTCGTCCAGTCAATAATACACGGTTTGTCTCCCGTTCCCTAATAATAAAACCAACACCGTAAAATTCACAATTATACAGATAATCAGTGGTGAGTTGGCTAATAGATAAAAGGTTTTTTGCCAATGCGGGTACTAATAAAACATCACTTAATTTGATTTTAGTAGTACCATTATTAAGATAAGTATCACCAATATGAGTAATAGCATGAGAACTACCATCTCCAATAATAACAGTATCATTGCCAAAATAATGACGTAAATTTTTAAATATACCTGGGTCGCCGGTCATATGTGCAGATGCACCAATATCAGCAGTCCATTCAGCGTTATGAGAAAAATCCTCAAGTGTCATTGCAGCAAGGGCCTGAGGAATATCCTCAGGTTGATAAGAGTGATTAAACCGGTTCCAATATTTAAGAGCAATGTGACCTTTTTTTCCACAAATTTGACATATGGGTGGTGGGTCACGAATCTTGTTGGGCCTTTCGGTTGACCCAAATGTTGAAGAGGGCCCATGCATAAATGTGGAAGACCCGTGATTAAACCCATGCATAAAAGTGGGAGATTTGTTGGTTGAAGGCCCGTTCATAGAGGGCCCGGTTGATGTATTTTCGTGGGAAGCAAGAGGCCCGTATAAGGGCCCGTTCGGAGTGAGCTTTGAAGGCCCATGGAGGTCTTCTTCTCCACGTCGAGTATGGGTAGCAGGGTGAAACCCTCGCCCCCCTGAGGTGAAGCTTCTGGGCTGCCCACGGCCATCGCCTCGGCCACCACCACGGCTATTCTTGAAGCTCATCTCCATCCGTTGGCCATAGAAGGCTACGGTTGGATTTGTTTGATGAGTTGCCGTGCGTATTTCATATCCTTGTAGCAGGGGAACAATTTCGGTGTATGACGGCATGGGGGGTTTGAGCATTGCGGTGATGAACGACTCATAGCGGACATCGAGGCTATTCAGAAGAGAGAATACTTTCATCTTGTCAGTGACTGGTCGACCAATTGAAGCTAGACTATCACAGAGATTTTTGAAAATTCTGAGATGTTCTCCAAGAGGCGTTGTTGGATCCTTTTTGAGGTATGTGATTTGTTGAGTAAGATGAAATTCCCTTTCTTGTGAATCATGTGCATATGCTGATTTTAGTGCTGTCCAAACAAGATGAGCGGAATCCATACCCACGACGAGACTGAGTGCTTCTTCCGAGAGGGTGCCGATTATCCATCCTCTGAGTAGACGATCGGATTTTCGCCATTGTACATATGCTGCTGTCTTCTCCTTTTTTTCGGGGTCTGAAGCTCCTTCCAGAGGAATGGAAAATTCTGGAGGGGCAGAGTCTTCACGAAGAAGATGATCTACCAAGTTTTGGCTCTCAGCCAAGGCTAGAATCTGCTCTCTCCATAGAGGATAATTGCTGCTGTTTAGACGTAGCGTAACAAAGTTGCCGACATTGATTGCAATGGCAGCCATGGAGGAAGACTCTCTTCACTCACTAAGCTCTTGATACCATAAAGAAAGTAAGAACACAATGTGTTTGATAAAATGTTTCAGTCACCGTGAGTGATCTGAAAGTCTTCCTATATTATTTATAGAGTTTATTACAACAAATACAAATTGTATATTTTGTATTATGAAGCCGTTGCATGCCGTTACATTGAAGTCGTTGCATAGAGGAAGAATGAGTAGTGATCATTACTATGGGTCCTATTGTGTCTTTGTGTTGGTTGGTGGATGTTTTCTGTTGACTATTATTTTGCTGTTAATACTTACCATCTCTCTCTCTCTCTCTACGTTTCCGAGCCTTGAGCCCTTCCTTCAATGGCCAACGGGGCAACTTCTTACTTAAACATACCAATTTTTCACTGCTGCTTTCTGTTATGGCTATGTCAAGCAAGGGATACCCTTAAGCCAGGTGAGGATTTGAGAGAGAATGAGACCTTAGTTTCTTCAAATGGGGTCATTGAGTTAGACTTCTTCAGCTTCGGAGGAACATCCTCAAGCAACCACTACTTGGGAATATGGTTCACGAATGACCCAAATAAGAAGCCCGTCTGGGTCGTAAACCGTGAATACCCCCTTTTAGATTCTTCCGGAATCCTTTCTATCAGACACGATGGGAATATAGTGATCATAGACAAGAGGGGGATTCCCATGATTGTGAACACTGGAATGCTTGCCTCGAGTAGCAAGACAATAGCGACTCTTCTGAATTCAGGAAATCTTCTTCTTAAAGAAGGAGATAGCATTGTCTGGCAGAGTTTTGATTATTCATCCGCCATCCGACACACTCCTGCCTAGAATGAAAATTGGACGGTTCAATTTAGGCACTGAGCACTTAAGAAAACAGTTTCTGGTCTCGTGGCAAAGCTCGTCTGTCCCTGCTACAGGCTCTTTTGCTCTGGGCCTCGATGAATATAACATTACACTCGTCAAGGTTTGGCGTAGAGATGGTTTCTCAAGGGAGATTGGATTTTGGGATGGAAAGAGGCTTAAATTTCAATTTGAAAGCTCATCACAGGACCACGATTTTAGCTATGTTTTGAAACCAAATGAGGTTTACTTTCCTTCCAAACTGAAGAAAATCGTAGTTATTCATGGTTTGTGCTTTCGTCATCTGGGCAAATCCAGGAATACAAAATGATGGGACAGAAGATATTAATGGAGAATCGTTCAATTTGTGAAAATACTACAGTCAGCAAAGCGACTGACTGTTACATAAGAACCCCATACATGTGCCAGAATGGAGATACGTTCTCAGAAATTAAAGGATCGATGCCAGATTCAGCAATCATAAGCGATTCAGTTCATCTGGGTCTTAGTGACTCTGAGATATTTTGCAACGATAATTGTTCTTGTGCTGCTTTTGCTTCATTCCGAGATGATGGCACCGGATGTGAACTTTATTATGGGGAGAAAAAGGTTCTTCTGCGATTCATTGGGGAAGGAAAGGGGACAATATATGTTCGCGGGGACACTTCCACAGAATCTGGTAGGCCTAATTGTACTTGAAACATTCTGAACATGCATTTCATTGACAGGTTCAGGATTTGAATTTTAGTAACATGCCTCAGTGACTGTATAGTTCATATGATAGGATTTAACTCTTTAGTGGCTTAGATTCCAAATCCAAGCTGCTACATAGTTCTGATGCAAATGTCTCATTGACAGGTGGATTTCAATTTTAGTAACATGCCTGAGTTAATGTATGGTTCATTTGACAGTCTTTAACACTAGAGTTTTACCCCCATGCAATCTGCATTTCCTAGAATTTAAATTTGGATAATCTCCATTCATGTAAAAGGCCTATTGAGTTTAGTGAATGACGAGATGGTCGAATTTATTTTCAGGTGAACAGCACAACAGAGGTCTTTTGTGGTTAGTAGTAACTGTTGTGAAAAACAATGACAATAACGTAAAAACAAACACACACAAGAAGCAATCACACACGACACAATGATTTACGTGGTTCGGCAAATTGCCTACGTCCACGGGAGCTGTAGAGGATTTTTATTTCTTGAGGAATCACAATACAATTGTTTGGGCGACTACAATTAACTCACAGTACTCCCACAAGCCGTAAAAGAATCATATATATACTTCATGCGGCGTAAACCCTAAGTTAGGCTGAACTAATGATGTTCGCTTGAGCGACATGTTGAGCGCATCGAGCGAACTTATTTCCCGCAATCGCTCAAGCCATGAGTCGAGCGGATCTTTGAGCGGACCACTCTGCCTGACTTCGCTCGAGTTGTCTGTCGAGCGGTGTTCGAGCGGACCAATCTGCCTGACTTCGCTCGAGCGGCTAAAGACTCCGCTCGAGCGGTGGACCGGTTTCCACAATACTCAACAATTCTCCCACTTGGAGACTGGTACACCCATAGTATCGCCCTCTACCTCAAACATAATATCCTCCACCTCTACAACTCACTGCCCCTGTCTTCATGCTAAGAGACCAACTGAAGTTGCGCACAACTTCAGTTTCTCAAATGTAACACCATTTGTCAACATATCAGCAGGGTTCTTACTTCCACAAATTTTCTCAAGCAACAACTGTCTGTCATCCAACAATGACCGTATAAAGTGATACCTAATCTGAATGTGCTTAGTCCTGGAATGAAACGCTGGGTTCTTGGCAAGGAATATGGCACTCTGATTGTCACTGTAGAGAGTGCCCTTCTGATTCTTTTTACCCAATTCCTCTAAGAAGCCCTGTAGCCAAATCATCTCCTTTGTAGCTTCTGAAACTGCAATGTACTCAACTTCTATCGTCGACAAAAAAACTGTCTTCTGTAAATTAGAACCCCATGAAATTGCAGTACCACCCAGGGTGTAAACAAACCCTGTGGTACTCTTTCTGCTATCAACATCTCTAGCTAAATCAGCATCAACATAGCCCTGCACTTCTAAGCTCTCTTCTGAGAAACACAAGCACGTTTCTGAGGAGCCTTTTAGGTATCTCAAAATCCACTTCACTGCTTCCCAATGTTGTCTTCCCGGGTTACTCATGTATCTACCCACAACTCCCACTGCATGGGCAATATCTGGTCTAGTGCAAACCATGGCATACATAAGTGAACCAATAGCTGAGGCATAAGGAACCTTACTCATGTAGTCTTGTTCCTCTTTTGACTTTGGTGACTGATCCTTGCTAAGTCTGAAGTGACTGCCCAAGGGTGTGCCAACTGGTTTGGCCTTGTCCATATTGAACCTGCTGAGTACCTTTTTCACATACTCAGCCTGAGAGAGTCTCAACGTGCCTCTGACTCTATCTCTGACAATTTTCATGCCAAGGATTTGCTTTGTAGCTCCTAAATCCTTTATTGCAAATTGCTCTAACATCTGCTTCTTCAGATTGTTGATCTCATCAATACTCTTGCAATAAGCATGTCATCCACATACAACAACAAGATAATATAAGAATTGTCAAACTGCCTAACATAGCAGTAGTGATCTGCCTGACATATGATGTACCCTGCACTGCACATAAAACTGTCAAACTTCTTGTACCACTGTCTAGGAGTTTGCTTCAGACCATACAAGCTCTTCTCCAGTCTGCAAACTGAATCTTCCTTTCCCTGTACTACAAACCCCTCAGGTTGGTGCATGTAGATGTCTTCTTCAAGGTCTCCATGAAGCAAAGCTATCTTCACATCTAGCTGCTCAAGAAATAGATCTTCAATAGCAACCATAGCCAACACTAACTTGATGGTTGTGATCTTTACCACAGGAGAAAAAATCTCAGAGTAATCAATACCCTGCTTCTGCTGAAAGCCTTTTACAACAAGTCTAGCCTTGTACCTCTTACTGCCATCATGCTCAGTTTTCACCCGGTACACCCACTTGTTGTGCAATGCCTTCTTCCCTGATGGAAGTTTTTTCAACTCCCATGTCTGATTCCCTAACAAGGAATCCATCTCATCTTTCATGGCCAGCTCCCACTTACTAGAATGTTCATCTCGCAAAGTTTCCTGGTAGCTCTGCGGTTCTCCACCATCTGTCAATAGAATATAATTCAAAGTAGTTGAGAAACGCTGTGGAGGACGAATAGTTTTAACTGACCTACGAATTGCAGCTATAGGAGTGGACGACCCTGGATCTAACTGCGGAATAATAGGAGTAGATGTACTGGACCCACTCTCCCCATCACTCACATCTCTGCACTACACTGTGACCACTGGTAGGTTATCCAATCTCACAAAATTGGACTCCTAAGGAACTTCTTCAGCAATTGTACTAGTCTTGCTCTTATACACAATCTTCTCGTTGAAAATCACATTCCTGCTTCTTATAATCTTCCGACCCTAATCATCCCAGAAACGATAGCCAAATGTCTCGTCTCCATAGCCAATGAAATAACATTTCCTTGACTTAGTCTTAAGTTTACTACGAGCATCAGAATCAATAAGAACATAAGAAAGACAGCCAAAAGTTTTAAGGTGAGAAAATTTGACCTCTTTCCCGTTCCAAGCCTCCTCAGGCAATCCACAATCCAACGGAACTGACGACCCTTTATTTATCAAGTAGATGGTAGTGCTGACTGCATCTGCCCAGAAAGTAGGTAGTAACCCAACGTGTAGCCTCATGCTTCTAGCGCGCTCATTAATGGTTCTGTTCATGCGTTCAACAACTCCATTTTGTTGTGGTGTCCCAGGAATGGTCTTCTCCATTCAGATACCCTGAGTCGCACAGTACTACTTGAACCCACCATCAATGTACTCATCACCATTATCAAACCTCAAACATTTCAGTTTTAAGTCTGTCTCTGTCTCAATCATGGCATTCCAAATTTTGAACACATTAAATACATCAGATTTATGCTTCAAAAAATAGACCCATACCTTCCTGCTGTGATCATCAATGAACGTGACATAATAACGAGAACCTCCAAGGGATGCCACTGGGGAAGGTCCCCACACATCTGTGCACAAGATCCAGTTTTCCTGTTTTCAGTGTTCTATCACTTTTCAAGAAACTGACTTTCTTTTGTTTCCTCATAATGCAACTCTCATACATACTGAGATTAGGGCTGTAAGCGGACCGACCGGACCGAATGGACCGGACCGAGTTCATTCGGTCCGGTCCACGGTCCGAATTTTATAGGACCGAATTAATTCGGTTCGGTCCACGGTCCATGTGTTTTTCGGATTGGACCGGACCGGACCGGACCGAACCAAAAAAAAAAAAAATTATATATATAATTAATTATATAATTTTCATCTAACATAATCTTATCACTAACTAATATATAATTATACCATATTATAATTAAGTATAGACTATAGTTATACAGTTATATTTATACTAATATTACTAATATATAACTATACTATATTACTAATAGTCTAATACTTTATACTAATACTATTTTATAGTTATACTAATCATGATTCATAATAACTAATCACTATAAGTCTATAACTATATATATTTAGTATCAATATATTAATATATTCTTTAATGTATTATTAATACTATTAAGTATTAAGAGTTATAGTATAAATTAATTTAGTATTGTAAATAAATTTTTTTTATTAATTGATGTGAAAAAAGGAAAAAAAAAAAAAAAAGGCCGGACCGAATGGACCGGACCGGATCGGACCGAACCGATGACTACCGGTCCGGTCCCGCCATGGACCAAATAAAAAAAATTTATTTACAATACTAAATTAATTTATACTATAACTCTTAATACTTAATAGTATTAATAATACATTAAAGAATATATTAATATATTGATACTAAATATATATAGTTATAGACTTATAGTGATTAGTTATTATGAATCATGATTAGTATAACTATATAATAGTATTAGTATAAAGTATTAGACTATTAGTAATATAGTATAGCTATATATTAGTAATATTAGTATAAGTATAACTGTATAACTATAGTCTATACTTAATTATAACATAATCCTATCACTAATATCATTAACTAATATATAATTATACCATATTATAATTAAGTAAAGACTATAGTTATACAGTTATACTTATACTAATATTACTAATATATAGCTATACTATATTACTAATAGTCTAATACTTTATACTAATACTATTATATAGTTATACTAATCATGATTCATAATAACTAATCACTATAAGTCTATAACTATATATATTTAGTATCAATATATTAATATATTCTTTAATGTATTATTAATACTATTAAGTATTAAGAGTTATAGTATAAATTAATTTAGTATTGTAAATAAATTTTTTTTATTAATTGATGTGAAAAAAAAAAGGCCGGACCGAATGGACCGGACCGGACCGATGACTACCGGTCCGGTCCGGTCCCTATAGGAGTTCGGTCCGGTCCAGTCCGACCATGGATCGAAAAAATTCGGTCCATGGCCGGACCGGACCGGACTGTTTACACCCCTAACTGAGATCAACTGACTTCAGTTCTGGTAGCTTGCCTCTAGACAGAAGTTCTTTCATGCCCTTCTGACTCATATGGCCAAGCCTACAATGCCACAAATCTGCTGTGCTCTCTGCAACGGTAGTAGCAATAATGTTATCCAAACCAATAGTCATATAGAGTGTACCAGTTTTCTTACCCCTAGCCAATACCAGTGCCCCTTTGGTGACCTTCTAGGTGCCATTTGAGAACACCACTGAATGACCACAATCATCAAGCTGTCCAACAGAGATGAGATTTTTCTTCAACTCAGGAATGTGCCTGACCTTCTGTAAGGTCCATTTGTTCTTCTTAGGGAGTGCAATGTCCACATCTCCCATCCCCACCACGTTCAAAGTCTCCCCATCAGTCAGGTACACCTTCCCAAAATCACCTGCAACATAGTTTTGCATTAACTCCCGATGGGAAGATGTATGGAAAGAAGCTCTTGAATCCAGTACCCAATCATCAACTGGGCTATAAACTGCAAGCAATAGTGCATCTTGTACTTCTTCAGTTACCACATTAGCACTATCATTCTCGGTCTTCTTGGGGTTTTTGCAGTTCCTCTTTATGTGACCAGCCTTGCCACAATTCCAGCAAGTTGCCTGCTGATCAGGCCTTGACTTGCTCTTGCCCCGTGATTTTGATCTGCCTCTGTTTGAGTTCCTGTTTTATGCTCTCCCCCGAGAGTCAGCATTCAATGCTGAACTTGAACCCGAGGCCTCGCCTGAATCTCTCCTGCGCACCTCCTTAGCCAGAATCAAATCACGAATATCATCATAATTCACCTTCGATTTACCGGCATAATTACTAACAGCCATTGTCATGGCGTCCCAACTATTTGGCAGTGATGCAAAAAGTATCAATGCACGTATCTCATCATCAAATTCAATTTCAACAGACGAAAATTAATTTGTGATAGTATTAAAATCATTCAGATGTTGTGCAACAGACGTATCATCTGCCATCTTCAAATTGAATAACTTTTTCAGCAAATGTAACTAGTTATTCACTGACAGCTTTTCATACATACTTGACAAAGTCGCCATGAGATCCGCAATCGTCTTCTCCTTGATAATGATGTGAGCAACGGATCTCGACAGGGTTAGTCGAATAACCCCCAGAACCTGTCGATCCAATAGGTTCCAATCAGCAACTGACATGCTGTCTGGCTTCGTCCCCAACAATGGAAGATGAAGTTTCTTCCCATAGAGGTAATCCTCTATATGCATTCTCCAGTATCCAAAATCCGTGCCATCAAACTTCTCGATCCCTGATGCTTTCACCTCTACTCCAACCATTGTTTTTCCTCAGACCCGAACCTTGGCTCTTGATACCAATTGTTGTGAAAAATAATGACAATAACGTAAAAACAAACATACACAAGAAGCAATCACACACGACACAATGATTTACGTGGTTCGACAAATTGCCTACGTCCACGGGAGCTGTAGAAGATTTTTATTTCTTGAGAAATCACAATACAATTGTTTGGGCGACTACAATTAACTCACAGTACTCCCACGAGCCATAAAACAATCATATATATACTTCATGCGGCAGAAACCCTAAGTTAGGCTAAACTAGTGATGTTCGCTCGAGCAGCATGTTGAGCGTGCGTCGAGCGAACTTGTTTCCAGCAATCGCTCGAGCCATGAGTCGAACGGATCTTTGAGCGGACCACTCTGCCTGCTTTGCTCGAGCTGTCTATCGAGCAGTGTTTGAGCGGACCAATCTACCTGACTTCGCTCGAGCGGTGGATCAGTTTCCACAATACTCAACAGTGCCTCCAGTTCTTTCTCTGATATTCCCCATCATAGTTGCCTTAGTTTGTTACTTACGATGGAGAAACGATTGTATAAAAGACTTGAGTCTGAAGAGATTCCAGGTTCAAGTGGGCTCTTATGTAGCAGAAGTGCATGAAGATAAAGGTGGAGACAAATATGGAAGAAAGAAGGATCACGATCTGCCACGGCTCCATTTTGATTGCGTAGCAACATCTACAAATTACTTTTCTGACGAAAATAAGCTTGGAGAAGGTGGTTTCGGGCCTGTTTACAGGGTAATTCCACGATATTGAATGACTTCCAAGAGTGACTTCATTTCTTTGATTTCTTAGTTAGGCATAATTATCACAAAATACATTTTAATTTGGAAAGAAGATTCTTTCCAAGCTCGTTGTGATCAGAAATTGACATGACAGTCTTCTCATCCTCAGGATTCTTTCCATGCTTCATTATAGTTTGTTTTTGCAGGTGAGATGAAATAAGATTAAAGTCAAAAATTAAATAAAATATTGTTAAAATATATTTTTTTAAAATTATTTTTATTTTGTGATTTAAAAAAATTGAGTTGTTTATTTTATTTTATGTAAAAATTTAGAAAAGTTGTAATGATTAGATGAGATGAGATGAATTGAGAGGAATTGTGAAAACAAAAGAGGCTATGTCACAGCAATCAAAACTTAATTATGGTTAATATTCTTTTATAGGTGAAACTTAATTGTGTTTAGTGTCAATTCATAAGCATCTCTGGCCAAAAAAGAATGGATTGTAAGCATTAGTTTGGATTATGCTCTATTATGCTATAGAATTAGAAGATACGGGGATATGAGATTTATTTTGGTCACTCATTGCTTTACATTTCTATGTCTGATTTGTGGTTTAAAGCTATTAATATTCTACAAAGAATGTCATACTCCAGGAAATAACAAATAATTGACATTTTGCAGGGTACTTTGCTTGGGAATGAAATTGCAGTGAAGAGACTTTCTAGACAATCTGGTCAAGGACTGGAGGAATTCAAAAATGAGGTTCAGTTGATATCGAAGCTGCAACACAGGAACCTCGTTAGACTGTTGGGTTGCTGCATTCAAAGAAAAGAAAAGATTTTGATCTACGAGTGCATGGCCAACAAAAGCTTGGATTTCTTCCAGTTTGGTACGTGATGACCTTATTTCAGTTTTATCTTTATAGGGGTGGCAATATGTGACATGACTTGTTAACTCAACATGAATATGATACGATAATAACGGGTTTGGATTTAGTCTTAACAAGTTCAGGTCAAAACGGATTGACCCGTTAGTATACAATTGCTTAACGGATTTATAATGGGATAACGGGTCAACCCGTTTTGACCCTTTATAACCTATTAAGAAAGTTAAAGTTTTAATTATACCGAAAAGTAAAATTATTGGGATTTTAATTTCGATATTTTTATTGTTTGAATTGTATTTTTGGACTTGTAGTTAGTTTTATATTTTTTTTATAAATATTGTGATTTTAACATTTATATAAAATTATACTAAATTTAATCAGGCCAAACAAGTTAATTTCGAGTCTATTCAACCCATTTGCACAAATGGGTTGAAACGAGTCGGGTCGTGTCCTATTAACATATTTCATAGTATTTACTAACGGATCAAAACGAGTTGACACGACATGACTTGTTATGTTAATGGGTCGTTTTAGAGTTTGAGATTTTAATACGATAAGCTTAACGAGTTGTGTTCGGATTAACCCATATAGTATAATATACATACCTTTACAAGACTTGTTAACATGATTTGACACCTCTACATCTTTATGCATATTTTTGTTGATCTCATGTTCCTCACTAAATTTAAAGCTTGAACCAGATCCTACAAAGAAGATGTTATTGGATTGGAAGCATGGTTTCAACATCATTGAAGGGATAGCTCAAGGCCTTCTTTATCTTCATAAGTACTCTCTATGTAGGATCATTCATCGTGACTTGAAAACCAGCAATATATTGTTGGACGCGGACATGAATTCCAAAATATCAGATTTTGGCATGGCAAGGATTTTTGGAGATGATGAAGCTCGGGTAAAAACGACCAAAGTTGTTGGGACATAGTAAGTAACCGGTTGTTCTTTAAGCATGATCTCAGCATAGATTCTCTACTAACCACTTGGTGTTAATTGTAGAGACAGTGGTTGTATGTCACCGGAGTATGCCGTGCATGGCCATTTCTCGATAAAATCATATGTGTTTAGCTTTGGAGTCATTATGCTGGAGATCCTCAGTGGCAGGAAAATAGTAACCTTCTGCCATTCATATCTCTTTGTGAACCTCCTAGGATATGTAAGACACTAAAATGTAACACCCCGTATTTTAGTGTATTTTTAAAGAAAGATTATTTTAATTTATTTAGTGATTGGTTCTCTTGCTTTAAATTATGAGAGTTTTTAAATATTATTTTATAATATTTTAAGTTGTGAATATTAATTTTTATATGTTTTCTTAATATTATTTACTGTTTTGCATTTAAAGTAATCTTTAATTTAAATTGGTTTGTTTTTGGGTTTTAAAATAATTATTGTTTTAATTAAGCATTTCACTGCGTTTGGATTATTTTATTTATCTAGTAGTTTTAAAATTCTCTTCGTGGGATCATTTCGAAATCTCAAGATGAAAAGACTGGATCTCTCTTTTTCCCCTTCTCTTTTTCTTTTCTCTTTCATTTTCCTCTTCTTTTTCTTCTTTCTTTTTTCTCTCTCCCGCGCGCGAGTTCCTTCCTCCTCTCTCCCCTTCGTCCGATATGCCTGTCCACCCAGCGCTGCTGTGCGCCGCCCCTTTTTCGACACCGCCCCTTCCACCGCCTTCCCCAGTCACCGACGATCACGCCCTGTCGATCTCAGGCCGGCTAGTGCCGCCGGGAGATCCCACGCGCAACATTAAGCCGCGGCGGTCTTTGCGTCGCTGCGCCACTGTCTGGCCACCACCTCTTAACCACCTTATCACCGGCCCTCTAGCAATCCTTTAGACCCAATCCCGGCCCCGATCCGTCGCCGGAGCCACCCCAACGAACTCAAACTCCGATTTGAGTTTCTCAGCCTTCAACCGCCGTTTCAGCCGCCACCCACAGCCAAAGGCCACCACCATTAGCTTCACCACCTCCCATAGGCCCTACCCTACCGTTCCCAAGTTTTCGTTTGACGCCGTGTGGAATTTGGGTTTCACTGTGTTTCGGCCACAGTGTTTTTATACTTTGAAAGTTGCTGTTTTGGTGATTCCAAGTGTTTCGTGGTCCTTCTAAAAATATTTTTATAGCGCTGTAAGTATTTTCTCAAATATCTTTTAAGATTTTAATATATTTTTGCGCTGACTCGTTTAATATTACTGTGATTGGTTATACTGTGTTCTGGTTGGTTCCGGATTGAGTCCGAGGAGTTTGGGGGTGGATGGATTGAGGACGGAGTATTTGTTGTGTTGGTTATTGTGATTGGGTTGTTGTTGGATATTGCTTATATTGTGATTTGGATTTGGTTATTGGTTACTGTTGTTGTTGGTCTGGTACATTGCATGTGCACGCATGTTCATGTTTGTAAATTGAAAATTGGGTTTTTGTGAAATTTCATTCATGTTCATGTGTTCATTGGAAAACTGGATTTTGTGGGATAAGAAAAAGAGACTGTAGAGATGGTGGTAAGCAGGGATGGTGGTATAGTCCCGCCTGCGATTCCTACCTACGGTGCACGCGATAGGGATGGTGGTAAGCAGGGATGGTGATAGAGTCCCGCCTCTGATTCCCGCCTACAGTGTTCTAATGGGTTTTTGTGTTGTATGGAAAGAAACTGTAGGGATGGTGGTAAGCAGGGATGGTAGTATAGTCCCGCCTGCAATTCCCGCTTACGGTGTACCGTAGGGATGGTGGTGTTGTCCCGCCTACGGTGCACGCGATAGGGATGGTGGTAAGCAGGGATGGTGGTAGAGTCCCCCCTGTGATTCCTGCCTACAGTGTTCGACAAGTATTTTGGTGCAAATCATTTTCTGAAAAAATGACGGACTTTTATTTTAGGCCAAAAATGGAATTTTTGGCGTGTGTTGAAAAATATTTATTTTTCGGAAAAAAATGATATTTTTGGATTTGGTGTATATTACATCATATGCATGCATGTTGGTCGCATTAAATGTATTTTGATCTTAGAGATCGTTTGGATTATTACTTACCTGCAGTACCATTTTTAGTACTATAGATTTTGGTGCAGATGAAGATGAGGACGACGAGCCTTAGGGATCGGCTCCGTGGATAAGTGGCATGTGGTTGCTGCTGTTTTGGATTATGAAAATTATTTCTCTCTCGTGTATGTATTTGGTTTTTTACTGTATTTTCAGATATTTATATTAAATTAAAATTCTGATACATAGTGATTTATTTACTATTAACCGCTGGTTTTTGTTGTACACTTTTGCATGTTGCACATATTTTAACACTTATCATTGGAATACGTGATCTGTATTATCATCATCCTGACATCACGATTCCTATATTATTTTGCACGTGGGAGTTGGGGCGTCACATGTGTCAAACATTCTAAACTCAATTTATTCTTCATACTTGTGTTTGTTTAAAAGTTGACTTCTCGCCCCCGTTTCTAACATTTTTTTCATTTTTTTTTTATGTATGATTGAAGGCTTGGGATTTGTGGAAAAGTGGAAAAGTGGAAAGGGCTTCGAATTTATGGACCCAACATTGTCTAACACATGTTTGTCGAGCCAATTTATGCAATGCATTCAGGTGGGTCTCTTGTGTGTGCAAGAGCGTCAAGGAGATAGACCTTCCATATCAGACGTTATTTCTATGCTAAGCCATGAAAATACAAATTTGCCTGCTCCTAAAGAATCAGCCTTTATATCCGTACAAGCTACTCTGCTTCATCTATGCAGCAAACCAATTCTCTGAATGATGTAACAGTTTCAGACATTGCAGCTCGATGATAGCTAGCAACTTCCCCAAACTGTTTTAAGTTTTAGATAAAGGGCTTTTGAAATGGAATTGTATGTTCAACTAACTACGCAATTGGAATATTGTATATTTTATAAATTCTTTTGTTGAAATTGTTTGAAAGTCTTTTGATCCAATGATATCTTTAGACACAAGTTTCGTTAGCTCACATGATCATGTCGTTCAGAACGTCTGATTAGACTTCATGCATTTGAATATTACCAAAACATTTGTCGGGAGTTATAGAATTTTTAAGGCTGATTTTTTTAATGCTTTTCGTAACTGAGTGGAACAATACACTAATTTTATTTCAGTTATTTTTTATGAAAATGATTTTTTTCTATTAAAATGAATATATTCTCGTAAAAAATAATCATTTTAATTATAAATAATTTGTCATAAATATTCATATTCCTTGTAGTAACAAAAGATAATAAATGTAGTAAGGCATGCCAGAACTCATGTGATAATAGATTAATACATGTGGTGCTATATACTTTGCCAAGTTGAAGTACCGGAGGAAATTGAGAAGCGAGACACCATATGATAAATTAAGCATAAGTATTATGTCATGATCTACATTTCATGAGTCATGACAATGTGCCATAAATTATAATTATTATTTCTTCTATATTTTAAAATTATCTAATAATTTAGCGTAAAAATATACTGTGCCATATTTGTTTATGACAAATTATGACATGGAAAATGTGAAATATCATTCTCTTGGTCCATCGACTTCTGTATTTTTTTTCCTCCCCGGCCATATGGGCAACGTTGACTTCTACATGCATGCATTCAGCTTTTGAAAGTAGACTAGCTTAACGTAAACTGGATTTTCTACGAAAAATATAACAGTGTGCAATAATTTTTTTTTTCATGAATTTACTAAATCTATCTAAAAATCCGTTTAGATATAGAAACGATTTCGTCTCATCTCATCATTATAATTTTTTTAAATTTTCATATAAAATATAATAAACAATTCAACTTTTTTAAATGTTAAAAAATTAATAATATTAAAAAATAATATTTTAACTTTCATTTAAAACATTCATCTCATCTTACCATCCAAACGGGACCTAAAACACTAATGATGTTGAATTGTGATACTTCATATTAACTGATGAGTGTAGGTCTATGAAATTTCATATTATAGAAGTTCTTACTTTTTATAATAATTTTAACGGGACTTCAATTATAAATTAATTAATTAATTAATTAAGTAGTTCTTTTAGAGTAGGACTTAGATGTAATTTGGACTTCCATTTGAGTGCATGTCACAAATGAACTTTTACGGTATCAATGCCTATTTTTAAAAAAAGATATTTAACTTGAACTTTGCCACATAAATAGAAGGAAAATGATATGGATCCCATCCCCCGATCATTTGTACCGTTCCAATTTTTTTTTTCTTAGTTTCGTTTTATGTAGTAATTAAGAAAATATTGTTTAATAATCTTGTAAATTTTTTTTTAAATATTTAAAAATGTTAAAAAATTTATGTGAAAGAAATATTTAAATGTGTTTTTTTTCACATAATTTTTTTAACACTTTTAAATATTTAAAAAAAATTTATAATATTATTAAATAATATTTTTTTAATCATTACATAAGAAAAAACTAAAAAATTAAAAATAAAGGATACTTGAACGGGATCCCAATGAAATCCCTAGCATTGGCCTAAATAGAATGACCGATGGGGAGATCCACCACCCATCCCGAGGGATAAGATTTTGCCGTTTATAATAATTTAAAAATATAAATATAAAAGGGGCATATATATTTATGATTTTCCTTTTCACAATAATTAATTTTCTCTCAATGTAAATGTATTTAGTAATGGGTACATGTCCTAAACATATAAACATTTTATAAAAATATGGATTACATCTAGAAAAAATGAGGTTTCACTTTTCTTTTCTTTTTTTATACTGAATTCTATTTTTTCAATAAAAAATTTACATAAAACTTATGTATTTGAAATTTATATATATAATTTATCTTTAATTATTTATCTCCTTCTCGTTTTCCTCTGGTCGAAAAGTGATAAGTTGATTGCAGACATGTGACGTATATGACCAAGCATTTGATTCTCGATTTCCAGGAATTGGGAATGGAAAATTGGAATCCATTCTTCCATTTGACCTCTCTTAGCTCTCTACTCTCCTATTACCTAATCACATCAATTGACCAAAAGGAAGATCGACTGTAGCGATTTGGATACTTCAAATATTTTAAAATATTTATAAATAATAATAAAATAATTTATAAATAATAATAAAATAATTTGAATTAAAATATTTTATTAAATCTTAATAAATAAGAGAGAAAAATTAAATAACAACATTATAAAAAATTATTTTAATATATTTTATTTAAAAGTTTTGAAAAGTTATATAGGATTTTGTATGTTGTTTTAGATTTTAAAAATTGTAATGATTATAAGATAAAATTAAAAATTAAAAATTAAAAAATATTTTATATTTAAATAATATTTGAAAATAAAATATTTAAAAATATTTAAAAATATCTGAAAATATATAAAAACAGTTGTATTTACAAATGGTCCAAATTTAAAAACACACCACCACAAAAAATGACTTCAATATTCAAAAGTTTTCACAAAAAATGTAGTAAATCTATTTCTATTTCTAAAAGAAAGATTGTGTCAAAGTGAATAATCATCTTAAACTACACGCATGACGTCAGCGGATTCTTTACTTTGAAGCTTTAAAACGTGTCCCATTCTATTCTATTTTAATTTTATAATATTTTAATTTAATTTTTTTTTTATTTCTCAAAATCTAATAAAATATTTTCTTGGGGTGCCATTGTTGATAGGGATGACAAATCGTGTTAATGGTCGTGTTCATGTCATATATATTATACGATATGGATCAATTCGAACATAACACGTTATACTTAACGGGTTAGATTTCTAAACTTTAACACAACCCATTAAAATAACAGGTTGATACGACACAATCCGTTTTTATCTATTATGAATTAATTAAAAATATATCAACCTGTTTCGATCCGTTTATGTAAATGGATTGAATTGACAGAGTAAGTGTGGGAGGTAGTTGTGACTCGTGAGAACTGAGAGAGAGTAAGGAAATACGAAATAGGATTAAGGTATTTTTGGTTTTAGGTTAAAAAGGATATAATTATAATTTTGACTAAAAAATTTAATGGGTCTAAACGGGTCACTAATGGGTTAAGCGTGCCTTAGTGTTCCATTAATGAATCGGCCTTAACGAATCAACTAGTTTTAACCCGAACCCGTTAACATTAAACTCAAACCCACTAATTTCATGTCGTGTTCTTGTTGAGTTAACAGGTTGTGTCACATTTTGTTACCCCTAATTGTTGATCATGTGTTTTCATCTCTAGCTATCTAATTATGTTCTTGCTTTCCCAAAGTGAGAACTTAGAGATTGTAAAAGTGGGAATATGAAATGTAGTCACCGATCTTCTCTAGGTGTCATGGATGATCAGTGTGTTTTCAAATCTATGTATCTATGTTCTTGCTTTCCCCAAATGAGAACATAAAGATAGTGAAAGTGGGAATCTCATATTAAATGCATCAAAACAAACGGTTGCAAATGTTTTTGTTACCAAATGGGACTTATTAGTAGCTCCAATCCACAACAGATCTATTCACTTGTTAGATCAAAGCAAATCGCTGATGGCGGACTCCTCCTCGCTTTGTCAAAAAGCATGAGCTAGAACCTATAGTTCATTACCTCTTTACTTTTAATTTACTCTCTCCCTCTTAACATTAGAGTCACTATAATGAGGTTTTTGAATGGGGCGCCCCAACCCCTCCTTATCTATCTCCCATTTTAATTTCAATGCATCTTTAATTAAAAGAAAAAATCAATCTTGTGCAATTTAGAGAGAATGAAGTTTAGGAGATTGTTTCTAGATATAAAATTTGATGGGTATATTATGTTGCGAAAACGATGACAAAAAGGTAAAATCAAACGAACAATCAATCACATGACATAAATTAATGTGGTTCAATAATATGCTTATGTCCAGAGTTGTAGAGGGTTTTATTATGTTGAGGAATGACAAAATACACTTTGGAGGTGAAAATATATTGTTCAGAACCGACTATACTATTTATTAAGTACATATTTATAGAATTACATGGCAAAAGCTCTAATTTTTAATTTTTTGCATTATTTGCTCGAACAAGCCTCAAGCGAACTCTCTGTCTGACATTCATTCAAGCATCCTATCGAGTGAACTCTTTGCCTGAACTTCCTTTGAGCGACTTGTCGCTCAAAAGTCAAGTGAACTTTCTGTCTGGTGCTTTCCAAGTCACAAATAGTGCCAAAAATCTTTATGGGGCAGTTGCATGACCCATGTCTCATTGGAAATATGCCAAAAAACTATTATAGATCCTTGTTGAATTAGGTAAGGTAAATTTATGGTTTGAGCCTTAGCTTCCATCCAGTGTGCTAGCTGATAAGATTCAAGAGATTGATTCTCCTTTGCTCTAGATTTGTGACTTGCTATCTCCAGTTGGTTGGAATATTCCTCATCTTTTAATTTTGGTTGGGGAAGATTTATGTAATGAAATTCTGCAATCTAATATTTAGTTGAAGCAAGGTTCAGACATTTTCATTTGGGCACCTTCGTTTGATAGTAAATTTTCGACTAAGGGGGCATGGAATATTTTAAGGCTTAAATCAGAACCTCCCTATTGGGTAAAATGGACCTGGTTTAGAGGTATCCCTAGTAAAATCTCTTATATTACTTGAAAATTCTGGAATTATGCGCTGCCTGTTGATGCGAATGTTAAGAAAATTGGTATTCATTTACCATCTCGCTGCTATTGTTATGTGGATAAAGGTGCTATTGAAACAGAAGAACATCTATTTGGGAATGGTTTTCTAGCTAAAAAAATTTCCAAGAGATTAGATATAGAAGAGGTCAAAGTATTTTTGGTCATGCTTCACTTTGGTGGTCGAAAGCCAAAAGTTCTTCTCAGTTGGGGTCTTGGGAATAGTGCGTGGCCTTATTCCGACTATGATTATTTGGAGACTTTGGTTTTTTCATTGTAAGATCTGTATGGAGCATTGTAAATTCACTTGGGAGCATATTGTGTTAGCTATTCTGATGTGGATTTAGAATGTGTTTATCGTGCCTATGAAGTTCAAGCCTTGTTCTATTCAGGACCAAGAGATGCTACGGAGCATTAGATGTCCTATCCTTATGCCACGGTGTACTAAAGCTAGAGCTTTTGCTTGGCAACTTCTAGATCGTGGTTATGGAAGTTAAACATAGATGGCTGTTCGATTGGTAATCCTGGCTTATCTGGTGGAGGTGGTGTGATTTGAGATCATAGATGAGATTTATTTGTGGGTTTTTCTCATCATTATCAAATCCAGACTAATATTTGTAGCTGAATTTTAAGCTTTAAGAGATGGACTTAGACTTTGCAAAGACTTGGGATTATTGAATATTATGGTTGAGACAGATTCTATGATGGTGCTTTCATGGATTCATTGTGGTGTATGTTCCCACTAGTATTTATGGGACTTTTGGGAAGAGGTGCTTAAGCTTATTCGGATTCTTAATCGTCGCATTTGTCATGTTTTTCGAGAACGTAACATGGTTGTTGATTTTTTTGCCAAAGAATGAGCCTGTAATTCTTATATGGATCTTCGTGCTCATAATCTTATTCCTAGAGGACTTAAAGGTTTGTTGTGCCTCAACAAATGCTCCTTACCTTATCTACGGTTGAGGGATATTTAGTGCATGCTAGAAGACTTAGTCCAAGCTACAAGTCGTATTGTATCTACAAGTCACTGTATATAGTTGACGTAGTTCATTTCTTATTCTTTTGGTTTTTATTCCTTTTTATTCTATAATTGGCACTAGGATCATTCTGTTAGTTAGTTAGGGATCTTTCTATATATATCACTATAGGTACACTATAAAAAATCATTCCAGTAGAGTAAAATAATAGAAACTTTTTACCTCTATCAACTTTTCTGACCTTCTCACCACTGACAACTATGTCGCTTGGTCCAAATGAACTCTCCATATACGACCCTCTACCTGTTTGTAATTGTGGCTCTATGAAAACCTTGCTAGACAGATACCAAAGAGACTGTGTCCTTCAATTTCTAATCGGCCTACACGATTCTTACTCATCTATCCGAGATCACATCATATTGATGGACCCTATACCTCCTATTTCCAAAGTTTTTTTCTCTTGTCCAGTAACAAGAGAGACACCACCAGATGCTTTCTCATAGCCCCTCCTCTGAAACCATGGCTCTGGCCATCAAGAAACCATACACCCCTTCCAAATTTTCTTCCAAAATTAGTTCTCCCTCAAAGAAGGATCAACCATATTGCAGCCATTGCAAAATCTCAGGCCATTCTCTAAAAAATTGCTTCAAACTAGGCAATGTTGAGCCCCCCAATTACTCTCATTGTCATTTAACTGGCCACACCTCTGATAAACGCTACAAACTGAATGGTTATCCCCCAAGCCATAAGTTTCACACTAAACTAGTTTCCTTGCTAATCAGGCTACTTTTTCTCTTGCTACTGACTTTGAGGGTGTTAGTGATGACAAGGTGGGTTTGACCAAGTTTCAGTATCAGCAGCTCCTGGCATTGCTTCAACCTCAAGATCCTTCCATTGCAGCCACTACTCTACACTCGCACACTTCACTTCAACCACCTATTCATCCAACCTCTTACTCCAAGATGTCTGGTATATCTTCTTACTCCTCTACACACACATAGAGAGCTCACTTAACACTTTCCCTACAAACTGGATAATCGACATAGGTGCCACAGACCATATGGTCTACAACACTACCCTTTTTACCTTTATTCCTTTAGTTGTTTCCTACTTTGTCAAGCTTCCAAATGGAAGCTTAGCCTCTGTTACTCATGTTGTGACATTCATTTAACCAACACCATTATTTTAAGAGATGTTCTCTATGTACCTTCATTCTTTTTCAATTTGATTTCAGCCACCAAATTAACCACGTCTCTCACTTATTGTTTACCTTTTTTTTTCAACTTATTGTTTTATAGAGGACTTGGTTTCTTAGAAAATGATTGGGAATGGTGAGCTAAGGCGTGGCCTATACCATTTGATCTGCACAGAAGTTTCTCATTTAGCTTTAGTCAATTCACTTTCAGCCCAATCACACAAATACTTCTCAGATTTTAGTATTTCTGCTTCAGTTACAAACCATGTAGATGGTTCTGACCTATGGCATTATCACCTTGGTCATTTATCCTTTTCTAGACTTTAAGTTAATTTCTAATCCCATTGTAAGGAATCACATTTCTTCTATCAATGAAAAGCCTTGCAGCATTAGTCCTTTAGCAAAGTTCCATCGTTTACCTTTTCCTGATAGTTGTCATCTTTCTTCTGGAATATTTGAACTCATACATTGTGACCTTTGGGGTCCTTTCTCCACAGTTGCACATGATGGTTTCAAGTATTTTTTAACTTAGTAGATGATTTCTCTCGAACCACATGGCTTTACTTACTTGCAAACAAAGTTGAAACTAGAAAATGTATTGAGGCTTTTTATAACTTAGTTGAAACACAATTTGGAATGAAAATTAAAATTTTAAGGAGTGACAATGGTTCTAAATTCCAAATGAAGGAGTTTTTCAATCAAAAAGGCATTTTTTATCATAAAAATTGTGTAGAAACCCCTCAACAAAATGACATTGTTGAGAGGAAACACCAGCATTTGCTTAATGTGGCTCGTGCTCTTTTATTTCAAACTGGTTTGCCTTTAGAATATTGGAATGAATCTGCTTTGACAGTCACATACATTATAAACATACTCCCCACACCACTCTTACACAATACAACTCCTTATAAGCCCCTTTTTTAAAAAAAACCTACTTATGCTCATATGAAAGTTTTTGGTTCTTTGTGTTTTGCTGCCACCCTCTTCAATGGTAGAAAGAAGTTTGATCCTAGAGGTCATAGGTGTATCTTCCTTGGCTACCCCTTTGGCACCAAAGGGGTAGCCACTAAAACTGTTTTTATTTCTAGGGATGTTGTTTTTCATGAGTCTATATTTCCATTCCAAACACCCACTTCCTCTTCATTCTCTCCTTCCCAAGAGTCACCCTTACCTGTTTTTTAAACTTCTTTACCTCTTCCATGCCATTTTCCATCCATATCCACTACCACTCCTACTTCTTCATCTCTTTCTAGTGCTGTCCACTCTTCTTTTGACAGCACCTCATTTTCTTCCTTTCCCACTCCCCATTCCCCTGCTTTTGCTGCTTAGAACCCCGTTGTTCCACTATCGACAACCCCTCAACTTAAAAGGTCCACTAGGGTTAGAACAACTCTACATTACCTCAAAAATTTCAACTGTCAACAGGCCTTGCTTATGCCTCTTGCCCAATCAGTTTCTGAGACAACTTTACTTCAAATGGTAAGTTGTTTTTTTAGCTAGTTGCTTGTCTTACAATAACTTCACTCCTTCTTTTCAAGTTTTTTCTTCAATTTCTATTCAATCCGAGCCCACCTCTTATAAGCAAGCTATAAAGGATCCTGGTTGGTGCAAAGCTATGGAGGATGAACTTGAAGCATTGGAAAATAATCACACCTAGACACTCACTAATTTACCTAAAGGGAAGGGAGCAATTGATTGTAAGTATGTCTATAAGGTTAAATTCAAGTCTGATGGTATTGTAGAAAGACTAAACGGTCGGTTAGTGGTTAAGGGCTACACAAAAAAAGAGAGAATAGATTATACTGAGACTTCCAGTTGCAAAACTTGTACCTGTGAGATGCTTACTTAGTGTTGCTGCAATTAAAGGATGACATTTTACATCAATTCGATGTAAACAATGCCTTTCTTAATGGTGATTTGGAAGAAGAGATTTACATGAAGAAACCTTCAGGGTATAAAAAGGGTCAACCTCATCAAGTTTGTAAGTTGCTTAAGAGCATTTATGGCCTTAAACAAGCATCAAGGCAGTGGAACTCAAAACTGACATCTTCCCTTTTTGAATTTAGTTTCCTTCAATCTAAATCTGATTATAGCTTGTTTACAAAACAAGAAAGGGAATCATACACTGCCATATTAGTTTATGTGGATAACATTTTAGTGGCTAGTAATTGTCATGACTCTATTGCTTCTCTTCGAACTTTCCTCAATAACAACTTCAAGATAAAAAGATTTTGGCTGTCTACGTTATTTTTTGGATTTAGAAGTTGCTAGATAATCTAAAGGCATTCATATTTGTCAAAGGAAGTATGCCTTAGATATTTTGTCAAATTCTGGCATGCTTGGATGCAAGCCAATTAAACTCCCCATGGATCAGAATTTCAAACTCAGTAAGCATGAAGGCACCCCTTTATCTGATCCAACAACTTTTAGAAGGTTGATTGGTAGGTTATTGTACCTCACACTCACTCACCCAGAAATTTGTTTTGCTGTCCAATTATTAAGTCAATTCATGGATAAGCCTACTTCAAGTCATTTGGCAGCTGCATACAAAGTCTTGAGATATATTAAAATAGCTCCTGGTCAAGGCATTTTATTGTCTTCTTCATCTCAACTTCAGCTCAAAACATATTGTGATTCAGATTGGGTTTCTTGGCCCGACTCTCATCGATCTACTACATGCTACTGTGTGTTCCAAGGCTACTCCTTGATTTCTTGGAAATCCAAGAAGCAAATTTTTGTCTCATGTTCATATAGGTCCATGGCTGCCACTTGCTCAGAAATAACTTGGCTCTAATATCTACTCACAGATCTTGGTGTTTCTCATCCACAAGCTGCTCTTCTTTTTTGTGACAATCAGGCCACTCTTCATATTGCTACCAACCCGATGTTCCATGAGAGAACTAAGCACATTGAACTCGATTACCACTTGATTCGAGATAAAATTCAAGAATGAAGCATCAGCATAGCTCATGTTTCTTCTCAAACACAATTGGCTAACACATTTACTAAAACTCTCTCATCTTATCTTCTACAATCACACTTGTCCAAGATGGGAATAGTTAATCTCTATTCTCCATCTTGCGAGAGGATGTTAGAAGACTCAGTCCAAGCTAAAAGTCATATTGTATCTACAAGTCACTGTATATAGTTGCCGTAGTTTATTTCTTATTCTTCTGGTTTTTATTACTTTTTATTCTATAGCTGGCACTAGGATCATTCTGTTAGTTTTTTTTTATATATATAGGAAATAGACCTCATTCATTAATATCAGAAGAAGTTACATCTGTGACTCCACATTACAAGTCAAACTAAAAACTGTTGAAGGCTCCTCGTACGCACAATGTGAGACGGCAATGTCTAACTTCAATAACTCTCAAAAGAGAGTATCACAATCCAACCATCCCATCCTCCAAAGGAGGATAGGGATTTTTCTATATATATCACTATAGGTATACTGTATGGAATCATTCCAATAGAGTAAGATAACAGAAACTTTTTACCTCCATTGACTCTGCTCTCTATTTTTATTTCTTCTGCAAACTTCTTATTATCTTACATGCGTGCAACTTGTAGTTCCTTGTTTTTAGATTAGTTTTGAGATTCTTTGTTTCCATGTTATCTTCTTATTCTTTATTTCTATTAGAGGTCTTTTTAGTTAAAAAAAAAAAAAAAAGGAAGAAGAAGAAAAGAAACAAATGACAAAGTGACAAACCAGCTCGCTTCAAACCCGTTGTTTTTTTCTTAGCAAACGTCGACATTGCTTCCGAAGTGGGATCGAACATCTGCTGCCAATATTGACGCTTTGCATCACCGATGTCTCTTTCTATAGTTTTTTTTTTTTTTGAGAAAAATAGACTTCATTTCATTAATGAATTTCGAAGTTACAAATGTGACTTATCAATACAGGGAAAACCCAGACTACAAGTCAACCTACGCATCTGCTCTAAAGCACCCCATACATAAATTTCTTTATGACGGACTTTGTCTTAACTTCTATAACTCTTTCTGATCAAACTAGGTTTGTCAGAAAGAATCACACTCTGTAAAAACAGAGCCTAAAACGACTTCTTTTCAAAAGAAAAGAAGCTCTATCACCTCCCATCCTCCCTAGGAGGAGGAGTCCTACCACACCGTCTCCTCCCAAAGGAGGAGCGGGACTTGACTGCTATGGACTCCAAAAGAGTCCGCTAGCCTATTTCTATTAATAATGCAGAAAACTAAATACAGGCAAAAAGCAGGAAAAACCAACTCAAACAAAAAACACTACAACAACCCCTAAACAGGGCTCAACAGAGGTGCAAAAACCAAAAAACAACCACAAACCAAATCAAATACACTACAAAACAGAACCCAACAACAGACGAAACCAAACAGGATCGGGGTGGCGCGTGGGGGGCACGCGCCACGCTGGGGAGAAGCCGAACGGCCGGTCAAGACAGCGCCGGTATACTGGGCCCTGAGCTGCCGCACATGGCTCCGACTCGGTGTGATACGCGGTGGCTCACGTATGCCACGCGTTCTCTGTGGTCCGCGCGTGGGGGCGACACGCCGCTCCTTATGGCGTCCAAAGCGGGAGGCTGCATGATCGGCGGGCGAGGGATCTCCCGGTGGTACGCGTGAAGGAGAACATCCACCGGAGAGGCTCGGATCGGCTTCCCCCATTATTCGGCCGAAACCTGATAAATCAAAATAAACACCAAAATAACCGTAATAAACCTACGAAGACAAACGGTAGAGAGGGAGGAGAGGAGGGGGGATGAGGAAGCCGAAGCTTTCCCTCCCCCCTCCGCTGAGAGCGGCCGCTAGGGTTTTTTTTTTTAGGGTTTTCGTGTGAGAGCTTTTCGTGCAGAGAGAGACCCCTAGCTTTGCTTTTTCTTTTAAAATATCGTATCCCCTTTCTCTCTTCAATTCTCTTTCTATAGTTAGGATAGGTAACAAGCCATTCATAATTTATAGATAATTTTAAATATATTAATATATTTTTTATTATTTTATAAAAAAAAAATATTTTGTATTATATTTAAACATAACAAATAAAATATAAAAGTCCACACTAAATTTATTTTATTACATAGTTATATACAAATTGTTATTACAAAACTTTATCATTTTCCCCCTTTCTAATTCTCCCATCGACTTCCCATCGCTCTCTCTCTCTCTCTGCGTTTCCGAGCCTTGAGCCCTTCCTTCAATGGCCACCGGGGCAACTTCTTACTTAACCATACCAATTTTTCACTGCTGCTTTCTTTTATGGCTATGTCAAGCAAGGGATACCCTTAGGCCAGGCGAGGATCTGAGAGAGGCTGAGACCTTAATTTCTTTAAATGGGGTCTTTGAGTTAGGCTTCTTCAGCTCCGGCGGAACATCCTCACGCAGCCACTACTTGGGAATATGGTTCACGAATGACCCAAATAAGAAACCCGTCTGGGTCGCAAACCGTGAATACCCCCTTCAAGATCCACCCGAAATCCTTTCTATCAGGTACGATGGGAATATGGTGATCACTGACAGGAAGCTAATTCCCATAATTGTGAACGTTGGAATGCTTGCCCCGAGTAGCAAGACAATAGCGACTCTTCTGGATTCAGGAAATCTTCTTCTTAAAGAAGGAGATAGCATTGTCTGGCAGAGTTTTTATTATCCATCCGACACACTTTTGCCTGGAATGAAAATTGGACGATTCAATTTAGGCACTGAACACTTAAGAAAACAGTTTCTCGTATCGTGGCAAAGCTCGTCTGTCCCGACTACAGGCTCTTTTGCCCTGGGCCTCGATGAATACAACATTCATGTCAAGGTTTGGCACGGAGAATATGGTTTCTCAAGGCAGATTGGATTTTGGGATGGAAAGAGGCTTAAATTTCAATTTGAAAGCTCGTCACAGGACCACAATTTTAGCTATGTTTCGAACCCAAATGAGGTTTACTTTTCCATAGGAACTGAAGAAAATCGTAGTTATTCATGGTTTGTGCTTTCGTCATCTGGGCAAATTCAGGAATACAAAATGATGGGACAGAAGATATTAATGCAGAATCGTTCAATTTGCGAAAATACTACAGTCAGCAAGGCGACTGACTGTTACATAAGAACCCCGTACATGTGCCAGAATGGAGATACGTTCTCAGAAATTAAAGGATCGATTCCAGATTCAGCAATCGTAAGCGATTCAGTTCATCTGGTTCTTAGTGACTGTGAGATATTTTGCAAGGATAATTGTTCTTGTGCTGCTTTTGCTTCGTTCCGAGATGATGGCACCGGATGTAAACTTTATTATGGGGAGAAAAAGGTTCTTTTGCGATTCGTTGTGGAAGGAAAGGGGACAATATATGTTCGTGGGGACACTTCCACAGAATCTGGTAGGCCTAATTGCACTTGAAACATTCTGAACATGCATTTTGATCGAAATCATCATTGACAGGTTCAGGATTTTAATTTTAGTAACATGCCTAAGTGAATGTATAGTTCATCTGATAGGATTTCAACTCTTTTGTGGCTTAGATTCCAAATCCAAGCTACTACATAATTGAAATACAAATGTATCGTTGACAGGTGCAGGATTTCAATTTTAGTAACATACCTGAGTTAATGTATAGTTAATTTGACAGTCTTTAACACCAGAGTTTTACCCCCAAGCAATCACTTATAAAAAAAAAAAGTTTTATCCCCAAGCAATCTCAATTTTCTGGAATTCAAATGTGGATAATCTCCATTCATGTAAAAGGCATATTGAGGTTAGTGAACAATGAGATAGTCGAATTTCTTTTCAGGTGAACAGCACAAGAGAAGGCTGTTGTGGTTACTAGTAACACCAGTTCTTTCTCTGATATTGCCCATCATAGTTGCCTTAGTTTGTTACTTACGATGGAGAAACCATCATATAAAAGACTTGAGTCTGAAGAGATTCCAGGTTCAAGTGGGCTCTTATGTAGCAGCAGTTGATCAAGATAAAGGTGGAGACAAATATGGAAGAAAGAAGGATCACGATCTGCCACTGCTCAGTTTTGATTGCGTAGCAACATCTACCAATAACTTTTCTGACGAAAATAAGCTTGGAGAAGGTGGTTTCGGGCCGGTTTACAAGGTAATTCCACAATATTGAATGACTTTCAAGAGTGACGTCGTTTCTTTGATTTCTTAGTTAGGCATAATTATCACAGAAGACATTTTAATTTGAAATGAAGATTTAGCTCGTTGTGCACAGTAACTGACATGACAGTCTTTTCATACATAGGTTTATTTCGATACTTCTGACAGTTAATGTCACAGCAATCAAAACTTTTGTAAAACCTAATTATGTTTAGTGTCAATTCATAAGCATCTCGGGCCAAAAAAGAATGGATTGTAACTTTTGTAAGCATTAGTTTGGATTCTGCTCTATTGTGCTATAGAATTAGAAGATACAGGGATATGGATTTATTTTGGTCACTCATTGCTTTACATTTCCGTTTCTGATTTGTGGTTTAAAGCCAATAATATTCTACCAAGAATGTTCTACTCCAGGTAATAACAAATAATTGACATTTTGCAGGGTATTTTGCTTGGGAATGAAATTGCAGTGAAGAGACTTTCTAGACAATCTGGTCAAGGACTGGAGGAGTTCAAAAATGAGGTTCAGTTGATATCAAAGCTGCAACACAGGAACCTCGTTAGACTGTTGGGTTGCTGCATTCAAAGAGAAGAAAAGATTTTGATCTATGAGTACATGGCCAACAAAAGCTTGGATTTCTTCCTGTTTGGTACTTGACGACCTTATTTCAGTTTCATCTTTGTGCATGTTTTTGGTGATCTCTTGTTCCTCACTAAATTTAAAACTTGAACCAGATCCTACAAAGAAGATGTTATTGGATTGGAAGCACCGTTTCAGCATCATTGAAGGGATAGCTCAAGGCCTTCTTTATCTTCATAAGTACTCTCGATGTAGGATCATTCATCGTGATTTGAAAACCAGCAATATATTGTTGGACGCGGACATGAATCCCAAAATATCAGATTTTGGCATGGCAAGGATTTTTGGAGATGATGAAGCTCGGGCAAAAACAACCAGAGTTGTTGGGACCTAGTAAGTGACTGGTTGTTCTTTAAGCATGATCTCAGCATGGATTCCCCTTCAAGTACTAACCACTTGGTGATAATTGTGGAGACAGTGGTTATATGTCGCCGGAGTATGCTGTGCACGGCCATTTCTCGATAAAATCTGATGTGTTTAGCTTTGGAGTCATTATGCTGGAGATCCTTAGTGGCAGGAAAATAGTAACCTTCTGCCATTCAGATCGCTTTGTGAACCTCCTAGGATATGTAAGTAGCTAAAATGTCAAACATTCTGAACTCAATTTATTCATCATACTTGTGTCAAACATTCAGATCGCTTTCTAACATTTTTTTTTTTTTTATCATGTTTGAAGGCTTGGGATTTGTGGAAAAGTGGAAAGGGCTTGGAATTTATGGACCCAACATTGTCTAACACATGTTTGTCGAGCCAATTTATGCAATGCATTCAGGTGGGTCTCTTGTGCGTGCAAGAGCGTCCAGGAGATAGACCTTCCATATCAGACGTTATTTCTATGCTTAGCCATGAAAATACAAATTTGCCTGCTCCTAAGGAATCAGCCTTCTATATCGGTACAAGCTACTCTGCTTCATCAATGCAGCAAACTAATTCTCTGAATGATGTAACATTTTCAGGTATTGTAGCTCGATCATAGCTAGCGACTTCTCGGAACTATTTATTTGTTACCCAGTTATTTTCAATGAAAATGATTGTTTTCTATTAAAATGAGTATATTCTCGTCTCAAATAATCATTTTTATCGCAAATAATTTATCATAAATATTTATTTTTCTTATAGTAACAAAAGATAATAAATAATGTAGTAAGGCATACAAGAACTCATGTGCTAATAGATGAATACATGCGGTACTATATACTTTGCTAAGTCGAAGTAGCGGATCGAGGAAATTTAGAAGCGAGATACCATATGATAAAGCATAAGGATTATGTCATGATCTACATTTCGTGACATTGTGCCATATATTATAATTATTATTTCTTCTATATTTTAAAATTATCTAATAATTTAACTGTACCATATTTGTTTATGAAAAATTATGACATGGAAAATGCGAAATATCATTCTTTTGGGCATGCGAAAATTCGCCTTCCATTAGTGATATCTCTGCGGTCCATCGACTTCTGTATTTTTTCCTCCCCTACATTGGTCAACGTTGACTTCTGAATGCATGCATCTACACGTTGAGGAGTCGCCCCTACGACTGTACGTAAAAGTTTTGACCCGATACTAAGGAAGAGATCAGGAGAAAAGTATTTTTGTTGACTTTGAAATAACGCCATTCTCTGATTTCGAGTCTATTGCCTTTCTTTCTTTTTTTTTTTTTTTCGTAGCAAATAAGGCATTTATTAATAAACTAACAGTTATAAGATATAAGTTTGAGGTGTGAGTCTTTTATACTCTTCCCAAAACTATTATATTACAACACAAAAAAGAAAAAGAAAAGACGGGATTCTTGAGCCAAATGAATGGCTCCCACCCAATTCGCACGAGGAGAGACTGTTTGGTGACAATTTTTAAATATTCTGCTGAACAGATTATAAAACTGCCACTAGAAGCCGCAGTAAAAGATTGTGTGCTACAACGTGTTGATTTAGACTATTGAAAAGAACTTCATCCATTTTCACTCAATCCAGTCTTCATCTCTTACTCATATCGACCATTTTTCTTCACCTTTAATTTCTCCATTAAATTGAGTTCCTTTTACTCCCTCTCCGAAATTTTCAGCTTTTGAAGGTAGACTAGCTTAACGTAAACTGAATTTTCTACAAACAATATAACCAATGTGCAATAATTTTTTTTTTTTGATGAATTTGCTGAATGATCTGTCTAAAACACCAACGAATGGATAAATTCTCTCTCTATTTGAATTGTGATATTTTATATTAACGGATGAGTGTAAGTGTATGGAATTCATATTATTTGAAATGGAGAAGTTCTTATTTATTATAATAATTCTAATGGACTTTAATTAACAATTGATTAATTTTTTGAAGTACGTAAGACTTAGATGTAACTTGGAATGGACTTTTATGGTATCAAATTCTATTCCAACAAAAGATATTGAACTTGACCTGTCCCACATAAATAGGATGACTCGAGGGGTAGATACATGCACCACCCATCCCACATTATTTTGAGTGGGATAAGATTTTGCCGTTTATAATAGTTTAAAAATACAAATATAAAATGAGGCATGTATATATATATATATATATGAATAATGCTAGTATATCCTTTCATTTTGTCTCTTTATTTTGACAGCTCATGTATTTTTTTTCTTACTTATTAAGGAAGTGACTATTAGTGTAAAAGACAGTATAACTTATGGAAGGAAACTCTCGAGTATTGCATATCAAGGTGTTACACATATATAGTCCATTTACATCATAGTTGTTAGTATAAATATGAAAAGTTGTTTAGCCTAAGATAATGCACAGAATAGATATAATTAGTGCAAATTTACAGGGATGCTAAAGATACAAATGTAGTCGTTGTTGCTGCATTGGTTAAGGCCAAGAGTTAAGCTACATGCTGTCATGGGAGATTTCCTTATTACGCCCCTTCAAGCACAACGTGGAGGAACGAACTGTTAGGGACCCCGGTCAAGTCCCTAAACACTAAGTCCTCTTCGGCAATAGGCTTCTTTGGTTGACCGACTCCAAGTCCTTCACTTGCTTGGTTCACGCTCAAGACGGTCTATGGTGGCACTTTGGGTAGGGTGAGGTTAGTGTTTAGGCTAATTGGAAGTGTATGGAAAGTGGGAAAAATGGCTAAGTGTGAGATCACAAGAGTGAGTGGTGCACGGCCTAGGGTGAGCTAGGGTTGGCGCCACTTGCATGAGGTTTAGGGTTTGGATGAATGATGATGGACGGCTAGGGTTTTAGGTGATGGGATGATTAGGGTTTGGAGCTAGGGCAAATGAGGTGGGCGGCCAAGGCTTGGCCGAATGGGGTAGGTGAATGTTTTTAGGAAAGTTTCCTAAAAACTTGGGATGTGTTTTGGTTTAGGGTTATGGCCGGCCAAGAGGATCCAAGAGGTCAACTAGGGTTTCAATTTGGAAACTCTAGTTTGGTAAGTGGAGTGGGCGGCTAGGTTAATTCAAATGAGGCAAGGAGCCAAAATTTGAATTTGAACCTTGTATGGAAAGTGTATCTCGGCTAGGGATGGAATGGATTGGATGAGGGGTGTTTTTGGGAGTGATGGCCGAATATGGTAAGTAGGGCAAACAAGGGTTGGTCGAGTATGTGGTTGGAAGGAAGATCAAATGGGCTATGGTACTCACTTGTTGGCCGAATCACTCAAGAACACTTATGAACAAAGTATGAACAATGCACATAAATTTCAAGATCAATAAGTAATCAATGGAGAACAAGATAATGAATGGAAAATACTCATAAGATAGATAGAATGGATCACACTTATTCACGGATTGCAAAGTGTGATCCTCTCTTTAGGGATTCACGAATTGCACCCCAAAGAGCCCAAGTGCTATGCACCGAATGTGATCTCAAGAACAACTTAGTCCACAAAGGCTATTGTCAAAAGATGTGAAAGAAATGGCTAAGGGTCCTATTTATAAGGTTACAACTTGGAAACCCCCAAAAGGCCCCTTTGAAATAAAAGGAATTAAAAATGAAATAAATAATTAAATGACAAAAATGAAGATAGTGGCATGGACCACTAGGCCGTGGCATGCATGAGCCAAGGGTCGGCTAGGGTGGTGCATGGTGGTCCTCGGTCTGGTCCATGGCTAAGTGGCTCGGCATGGCTGGCTAGGGTGCATGGCTTGGTGCCATGCATGGCCGGCTGGTGGGCATGGCATGGTGCCATGTTCGGCCTGCTGAAGGTGGCTAGCCACGTGAGCCTGCTGCAAGGCATGAGCTGGAGCCATGCGCTGGATGGCATGCCTGGTGGGCATGCCACTGACCTGCTCTGCATGGCACGGGCTGGAGCCGTGCGCTGGATGGCATGCCTGGTGGGCATGCCACTGGCCTGCTCTGCATGGCACGGGCTGGGCCCGTGCGCTGGATGGCATGCCTGGAAGGCATGCCACTAACCTCGCTGGGTGCGGCAGGAGAGCCATGCGGCTGGGGGCATGGTCGGCTGCAGGTGCTCGGGCATGCGCAAGGCTGTGCGCATGGGCGTGCGCACGGCCATGCGGTCTGGCTGGGCGCGCAGGGCTGTGTGGCCTGCGTGGGCGTGCGGGGGCCATGCGGCCTGCGTGGGCGTGCGGGGCCGTGCGGCCTGCGTGGGCGTGCGGGGCCATGCGGCTGACCCGCATGCGCAGGGCCACGCGGCCTGGGTGCAGGCGCAAGGCCATGCGGCCTGCATGCATGCGCAGGGCCGGGTGGGCTGCGCGCGCGCGCTGAGCCCTGCAGCCTGCGTGCATGCGCAGGGCCGCGCGGTGCATGGGCATGCGCATGGGCGTGCGCATGCCTGGCCATGCGCTGGGCTGCGCATGGCCACTAACCTCGCTGGGGTCGAGGTGCCGCGCGCGCACGGCTTGCATGCTGGGCGCCCCGTGCTTGTCAAGGCACGGGCCAAGGCATGCATGTGGTAGGTCCAAGAGCATGCTGGGCGCCCCGTGTGTGACAAGACCCGGGCCAAGGCATGCTCGAGGCATGATCAAGGGGCATGTCCCGGACATGGCTAGGACATGGGCGGCTCCTTTGGAGGCGGTTTTACGTGGGGGTCTAACACGAACGTTGAGCTTGTCTCGCAGGAAAGAAAACCGAGTAGACACAAGTGGTTTGGTTAGCCCATCAGCTAGTTGGTCTTTGCTAGAAATGAACTTGACTTCAAGGGATTTTTGTTGAACCTTTTCTCTGACAAAATTATAATCAATTTCCACATGCTTGGTACGAGCATGGGAAACTGGATTGGCAGTGAGGTAGGTAGGCACCGATGTTGTCACACCATAGAACCGGTTGCTGTGGAAGGAAGATACCCTGCTCTCGTAACAGTGATTGTAACCAAAGAGATTCTGTCGTGGCATGTGCAATGGCTCAGTATTCGGCTTCGGTGCTAGAGCGGGCCACGGTCGGTTATTTTTGGAGTTCCAAGATATAAGGTTACATCCCAAAAATATGCAAAATCCAGAAGTGGATTTACAGTCATCTGGGCATCCCGCCCAATCGGCATTCGAGTAGATGGATAATTGAGTTGAAGGGCTCGGTTGAAGTAATAAACCAAAATCAACAGTAAATTTGAGGTACCACAAAATTTGCTTGACTATTGTCCAGTGCTCTTCAGTTGGGTTGTGCATGAACTGACAGGTTTTGTTCACTGCAAAGGATATGTCTGGACGAGTTAGCGAGAGATATTGGAGCACGCCAACTACACTCCGATATAATGAGGGATAGGAGCAAGGAGAGCCAGTGAATAATGACAGCTTCTGAGATGATGACATTGGAGAGGTAACTGGCTTGGCTTCATGCATGTTCGTTCGGTGAAGTAAGTTTGTGATGTATCGGCTTTGAGTCAAAATGAGGCCATTGGCAACTGGCAGAGCCTCTATACCCAGGAAGTAGCTCAATCCTCCAAGATCCTTAACTGCAAATTCAAGACTGAGAGCAGAGATGAGTTCGTTAATTGTAGAAGTGCTAGACCTAGTGATTAAAATGTCGTCGACGTAAACCAGCACAAAGGTGGTAACGGAGCCATGCCGAGAGATAAATAGAGAGCTGTCCGAGGCAAAGTTATGAAAACCAAGGGTGCAGAGATGCTCATGTAGTCGAGAATACCAAGCCCTTGGGGCTTGTTTCAGCCCATAAAGAGCTTTGTGGAGATGGCAGACATGATGAGGAAAGCTGGGATGAATGTAGCCGTGAGGTTGACACATGTAAACTTCTTCGGATAGAGTCCCATGGAGAAATGCATTTTGGATATCAATTTTTCAGATGGACCAGTTGTGAGAGACAACAATGGTGAGGACCAACCTGATGGTGGTGGGTTTAACCACTAGACTGAAGGTGTCGACAAAATCAATTCCTTGTTGCTGGTGATACCCCTTGGCGACTAATCGGGCTTTATGCCGTTCAAGAGTCCCATCGGACTTATGTTTGGATTTAAAAACCCACATAGAGCAAACTATATTCATGCCAAGTTGCACGGGTACAAGAGATCAGGTGCCTTGTTTCATGAGGGCTGAGAATTCATCATCCATGGCTACATGCCATTCACTATATTTAGATGCCTCGGAGTAGCACATTGGTGCTTCTGGAACAGAGCAAACGGTGAGAAAAGTTCAAGGAAGAGGGTACCTGATCATGCCATCTGTGGGTGTTTTGGCTTTAACAATATTGTTCTGGGCTCGGGTCCTCATAGGATGAGCACGAAGTTGAGGGAGCACTTCGGCAGCAGCACTATTAGATGGCATTGGAATATTGGTAGGGTTAGATAAGGGTTGTGGGAGAGCGGGAGATGAGGGGGGGGTCCAGACGTCGTGGGTTCAGATGAGAGTGATGCATTAGATGGGTCGGTTGAAGAGGATGACACGGGGAGGGATGCATGCAGAGAGGGAAATGCATCGATGTCATTTGGAGGGAATACAAAAGGGAGTATGGTAGTTTCAGAGTGGGTTGCAGACGGAAGAGCAGAGTGTGAATTATGAGTGTGAAACGGAAAGGATGCTTCGTCAAAGATCACGTGGCGAGATACAAAGATGCGACCCGAACTGAGATCAAGGCACTTGTAACCACGATGAAGATTACTGTAGCCAAGGAAAACACAAAGTTTGGAGCAAAAATCGAGTTTATGTTTGTTGAAAGGTCGGAGGAAAGGAAAGCAAACACAACCAAAAATTTTGAAGAAGGACAATCGGGTGCTTGTTTATGTAATTTTTCATGTGGTGAAATTCTAAGAGGAGCCGTGGGAAGTCGATTAATAAGGTAGGTGGCGGTGAGAAAAGCACCATCCCAATAGGAATGGGGAACACTACTGTGAGAGAGGAGAGAAAGACCAGTTTCAACAATATGGCGATGTTTTCTTTTAACGGAGCTATTTTGTTCGGATGTGTGTGGACATGTGACGCGATGTTGAATTCGAACATTGGCAAAGAAATTATGTAAGGAGCGAAATTCACTGCCCCAATCCGTTTGAACGGATTTTATTTTGCAATTAAATTGCCATTCAACAAGTTTTTGAAAAGAGATAAAAACTTTCATGACATCGGATTTCTGAGAAATGGGAAAAAGCCATGTATATTTACTGAAGTGATCAACAAATGAAACATAATATTTATTTCCATTTGATGACAAAAGTGGGGAAGGACCCCATACATCAGAAAATATTAATTCAAGAGGCATTTGAGAGAGACGAAGAAGGAGAAAATGGAAGACGATGGATTTTCCCTTGTTGACAGGTCGAGCAAACACCAGGCCTTTTATTGGTTGAAACTGGGAGAGAAAATTTTGAGATGAATTGTCGAACAGTGACGTAAGAGGGATGTCCCATGAATGCCAGACTTCAAGGGGAGCACGATGACAAAGGTTGGTCTGAGGAGAGGAATGTGTTGGTGTTGGAAAAGTGTATAGGCCATCCTTAGTGTTGCCGCGTAGAAGTGTGGTCCCCGTGGCTTCGTCCTTCACCAAAAAATAAGAGGAATGAAATTCAATGAACACATTGTTCTCATTAGTAAATTGGCTTACAGAATGAAGATTTTTCTTAATAGTAGGCACACGTAATAAATTAGATAATGAGAAAGATTGAGTGGGAGTGTCCAGAGTGGTAGAACCAATGTGTTGAATGTGCAAACCTGCCCCATCGCCTACTTGTATTTGATCACTACCAGAGTAAGGTTCAGCATGAATGGTGAGATTTTGGAGATCATGTGTCAGATGATTTGTGGAGCCAGTGTCAGGATACCAGTTGGTATCAGGTGTAAAAGAGGGTGTAGTCATATATGCGGCCATGTTGGGAGGAGATCCTTGGAAGGCTCGATCGAAGTGGTGGTAGCACTGGATAGCCGTGTGACCATTTTTGTTGCATACTTGACAAGTTGGCCAAGAATTATTGGACTGAGATGGCTGAAATTGTCCAGAAGATGAGAACTGGTTTCTTCCATGGGTATTGCGACTCGACCCCGATACTGCTGCTAAGAGGAGCGTTGGTATTGGTGTTGTTTTCCACCTCGAGAGCTTGAATCATGTTTCATTGCTACATTAGCCAACCCAACTGTGGCTTCAAGAGTGGAGTTGTGTTGCTCAATTCTCAATTCAAAATTGAATAGGTGGCTGAACATTTCTTCAGTGGGCATTTGTTCGACACAAGTGGAGATGGAGGTCACTATAGCATCATAAGTTGTGTTGAGACCACCCAAGAGATAGGCTGTGAATTCTTGATCAAGCAAAGGCTGTCTAATGGCAGCTAAGGTATCTGCAAAAGACTTCATTTTCTGAAAATATTCAAAGATAGACTGGTTACCTTTCTTGGTTGTTGCCATGAATTGGCGAGTTTGTATAGCATGGACGGTGGAGTGTGCAGAGAACATTTTCTCTAGCGATAACCACACTTCTCTGGAGGTGGTAAGACCGACCATTTGAACAAGTATGCCTTCAGACAGGGAAGACACCAAGGTGCTAAGCACTACCTGATCTTGAAGGTACCAGGTGGTGAATTTTGGGTTTGAAATTTCTGTAGGTGCATTGGGAGAGGTGGTTGTTTCGGGGTTGGGACTGGTGATACGCAGTGGAGGATTGGATCCATCCACAAAATCGAAGAGCCGTTGTCCACGCAGGTACGGGACGACTTGAGTTTTCCATAGTAGGTAGTTGTCTTTGGTTAATTTCACTGTCACTAGGCTTTGGATGTTTGCTGGGTTGACGGACATGGAGAAAGAAGCATC